>JAGDYQ010000270.1:537760-927182 GCA_021962125.1 Bulinus truncatus | reverse complement strand
AAGCTCTGTCATATATGACTCACATAATGAGTTTCACTTTAAACTTTGCCCTACACTGCACAAAAATACTTTATTGGGTAGGCTATTTAACAGTCTTCTCACATGCAAATACATTATATGTTCCATACTGACCATACAGTCGTAGTTTTTTTTTTTTGGAGAGCTTAACAGCATATGATGACATAATCAGAATTTGTTCTCTTTATTGTTTGATTAATAGTTGTAGAAAAAATCGCGGGTTTTAGTAGATTCTTAACCTTAATAAAGATAAGTGCGAATGAAAAAAAAAATACATTCTTCTCACAGGGTATATTCCCCTGCCTAATGAAACAAGTACAACAAAAATATAAACAAACATAAATAATTAAATTTATTTGTTTATTTTTAGAAATAAGCTCTGATATGAAATTATCCATTAGGGAAACAATTGTCATTAATTATACTATAAGGCCAGACAACTAGTAGAAAAAATCAACAACCGTGGTTTGCGTCGTTCGACTTCAATTTTAATTTCTTGGCTTTATTTTAGTAACCGCGGCAGTTACAAAATTGTCATTCGTTTTTTTTTACTCGTCTTCAATTTTCTATATTGACAGTGTCGAGTGTGAATACGGACTGTTTGTAAGTTTTTGATCAATATCAATTGAATTGAATTTTTAAAATTCACCCATATCTCAATTTTAATAATAATGGATCTATCTGAAAGAGATGGACACTTTTTGTCAATACTACAGCAGTTGGAGTTTTCACATAAGTCTGATGCATCTCAACTTGCCGATAAGTATAGAAATATCTTTCTACTATGGAGGTACTTGTTTTTTCAACTTATTAAATTAAAGTAGTTAAAGTAAATTAAGTAATAATATCTTATTTATGGCAATAAGAGGTGCAAAAATGTAATACGTCGAATAATTGATATTCTAAATTCTATTTATTAATTTGATAACAATCTCTATACTACATATAAATTGCAGTTGCACCTCGACATACGAGTGCCCTAATATATGTGATTTTTGAGATACGATCCATCAAGTGATTAATGTTTTGCTTTGAAATATGAGAAAAATTTGAGACACAAGCAGGTCGGTCGGCTGCACATGACTCAGTTTACTGTGCCTCTTGCATCTCACATTTTCCCACGTCTCAGTTATTAAGCTTGTCTGCCTTGCTATCAAATCATATTTGAAAAGTTCTGCTCGCATTTTGTGCTTTTTGTTCATTTATCACATGTAATTTCTAACCATGGTTCAGAAGAAAGTGAGTGAAAAGGTCAGTGCTCAGAAGAACCATGAAATCATAGAAAAACATGAGCAAGGTGTGCGAGTGACTGACTTGGCAAGGCAGTGCGGGCATAAGTACAGTGCTTAAACAGAATGAGTCAATAAAGGGTATAACACCAGATAAGAGCGTTACAAAAGCTCCTCCACCCTATGCCTCCACCAGCATCTTTCCTAAGATCAAGTCGGCTAATTTCCAAGTAAAAACACTAAAGAAAAGCAGTAATTTCTTTACATTCTCTTTTATTATGCTTTAAAACAATAATTGTCATTTATAATAATATTTTACTATTCAAAAACACTATCAAACAACTGGGGTGGCATTTTGGGGCTAAAAACAGTTTATAACTTTTCAATTTCAATGGAGAAAATTGCTTTGAGAAACAAGCAAAGTGATAAATCATAGAACTGAAAAGAGACCACTTCCATGAACACTCCAGTAGTTGGTGCACGTCGTATTCATTGACTCATTCTTGGATAAAACTAAAAGGAAGTAATACTAGAATTAAGTCAGCACCATAGAATATTTATTATGCAAAGTCACTGAAAAGTATCTAATTTTTTTTTCCTATTGTTAGATTGATGTTTTTATTAGAAATCTGTCCTTCAGTTTTTAACAAGTTATTTCGTTAAATTGTTTCAGAATTCATTGTTTTTTAATTTAATTTTTTTTTAATAAGTTCTGATTCTGAATTTCAAATCAAGATACATCCAGTGGATACAACTAAAGATATAATTAGTAAAAATAAAACTCAATGCTTTAATTTGTGACTTTGTTTTGCTGTTAAATGTTTAACTTTTATCACTGATATTTTCTGATGAAAATTTGTTAAGCAGTGTTTGGTATAATAAGTAACCTGAGCTCTGAAGCGAGAAATGAAACAAATAGCAAGAAAGACTCTAGTGCGGTGGTTATTTTAATCACAGATGAACTATCTGAACATTGCAAGCAGAGAGTTTGTTTGTTTTAATTGGCACTTGATGAGAGCACTGATAATCAATCCATGGCATTGATGAATTTTTGGTCATGACAGAGGAACTACTTGGTTTGGAATTGATAAAATATACATCTACTGGCTAAGACTTATTTGAATGTGTTTTGGATTTTGTTGAGAAAGTTTCCTTATCTCGGAATAAGCTGGCCAGCATTGCTATGGTTAAAGCCAAAACATTTATTGGAAAAATGTAGGTGTGATTGAACTGATAGTAACAAGTTAATAGCTGAACACCCAAACAGTGATGTTGTATCATTTCATTGTATTCTGCACCACAAAATCTTTTATAAAGCTGCATTGGATTTAAATAATGTTATTGATTTTATAGTGAAGATGGTGAACACAATTTGAGCGATCGTGCTCAACCATTGACAAATTTATTTTCTGCTTGAGGACATGAACCCAGAGTGTAGTGATACGATTCACCACATCAGTGTTTGGTAGATAATCCTGGGTGTCTTGAACCATTTAGGGATTGCAGAATGAAATTATTCTCTATCTGGACGTAAGGAGGGTTTTGATATTAGATGATGTTTGCATAATGAGGGTTTTGATATGAAATGTTTGTATCTGACATGTTTGAAAAATTAAATGAATTGGATGAGGTATTGCAGGAAAATGGGTTGTTTAAATATAAAATGTTGAGTCTTGTGAAATCATTTCAATACAAGTATGTTTGAAAGGCAAGCATGTTAGGCAAATTTTGTCATTTTACTTTTCCAGGATACTTTTCCAGCATAACACTTAGCATATCTAAGTTTTTTTTCTAGATTATGGATCTTTTGATGTGTTTGGTGTAAGAGATCACTAAAGTTCAGTAAATTGAGCCCTGAATTTAATTTTTCTTGCTATCCTTTCACGTGAAATTGAAAGAGTATCAAATTTTTATGCCACCAGATTACTTCATCATTGCCCGTCACTCCTATCGGGGTATGGGCCACCAACTAAAGATCTCCAGCGACTTCTATCCTGAGCCATTCTCTCCAGCTGCTTCCAGCTGAACCCCATCCTGGTGATGTCCGTTTCAAATTCTCGCCTCCAGGTGTTTCTTGACCGGCCTCTTTCTTTTTCCTTGAGGATTCCAACTCAATGCTTGCCTAGTGATGTTGCTTGCCAGCTTTTGAAATGTGTGGCCTATCCATCCCCACCTCCTCTTCTATTGAAGCTTGGCCGGTTCGTTCTAAAAGGCTGGCATTGGTGATGGTGTCAGGCCATCATATTTGAAGAACTTTCCTAAGGCAGCTGTTGATAAAGGCCTGGACTCTCTTAGTGGTGGTCTTCGTAATCCTCCAGGTCTCAGCTCCATATGATAGGACTGACTTTACATTGGTATTGAACAGGTGAATTTTGGTGTTCAGAGACAGCTCTTTGGAATTCCAGATGTTCTTGAGCTGGATAAAGGCGGCTCTTGCTTTTCCGATCCTTGCTTTGACATCCGCATCTGTTCCACCCTGCTGATCTATGATGCTACCCAGATAAGTAAAGGATTCTACTTCCTCCAGTTTACTTCCGTTTAGGGTGACTGCATTTGTGCTGGTGGAGTTAATTTTCAGGATCTTGGTTTTAGATGTGTGTATGCTAAGGCTGACCTCCTTTGCAGTGGCATTCACAAGATTTGTTTTCTCTTGCATCTGTTGATAGATGTGTGTAAGGAGAGCAAGGTCATCTGCAAAGTCAAGGTCGTCCAGCTGTTTTGGCAAAGTCCATTGGATTCCATTACTTCTTTCCCTGGTGAATTTCTTCATAATCCAGACTAAAGCCAGTCATTTGATACACTGTACTCCTCTTCCACCAGTTCATGGAGCACTTCATATTTGTTCTTCAGCACCAAGTTGAACTGTTCTTTTATCTTAGGATCTTTCAGAAGGTTAATGTTGTACTTTACTCTTCTGTCTGCCGTGCTTGTCTCATATCTCTTCAGCTTCAGTTTCAGTTTCGCTACAACTAGATGGTGATCAGACGCTACATCCGCCTCTCTTCTCACTTTTACATCTTGTAGGGATCTTCTAAATTTCCTGTTAATGCAAAAATGGTCTATCTGATTCTCTGTCACTTTATCCGGGGATATCCATGTATTCTTGTGGATTCTTTTATGGGGAAATATGCTCCCTCCAATGACCATGTTATTGAGTGCACACAGGTCTGCAAATCTCCCCCCATTCTCGTTCATCATTCCCAGAGCATGTGTGCCCATGACTTGTTCATAACCTGTGTTTTTGGACCCAATCTATGCATTGAAATCTCCCATGAGGATGGTTATATCTTTTCCAGGGAAGGTCTCAAGTATCTTCTGTATTCTGCTGTAGAACTGGTCTTTGTCGTCTTCATTACTGTCGTTTGTTGGTGCATAACACTGGACTATATTAGTTTTGATCTTCTTGGTACGGAAGGAGGCAGTGATGATCCTGGGACCGTGTGGTTCCCATCCAATCAGTGCCCCCTGTGCTTTCTTGGATAACATGAGGCCAACTCCCTGTGTGTGTGGTGCATCATTATCTTCATGTCCGGAGTACAGCAGCATCTCCCCTGATAACAGTCGTCTCTGTCCAGCTTGTGTCCACCTTGTCTCGCTAATGCCTAAAATGGTCAGTTTGTTTCTCTTCATCTCTGCTGCTATCTGAGCCATCTTTCCTGACTCATACATGGTCCTGACATTCCATGTGCCGACAGTGGTTTTCCTGGTTGTCAGAAGGGTAGTCGGCTTTGTGGCTTCCTTTCGGCTTTCACCACAACTAAGCTTCATGAGTCTTCGTGATGAAGAACCTTCTTCTCCCAGGACTGAAATATCTGTTTTTTCTTTAGTTAGTGTTTCTGTAGCAAAGGGTTTTTTAACAGGGTGGAGTTGCTAGCCGCACTCCCAACCCTCCTCTTTTTCAGCCGGACTTGGAACCGTCCTTTGCGGAGTTGAAATAACATTAACAGAACTTAATAGATTTCTATCTACTGACAAAATGTGGGGAAAATGTTTTCTATTTTCTGACCTACATATGATTGTTAGCAAAGCTTTTCTTGTATGAAATGAACCTCTATAGCCAGCTTAAACTTGCAGGCAGTGATGAGAATTTTAACAAGCAATCTGAATCATAATTTCAAAAGAACTTCAGAATATTGTGAGAGGCTAAATTTGTCTCATTAAATTACTCAAGCTGAATGATGTGTAATTTTCGTATTTAAAGTGTAAATCTGCAAAAAATAAATGTCTCTGCAAGACTATTGTTTCTGAGATGGCAAATCACTGTTTAAAAATTTTGTTTTTGCAAGTAAAAATGTTTAAAAACATTTCTATGTACTGTTTTTTGTTTTAAATATTTATTATGCGATCATACATTGCAATGTATGAATAGTCATGTTAAAAAATAAGTACAATCATACTTGAATTATGTGGTCCTCTTAAATGTACCCTCTGCCTAAAACAGTTGCCCTACCCATATAAAAAAAAAGTACACTGAAAATATAAAAAAAAAAGCTTTGATTACAAATTATTCATATCAAAGATCAGTACATTACTGTTAGTTAAGTTGATAGTGAACTTGACTCACATGCAAAGGGAAGAGGGCTCAATCACTGGTAAAGCCAAAAAATATTTGCCCCTGACTTGGAGAGGAGATGGGTGCCACTAAGTCTATAAGCCAACAGAAAGGACATTTGAATGCATAACAGATTAATATTATCTGATAGTTTATGAGTTGACTCATACTGTCAGGGCTGTGAAAGTATGTCAAGACAGATGCTAAATTTTCGGATAGATGCAGAGTCAGAAACATTAAGGCAAAAGTGTACAATTCTAGGTGGTGAGAAAGCCAATACTAAAAAGACCCAGTCGATTTTCTGTCATTTTGAGATGGAAATATGATGTATTTCCCATTAATATTGATTTTTTTTTTTTAGAATGCATTGAACTTGCAAAGTTGTTAAGAACCAGTGTTATTCAAAGTATAAGGTTAAAGTTTAATTTTCAAAATAAGAAACTAACAAAAATGTTAATCAAAATTGTTTAGCATGCTGTAAGATGTTTTTTTCCTTAGTTCATTTAGTGTTATTATTAATTTAGTAAAATCTTATCATTTTTTTAATTTTGAGAGAATTTTTTTTACTTGAACTCAGAAGGAGACTACACATAATTGTAAGTGGTATAAAGTCTGCCTTAATTGTTTTTGGAAAAATATATTTCAGGTTTAATCCACATATTTATGTAAACTTCAATGTAATTTTGTATGTGACATTAGTATTATTGTTTTCTTTAACGCTGAAGGATCCTACATTTATTTGTAGATGGTAAAAGATTTGCCTTCATTGGTTTTGACTAAACCATTAAATCAATGTAACTTCAATGAATAGTTGTAATTTTTTTAGAATTGAGCTTTTGATATTAAAGATTTATGGAAGAGATTTATTTTGATACATTTAGAGACTTAAAGTTATGAGATAATTTTGAAAATATTTATGTCAATGTATATTGATAAAATGTGTTTATGATTTTTTTATATTGATAATTTTTTACATTTCTTGGTCAAATTTGATTTGTATATTTTTGTTGGAGGTGGTATTCTTGTCACACATAGTTGTTCATTTGTAATTTATAAGAAAAAAATTACGAACTTTGCATGTTATTTTGTTTACCGAGAGGGAAGGGTGATGTCAGGACAGGGCACAACAGCTAGAGGTGGAGTCATGTAGACTTGTTAAGTTTGAAGAAGTTTGTGAATTGGAATAAATGGAGAAGTTGGTGAGAAGTGTTTTGTTGTGTTCGAGCTACTAATAATTGGTAACACAATCAAGGTGTCACTCAATTGTATAGACATGATTTTTATCAGTTTTTATTCTCTAAATGGATAATTAATATTATATATTTCAATAAATTGATTTTCATTGACTTAATTGAAATGTTTGTGAACTTGTATTAATTTTATGTAATGAGATAATAATAGACCACTAGCCACCAATGACACATACTAAACAACTAAATAATTAAATTTTATAATTTTTTAAACAGTGATAGAATAAATGAACCACATTCATGCCCAGAAACAAGACAGAAATTAAATCACTATTTTCATATTATGGACGCTGTTGATTCCCAAGGTAATTATGAAAAAAAACATATTTGCTAAAAACTGTTTAGATTTACACCAATTGTGGGACAGATGGCCCAGTGATGTAGATGCTCGACTTTCGACCTGAGAGTCCTGGGTCCTTGTGAAAGTTGGTTAAAGTCCTACAAGTCCATCTAGCTTTAAATGGGTACCTTACTTTTTACACCAATTAAAAAAATTTTGTTTAAAAATATGGCATACTGAAATTTTATTTTTATTTATCTTACTTTTTGGTAGTAGATTGATACAGTACAGTGGTGAACATAATGCAGCTCTTTGTTGAGTTTAATATATCTTCTACCAAAACAGTAAAAAAATTTATTACTAAATCTTGTCAAATTGACTTATAATGTTTCTCTTTTTATGATTTTTATATTTCAAAAACCTGAATGCTGTTTTTCATGACTGTCTCCCCATTAAAGATAGTTCATTTTTTTTTAACATTTTAAAATCTTATCAACTTAGAATTTCAGTTATGTAATTCATTATTAATTAATTTCAGGTGTCAATAATTATGCGGAAGGTGCCATGTCTCTCTGCTCCTTCCATAAAAATGGTAAGTAAATAAAAAATGAAGAGCTTAAAAAAATATAACTTTTTAAATTACTGAAATAAATGTCTTTTTAAGTTAGTTATATTAAGATTTACAATAAAATAAATAATCTTTTTTATTATTACAGAAAGTAAATTGTGGCAGTCCAAACTATCAGAAATTGATATTCCTTTGATAACAAATATTAAACTGGTAAAAAAAAAGTTAAAATATTACCAATGTTTTTTTATTGATTTTTTTAAGCATCATTTCCTAAGTAAAGATATGTAGTTCAGTCTTTTAGGTTAAATTAATAAATTAAATGCAATAAAAAAAGATAGATAGATTGCAATGTACAGGCATTTTTTCAAAAGAAAAATTAGTGTTTTTAACAACTTACAAAATTATATACAAGATTAGACCTATTGCCTTGTCATTCCTAGGCCACTAGGAGCAAGATATTAATTGAGAGTTTCCATTATTTCATTTTTTTTGCTTAAATATTACTTATTCAGATTTTTATAGCTGTTTGAGCGTCTTTAAAAAAATGCATTACTTTATACATTTTACAATTACTTAAATTGTTTACATTATGACATTGGACCTTGTAGGCACCAGAAGCTAAAGATGAGGAGCTAATCTCAATCCCTTCTTTAACTCCTAAAGGAAAAGAACTCATGTCATATTTATCAGATGCAGGTTAGAAAGTTTTATAAATGTTTAGATTTTACAGAATTTCTGATACGTAGCATGCTGGGCTGATTTTGCTTTTATCGCCACAATCATTTTCGAAATAAAATTCTGTACATTTTGTTTAGTTAGTAATCATTATAAGTTATTTAAAATTATATATCTTTCAGCATCAAAACCTTCAAATGTTAAGCCAGTTTTCTCCATAGCTGGCCAGGAAGCCAGGTCAAGTGCAGCATTCTCTGGTTTTAACAAGAAAGAACCGAGTAAAGAATTTACTTGCGATAGTCTTTCTATGAATAAATGTACCGAGTTTTATGAAGCAAGTATATATTGAAAACTTTTGTTTTTATTTTTATTATTATATGCCTAAAGTATATTAGTATGAGTTTTCATGGAGGCATTCGTTTTATTTATTGAATGATGTGTGTCTGTAACTAGATTGCTACTCACCTTAAATTTATCCAGTATATCTTGTTATGATTATATTCTTTTATCATCTAGCACTTTTGTAATGCACCAAGGTGGTATGATTAAAACATAGCCAAAAAAGAATATTCGGAAAAGCTTGAAACATTGGAAAGATACAAAAAAAAAGCTTGGTATAAACCTAGATGTCATTTCTTAACTTGGATTAATTTCAGAGAATGGGAGAAAAATTTCCAAAAAATGTCAATCAAGATGATGATGAGGAGAAGAAAGCTGCCAAGTTTGGACCTTTTAAAACTGCCAAGCAGCAGATGGTAAGTATAAAGAATTTCAAGAAATTTGATTGTATTACTGCAACATATTTTAAACTTAAGAGATTTTACTATTTTGCAAAACTAAGTTGTTATACAATATTCCCTTTTTTTTTTTGGATAAATAAAGCCAGTAAGTGTAATGTAATCTTTATTGTTAATTTTAATGATTGATAGCTGTCCTTTTTAATAATTTTGTGGAAGTAAGAATATTGTAATTGAGATGGAGTTTCTCTGCATTTTTTTTCAGTTACCGAAACTTAATTTTTTAAAATTATTTTGGAAATTTACTATGGTCAGGTGTGATATGCAACTAACTGTATTTTAAGGCATCTTAATAATAATTGTAATTTGAAAAAATTGTTGTTTCTGTATTAATGTAAAGCTTTGATGCAGTTTTTTTTACATCCATCTGTTTTAAAAAAAATGGTTATGATAAAATAAAATACAATCTTAAATTATTACCCTATGAGCTGTAATATAGTTTCATGTATTATTTATTATTAGATAATCAATCAACAAAAGTATGTGAATGACAAATCCCATGTATCTGAAGCGAGTTATGGAGCACTGAAAAAATCATTAGGAACAAGGTAAATAAATTGTTTCAAAAATAATTTCTGAGTTTAAATTTTATTTTTCAGAAACATATTTTTTTATCATTTATTATCTTAAATAATATCTAAATGTTGGAGAGTTATTCATAATAAGTAAAGTGATTCTAAAAAGATAATTATATTTTAACTTTTGCTAAATATATATGCTCTTTAAAAGCTTATATTTAATTATATTTTTTAAGTAAAAAAAACTGGTCAATTCTGAGCTTTGTCTTGGTAGTAAACAGACAGCAGATCAGTTGGAGATGACTGACACTGTCCTATAAAAGTTGGGATTTAAATATTGATATATTGGCGCCAGTTAGCCCAGTTTCATTTAATGCTACTCTGCTTTGATGTTTACAGCATGATACAGTAAGACTAACATAGGGTACTATTGGCACTGGAATACATATAAACAGCAAAACTTGACATTGACAAAAAAGATACAGGACACCTTAAAAAATGAGCAATTATCAAATACAAACGTAATGCTTATACAACATTGAGATAAGGACTTAAACCATCTTATTTGTCAACATTCTCTAACACTGCCCTATTACTACCTCAGCCTTTGCCTTTCTTTAGTATAAGCATTGCCACCGTCACTTTAACACTCTCATTACATCATCTAAAACAACTCTCTCGTTATATCCACGTCTGGACTAAGGAAATTTTCATTCAAATGCTACCTTTATAATACACTTTCATTCATACTTGCTTTCACAACTCACATCACAGATATCATCTGTGACAAAGCAAAAATCCTCATGCTCCTGTTATTTCTTGGAATGTATCCTATGCAGATGTATGTACTGCTCTCCATTGCATGAAAGATTCTTACACATATTATGTGGAACATATTATTGGCATCAATCTGTGAACACAATTACGCAAGTACCTAAGTGGCTTCCATCGTGACCACATGATCTGTTCTGTGAGGCTAGTACAAGAAAAGTTTCTAGCACAAAGCATGAACCACTACATGGTTTTCATTGAAATGACTAAGGCGTTTGACATGTCAACAGAGATAGTTTGTGTATCTTCCTTTGAAAAATCGACTTCCCATCAAAGTTCACTAGGCATGACAACATTACAGAAGAGGCTTTGTAAAGCGGAAAACCATCTGGTTATTTCAGCATCTCATAAGTTCTTGCTCCTGTGCTGTTTAATTTTTATAAAAGATCTGAACATGGGAGTTAACACCAGATACTGTCATGATGGTTCACTAGATCTGAACATAGGAGTTAACACCAGATACTGTCAAAACTGTTTACTAGATCTGAACATGGGGGTTAACACCAGATACTGTCATGACGGTTCACTAGATCTGAACATAGGAGTTAACACCAGATACTGTCATGACGGTTCACTTTTTTTACTTCAGCAGTCTGGTGGCCAGGACAAAAACAACACCAAATTTATTATGGAGTTCTTATTTTGACTAAACATCATTCCAAGTAAGGCTTAAGTGATTCACTAGCCTGCATCATTGATCCTAGCATCTAAATGGCAAATGTAAGTACTTTGGCTGCACAATTTCAAATGAATGATTCTTAGACCAAAAGATCAATGCCATAATTCAAAAGGCCAGTCAAGCCTTTGGAAGAGAAGAGGAAAGATTCTGCAACCAAGTGGCTTCCTCCTCTCCACCAAGATTAAAGTCTAAAATAAAAATTACATTACAAAAAAATATTTTATAAAAAACAACCTTTTTCTTGCGTACTAAAAAGCAGAAAATAATTTTTCTATGAGCCTGAGAAAATTTCTGAATAAATTGGTCACATGGCAATAGACTTTATAAGAGCTTCTAATTTTTATAAAACGAAAAATGTTGGGCGCATGAATTTTATATTATGTGAATGTTTGTATTACAGTATCAGAATCATCAAATGTTAACAATTGAATCCCAAAAGAATTATTACAGAAGGTTTACGAAATATCACGATATTGCAGATCATCTATTAGAACGTCGATAACAAATTGCATATGAGTATGTAAATTAATTCTAGTGCCTTATAACCTAAACTCATGCTATAGAATTTAATACTTGTCAATTGAATTAATATATTAAACAGGTTTTCATTTATAGAAATTAGAGTATGTTAGGTCTGGATGTTTGTGTTAAAATCAATTTTGGCCATATTTTCTACTTTTTAGTTTTTGATGTCTTGCATTTGATTATGTGAGGCTAAGTGTAGCATTAAACTACAAGTATGATGCTCATACTCTTAAAGACCCGTCTCGATCTCTCGTCACTTGACTTCACCATGCAAACATAATCTCGTGACCTCTCACTTGACCTCGCAACGCAAGAACATATCGGAGAGCTCTGACGTCACACGTCTCCAGCCACGATAATTTTACATATTTAATTTTATTTATTAAGAAACTCATCAAATCATAATGAAATAGTAAGAATATTGCATTGTCATCAGGTTCTGAGTTATATTGAAAGTATCAGAGCTATTGCTTATCGGAAAGTGGTCTAAAATTGGATTGCAAAATTCAGCGGACAGACAAGAAGTGAAGTTAAGAAAAACGTTGTAAAAAAACATTTGTCCTCACATCACTCCTTTGTGCCTGTACAGGGGAGATAATAAACAACTGAACCAAAACTCTCTCAGTCTATTATCTAGGAAGGTATGCATGAAGGGAGGCAGGCTCTCAAAGCAATGGAAAAGAGAATATTCTCTAGTCTTCTTAGTTCACCTTTTATATAAACTCAGCTTCATTGAAAGAGGAGACATAGTGGGATCCATTTTCCTTTCTGTTTATAAGCGACACATACTAGTAAAAAAAAAATTAGTTATAGGTAATAATTAGCTGCCTTTGTGAATCCCCAGTAATAAGTAAAAATGCAAGTTAAACTTTTCTAAATTTCTCCTTTCTCTTTATCTCACTGCCATGTGAACACTTTTGGATACATCATATAGTTAACAACAGCCTAAAAAAAAATTGGAATTTACTTACTATACATGTACATGTACTTGGTTTTGTTTTTTTAAAGCAGGAGAGGTCCAGCAGCAAAATTTATTCCACCAGTTTTAACACAAGATTCAGATGAGTACGATTGTTTTAAAAAATGGTCTTGTGATCATATAGCAAAAAAAATGCATCGTCTAATTTGAATATTGTAAAAAATGTATAAATAAAAAGTCATGATTTTTTATAGTGTTTTTTTTTTACTTTATTTAATTGAATGTGACCTGACAGGTTTACTGTTATTATTTTTTAATCAAGACAAAAAGGAACAATTAAGCAAGTATCAAGTAATAATGTAGGAACAGAACATCAAGATGAAAGATTACGAGGCATTGATCCAAAAATGATTGAACTAATTAATAATGAGGTACTGTATAAATAAATAATTGCATTATATCATTATATTATTTTTTATATTATTATTGGTATGAATAGGCAAGGCTTCTCAGTGCATTAAACTTGAGAAATTGTTTTAAATTTTTCAACAATTTTTGAATAACTTTTTTTTTTATATTTAGCAACAATTTGATGCTCTGTTTTTTTATTATCTTTTCCTTTCCTTGTTAATTTTCACTTTAGATAATGGATCATGGTCCTATAGTGACTTGGTCTGACATTGCAGGTCTAAGTTTTGCAAAAAAGACCATTAAAGAAATAGTTGTTTGGCCCATGCTTCGGCCGTAAGTTGCTTTTTTTTTACATTTATTCTTGGCTATGCATTTTATATTTAAACAAAAGTAATAAAATTCTAGATAAATTTCTAAGTTTTAAAGTTAATTTTGAATGTTGTCTCCATCAATGGATGATTTTGAATGCAATCTAATATGATTGATTCTTGTTAGTTTCTTTTTTACTAATTAAACTGTTCAATGTAAATGAATGCAGGGACTTATTTGTTGGATTACGTGGACCACCAAAAGGGCTTTTGCTGTTTGGACCCCCAGGAACAGGGAAAACATTGATTGGTAAATATTAGAGCTACTGTTCAAAATTTACGCTAGTTTAATTCACACAAATTAACTAATGTATTATTTGTATTCAAACAAGATTGTTTGTCATTATATTCCAGTGGTAGGCAAATGTGACTCTTGAAGCTGCATACAGCTCTTCTGTGAGTTTTGTGTGGCTCCTAAAGACCAATTTTATTACTTTTGTTCACTAATTATTGTTAAATTGTCTGATGTGCAGCTCTTTATATGTAATTATTCTATATAAAAAACCATATTTACTGATATTTTCCTGTGGATTTTTTTTTCATAATTTTGATATAACAGCATTTGGGTCATAATTAACCTTGTATGGTGTTGCGTTAATAAAATTAATTGCATAATTTTTTGAGGCGTTAAACACGTATTAATGTTGATTACTCAGCATTCCTAGTAAACATATGTCAAATTTATTTCAAAACAAATATTAAGCTATCAAATTTGTCTTTATTTAGTTTGATAGTTCATTCCTTAGCATACAATTATTCTGTATTTATATCAAATCTGAAACAAAGTGTTTTTTTTTAAATCAATAAAGTACCAGATGGTATTTTACAGAAATGTTTAAACCTGGTGAAAGTTCCCAAGTCTATCCAGCTTAAAATGGTACCTGATATTAGTTAGGGAAGTAACGGTAGTTGCACATCATTCTTGTCACCTAGTCTTCCCTGGTGCTGCTATTGTACTCTCGGCTTACTGATTTATAAGATATTTTATTCTTATAGTGACTTTAAAAAAAAGCCACTTAAAACATGACCATTAAAACATTAGTTTTGGAATGTTTGTCAAATTCATTTGGCCCTCTGACCATTTACAGTTAAAATGTCATATTCCAATATACAATTAGGATAATAAGAGATGTGTTTATTGTATAAATCTTTTCTTATCTTTCAGGTAAATGTGTGGCTAGTCAATCTAAATCAACTTTCTTCAGTATTTCTGCATCTAGCTTGACATCTAAATGGGTGAGTATTATTTTGTTACATTTCTGGACTTTATGCATCTTGCAGAAGATGACTTATTTTGTTGTGTTCTTTGAAAGGAATTTATAAGGTGAATACTTTTCCAGAAAAGCATATGATAAAGGGTGTTACAACTAATGATTACATAAAACAAAAAATGAACACATTTTTTAACATATTTGTCCACTATATAGTTTTTTTTATTTCAGCTCTAATTTCAATTCTGTATAAATATAATAGGCTTAAATTTCTTGCTATCAAAATAATTCTGTAGGTAGGTGAAGGAGAAAAAATGGTTCGTGCTTTGTTTGCTGTGGCACGCTGTCACCAGCCAGCAGTTATTTTTATTGATGAGATAGATTCATTGCTCTCGCAAAGGTCAGATTCTGAACATGAATCGTCCAGGAGGATTAAAACAGAATTTTTAGTGCAGCTGGTATGTTTTATTTATTTATTTTTTGTTTAAAAAAAAATTATTTTTAGATTCTAATGAGTAATTATTAGCAATATTACAAATATAACATTTAAAAAAAATGCTTATGTAGGATGGTGCTACTACACAGTCAGATGATAGAATACTTGTCATTGGGGCTACCAATAGACCTCAAGAAATAGATGAAGCGGCAAGGAGAAGATTTGTCAAGAGATTACTAATTCCTCTTCCAGAGCCAGTTGCTAGGCGTGAAATAGTTTTAAATCTCATGGCCCAACAAAAAAACAATTTAAGTGAGAGGGAGGTCCAGGTTATAGTTGATAAAACAGACGGCAAGTATAGTGTTTGGATTTTTATCAAAAGAAGAAAAAAAAAGAATAACCTTATTTCTTTTTTTAAAATTTACTTTTCATTGATTTATGTTAAAGAATATTAATTAGCAAGAGATAGAAAATTTTCATCAAAGGAGAAAGAATTTGTTAACTAAATAATTTACATTACCAAAATCTACACAGTATTTAATTAAAAATTGTCACATCATTGACCAAATATAACTATACAGTAGGCACTAAAAAACATTTTTGTATAGCAATGTAGAAAAGATTTTTTTTTAATTGTTTCTTATGTCTATTTATATAGCTGCTAAAATGCTATGTGATCCAAGAGTCTGCATTTGCTTAGTGCAGAAGCTACATGGAATTAGAACAAGACATGCAGTATTAGTGTAATTTAATTTCAGTATTAAAAAATACATTTTTTTTCAGGTTATTCTGGTGCTGATATGACAAATTTATGTAGAGAAGCAGCTTTAGGTCCTATTAGAAGTATAACATTTGAGGAAATGGAAACGATAACCCCTGAACAGGTAAAGAAAACAAGACAGACTTTCTTTTTTTAGTACCACAGGGTACAAATTGACACATTACACTTTGTTTTGTTTTTTGTTGACTTATTTCGGCTAATATCTGTTTCTGTGCCACCTTGTTTGCCTCTTATGTTCCAAATCAGGGCTTTGATCTGGCTTCTTACTGTTACTGATCTTTAAATGTTTTTTTTTTCTAACCATTATTGAATCTATGAAACATGTCCCAGTTCTGGACTTTTTTATGTTTATTAGTATTATTATGTAAAGAGGGACAATTATTTATGCTTGCAGGTGAGACCAATTACATTTAAAGACTTTGATGATGCTTTTTCCCAAGTACGAGCCAGTGTGTCCACTAAAGATCTGCAATTGTATACAGAATGGAATAAATCCTATGGCAGCTTTAGTCATTGCAGCTAGGCATGGCAAATGAATATTTTTTTCACTAGTTTCAGAGTTAAGGAAAAAGTTTGTATTTTTATTGCAGTGAACTCTAAATTTAGAATTGCATTTCAATGGAGTGTTAGTCATATATTCTCAATTTTTAGTTAGGTTATGTTATGTTTTTTTCTATTTTATTTAATTGAAATATTTAGAAATGTTTAGTTGTTTTTTGATTTAGTAATAAAAATACTTTATTCCTCTAATACTTGAATCTCTTAATTTTTTCCCAAGTATTAAATTCAATTACTTTAATTTTATCCCCCCCCCCCCCCCCCAGGCCTTCCTTTAAAAAAATAAAAATAAATTAGAAACATTTTAAACAAGTACAGGTTTTTCATCATTATTTTCAAAGCAGATACAGGTGTTTCGGGAAAAAAGTTATTTTGATTCAAAGGAGGTGAAAAAAATATTTTAAAACCCAAAACCATAATATTTTTAATTTTGAGCAATAACGTCATGCTTAAGCATTTTGTTCCTATTCCTTTCTCATAGTAATTGAAATTTAAAGTTAAAAAAATGCAGCATTTGTTGTAAATAACATGGTCTCATAAAGAATACTAAAAAGAAACATTTAAAAAAACTGAATACAAATCTCAACTAAATAGTGTCAAGGCAGAAACAAACATAAGTTTATCATGAACATAAACTTGTTTATTTAGGCTCTGACATAAATATATATAAAATTAATAAGCCTATGGATTAAATTTTGTAATTATTTTCTTACCATGTATTTTTTTAAATATTTATTTTTAATATTAAACAAGTTTAAAATAATATTTAAAAAAACAACAACTGCATGCATCAAAACTACTACTGATCAAGGCTAAATGTTTTTAAATTTTACTTGCATGACCTTTTTATAACATGTCCCTTCGTTGGTAAACTTTTAGAGTAGTTAGATCTTACTTGTGTTCATACCCAAGACCATTAGAACAGTGGGGCTTGTTGGGGTACATAAATTGATGCTTCTTGAGTGTAAAAACAATGTACATTTTATCCATCACTAATTACTTTTCACCCATCAATGCTTATAAATTTTAGAATAGTTATTGGTTTTATTATTGTTAAAATCTAAACAATGCTTTGTTAAGATATAATTATGAAAATATTTTTGTTTACTATTGTGTCTAAATTTGAGAATGATGGCGCTGACCACAGAATATATATAAGGCAGATAGCGCATTGCAATTTAAAAGTCCTTGAATAATGACTAAAAAAATTCCAACATTTATGTTATTTTCCTTTTTAATAGTGTAGCACCTAAATAGTCATGTGGTAAAGCGCTTGATGTTCGACCTGAGAGTCCCTGGTTTGATCTCCACTGCCAATAAATGGATATTTCAGGTCATGGCTAAAATCCCCTCTATATATCCTGTGTTGCCTCCATGGCCATTGTAGTATCGGCTATGGTGGGGACCATAAAATCGTCCCACTATTGGTTTATAGTATTTAAGAGATTTCATCTCATCATTACAAGGGACTTCACACAATGCCTTACATCCACAATCCAATGTGTCATATTTATCTGTATTTAAATGTAATTTGTTGAAAAGTATTTGTAGTTATTTTTGTTTTTTTATAGTATTTAAAAATTATTTGTAAAATCGTATTAAACAGACTTTTTTATTTTATATCTGGTGATTCATAAAATATTTTTATTCATTTTCAATACTTTTTCTCCTACTTTGTCTAAAATCATGGGATGGCTACCATCAGTTCAATGTCTTTTTGAATTAATCTTCATTTGGAAGAAATAGAATTTTCACTTCAGCAATGACTAGCATAAAAGAGTAAAATTCTTTTAACATCATGTTAATATCTGTTATGTATTTATTTTTTAGTTCCATATTGCTTAATTTATACAAGTATTTGCCTATATGCATCAGATATTTTGTGCATTATCAACTAACAAAATTCTTAAAAATCAGTATATATATATACTACTGATATTACAACAACTATTTCTTCTACTCAAACATCTTGAGCACATTGAGATTATGAAGTTAAATACAAAATTTAAACATTAAACTTCATTTCCTACAAGATTATCTTCAGCAGCAATGTCAACATTTTCAGCTTCTTCTCCCTGAAAATAGAATAAAGACATGTTCCTTAATTGCAAAGAAGAGAAAACATGACATAGTAATTATTCTGGGTTATAGATTTTTCTAAAAAAAAAATTTATCTCTATATACTGGATACTAATTCAGCTTTTTATTACATATCTAATCATAACAATAACTGTCAGGCATTGAATGATATTAAAAATATTTTTATGATCATAGATTTTGATAAATATACTGGATATTTTAAAACATATACTTATTTTTAGTTGTTTTTATATGTATATATCATAATTAGATATAAGATAATTCAGCAATAAAATATTATTAGTAAATGTAACTTGAATAAAAAAACATTTTTTTTTCTCTCATTTATATTGAGATTAAATAAATAAAAGAACAATAAAACAAATATTTCAGTATTTCAAACACAATGGTAAAAGAAAACAAACAGAAATATAAAACTGTCCTGTGTCTAAGTATAAACCTGAGCAAAAAAATTATCCTCAGCATTTTCAAAATCTTCTTTAAATGTTTTCTCAGTTTGCTCAATTTCTTCCATTATCTGGGCTTCCAATATCTGTATACAATGAAATCTATTAAGTAACTTACTTTCTTGAAACCGGATTATTTGTCCACTACATTTTTGATTTTTCAAATTGGTGTTCAGTTGTTTTTTTTTACTGATGTAGGGTTAATTTATAGTATGAATTTTTTGCAAAAATTAAATTGTAACAGTTGTATGACCATACATTAGATTCACATAATGCTAAATTATTATTTTCATAATTATTTTTTTTAATGTCATAAAAAAATGACTACTTACAGCTTTTTCCTCTTCCTCTGTTCGCCTCTTCTCTGCAATTTCTTCTGCTTCTGTTCTCTCTTCTGGGCTATATTCATCTTTGTCTAACCTTTCTAGAGTGCGAATGGCTATTAAAGTCTCTAATCTGTAATCATCTTCTTCTGCACAAGGATTCTCTATGAAATAAATGTATTATCTCTTTACAATGGTTTAAAAAATGTAAGTTTTACAAGATAACACATACCTCAAATCTACAAAATAACTTCTTTTGAACCAATAGATTTTAATTATCTCGTAAGATTTCAATGTTTTCTTCTATAAACAAAATGGATATTAAACCCTTCAAAAATTTCACAAATTTCAGAACTGTCATACTTGGTTTGTAACATTCATGTAAATTTAATTTTCTTTTAGCTTTAAATTTTAATATAAAAAAAAGAAATTCTACCTGATAAAACTAATGCTCTAAGCATAGGAAGTACTTTAAGTTTTGAAACTTCTTTTAAGTTAGGAACAGCATTCCCTCTTAAAGTAAAATGAAAAAAGTTAGTTTAAAAAAATTCTCTGAAATAGTTCCATTGGCTTCAGAAATAAATACACTTACATTTTTAATTTTACATATCTCCATTTAGGATACAAATATTTATAAAGTGACTTTAAATCTATACAATATGTACTTTAAAAAAACGATAAATACATGTACATTTTAAAAATTGTACTACAGGTATAGACAAACTAATTCATGACACTATACAGACCTTAAATTTATATATTGTAGATTTGTCTGCAGCTCAGAAAATCCTTCAAGAGAGTCAACCTGATTTTCTCTTAAATGAATAGTGCTTAGACCAGTAAGACGAGACATACCTTCAATTTTCTTCAAAAGGTTAGCAGCCTGAAAAAAAATTGCATAATAGCTTAATAATCATACTCCCAACTAT
This sequence comes from Bulinus truncatus, assembly GCA_021962125.1. NCBI lineage: Eukaryota > Metazoa > Mollusca > Gastropoda > Planorbidae > Bulinus > Bulinus truncatus. Next base: position 906,775 of record JAGDYQ010000270.1, on the reverse strand, counting down.
ACAACTACTCTACTATTCATAAATCTCAATTTATTACAGATAAATATGTGTAACAATTAGATTGTAATTAAGTGTACTTTATTAACAATAAAATAAATTATGTCTTAATAATACTGATACTTTGATTATTACTTTTTTTTTTTTAAAGATTTTTTTCTTAGAATAGACATGGTTTAATCTTTCTTTGTCCAAAAATGGCTATGCATTTACTCACCACAAATAAATTTTTCAAATTTGGTAAAGAAATACCATCCAGACTTTGAAGCCTGTTGCTCCTCAGTTCCAGAGTATGAAGTCTTGATAATTTTGATCCATCCAGTCCAGTCACATTTTGTATATTGTTGTCTGACATAAATATCAACAGAAATCGAGAAAGATAGTTAACTTTATAAAGAACATGTCTTATATCAATTCATTTTTTAACATTTTCTTTTACTTATTTACATGACACTTCAAATGTTACAGTAATTTCTTTACCAGGTATGAAAAATAATTAGTTTTTTATTCAAATATATTTTTTTTATTGAAGGTGAAAGTTAGTCTTGCAAAAAAAAAACCCCCAACTTTATGCTTTTATTATTTATACTTACGGTTAAGGTTTAGATGCTCCAGCATAGGATGATTGATGCCTTCTGTAGTAATGATTTTATTGTGACTAAAATTTGCCACCTGAAAATGTATGCATAACAAATAATATTGCTCTTTGACATTATTATTTTGAAGCAATTTGAACAATTAACTATAAATAGTCTGCCTTAACCACCATAGAACTTATGGACCCTTTTTCTTTTTAATAAAAAAAGAGTTTAAGAAAAATTTTGCTCTGGTGGCAAAGATTTTAAAAAAAAGTTTTGCAGACTAAACTGAAAGTGAAAAAGGAAATGCATAGGCCTCATAAATAAATTTAAAGTATCAAACTTGATGAAGTCATCTAAAAAGGTTAGCCCATCCATTGGCCATCCATGTTTAATTTTTTTCTGTCCAAATGTACGAATAAAAAAAAATTCGGCCATAAATTCATATAAAAAGTATAAGTTTCCTTATTATATTTTTTAATCATACTTGAGGTTATGCTTACTTTTCATTATGTACTGTTGTAATATTTTACTCCCTGCATTGAGATGGGTGAAATAAAATTTTAATATTCAAAGGGAGTGATAAAATAGTGGAAAAAATGTGTAACTATGCAGGAATATTTATTTAAGTAATGAGTAAAGCTATAAGCGAATGGTATTGACTTCATTAAAAAAATTATGAGTGGCTATATGAATGTAATTTGTTGGACCACCCTGAAAAAAAGGCCTAAGACTATTCAATGCTTCTCTTGGATTAATTATTATTATCAATTGATCTAGGGGGCGGCCCAAAAAGTCCGCCCCCCATTTTTGGCCCATTTTTGCCCCCCCCTCGCCAAAAGGCGCCAATCACCGGGCCCCCTCCCCCTAAAGTCGGCAAAACTTTCAAAAAATAAAAACAATTATCTGCTACTCTTTTTGATTTACAATGGTCAACTTTGAGATAATCTTCCGATTATACATTCTTTTGACACAGGATAAGAAGTAGTTTAGCGAAACTTGAACTCAACCAGTGATTAAAAAATAAAAATGGAAACAACAAAACAATGCAACTAAAAAAAAGAACGACATTGACAGATTATGAGAACAGCTCTTGTGCTATATTGAATATGTTTATAGTGAACCTGTGAATTATGTTTAATTAAAAAAATATGTACTAGACATCATCCATCCATGGTGAAGTGAAGTGTTCATCCATAGTTCCGACCAGGGCCGCTTTATCAACTAGGCACAGTAGGCACTGCGCCTAAGGCCTACAGACTTTTCAAGGGCCTACGAAAGCCAGAACATAAAGTGAAAACAAGTTCAGAATTCCAGTAAAATTTAATAATGTTTGTATTAAAAGTAACTGCATGTATATATAACTGTGTGAGATAAGCACCTGAGCTTGCCAAGCTCTTTGTCTTAGCAAAGTCACATATGACGTCCACATATGTCATTTCCCTCAACAAACTTTTTCAATTGAATGTAATGCCAGGAAGGATAGTCGTGTTGTTGACCGAAGATACGTTTTTATGTTGAAAAATATTAAAATGAAGTCGAGGAGGGCCTACGACTTTGAAAGTCCCTAGAACCTACGAGGACCTTAAAACGGCCCTGGTTACGGCTGACATAAATATGTCCCCATCATCGTTTCCTGGAATAATAATTGCAGACATATCAAATTCATCCTCATCTAGCCACTCAACATCCTCTGAATGTGCATTTTCTATTCTGCCAATAACTGCCATGAGTTCTCTTTGCCTTCTAGCAGAGATTCGATTCTCAAAGGATGGAGGCGTTTTATCTGAGTTGATTCTAGAAAATTTTGTGTTGGCACATTCTCCTGCGCCTGAGCTCTGTGTTGTCCTGTATGTTTCTTCAACATTGTTTGTGAGGCAAATTAAAAGTGACACACTTTGCAAATTTGATCATGTAAGCTGGTCTGCAAAGATGGACGATAAAGATTATATGGTTGTACTTTTAAAACTCCTGTTGATCTTGGCATAAGCCATAATGTCATCAAATTTGAGAGTTTGTGCCACAAACAATGAAGAGATTTATGAGCATCATCATCTGCTCTTTCTGAAGCTCTGAGTTGAAAACGTTGAAATATGAACTCCTAACTAGCATGAGGAATTGTGAACAACACATTGAAAAGATATGCATTTCATGCTATTTTGACATAAAACTAATTTAAGCGTTTCAGAAAATTTTTAAAAATTATTTTTAAAACTATCAAGTTTTAATAAAAATAATAAAAATTTAGATTAGAAATAAGATAAAAAAAAATATATAAAAAATGTGACGTCACACTTGGCCAGACCCCCCTCCCCCCTGTCACAAACTGTCACACTTTCTTATACCCCCTCCCCCCCTTTGGAACGTGACATACTTTATGGACGGCCCCTAGTGTTTTTTGTTTGTACTTTACTTATTACTCATTACTAAAATAAACTTATAGTCTAACCTGTAAAAAAGGCATCTCATCCAATTTAACACATGTAAGTAAGTTTTCTTCAGCTTTTAATGTTAACAAATGTGTGAGGGAATTCAGAGGGGATATATCTTTCAACATATTCTTACTAATATCAACATATCGAAGATGAATAAATGATTGAAGAATATCAATATTGGTGAGTTCCCTGTAAAAAAAACCCAACAGAATCAAATAACATTGATAATCCATATTAAATATAAAATATCATGTAAACGATGTTTTTTCAAAACAGAAGATGTCAATAATAACCTGCATAATAAATTACACCTTTATATATATATATATATATAAATGTAAATAATGTATAGTGACTTTAATATTTAAATTTACTGTTAATTAAGATATTAAAAACAAAAGAAAAAATGTGTGTAGGCTTATTAATTAAAACAGATCTTAAACATAACAAACTTGTCACTACATTTAATAATATACATTTAACAGATTGCATTTTTTTTGGTAAAATATTTCATAAATGTTAAATAGTACACAGTCTTTAATCAAATTGAGAAGTACCTGTCATGAATGTCCAGCTGAGCATAAGCATGTGATAAGCCATCACCAGTTTTACAAAGAAGAGACAAGCTTTCTGCAATAAGCTCTTGAGTAAGAGGATTGGGTGGTATTTTCTTATAAAAAAAAATTAAATATTTTGCAATAACTTTATTATTGTAATAATTCATTAATCATACCATATGTGTCAAAGGAGTATTTATTCTATATGTTACGGCTAATGTTTGCTATCTGGTAATTGTCAGACATTTTGCCAGCAAAATTGGCCAATGTCATAGTGACAAAATGAACAAAACGATTAAAAGACAGCATCATTTGCAAACTCTTTGAATATGGGGAAACAATACAGCAAGATAAATTGATAACAAATAGATTGACTGTGAGCATGGTCAAATGCTTTTTTATTGATTGAGATACTTAAAACAGTTATTTTTTCTCTGCCTTCTTTTGTTAAACAAAAAAAATGTAAATATCGTAAAAATATTTAGGCTACATAAAACATTTTTCATTTACTCTTCTGTCTTTTTGAGTAAAATATTTCTTGTTTATATTATTTTATATCATTTGTTGGGATGGTTGTGTGATAAGTGTGGTGAAAAAATGTACTATTTTGAAGCTATTTTAATATGGCGTACTGAAAGTGTTGAACTGAAAAATATTAGATTCAAAGTTGATATGATTATCATTATGTGACATTATGTCATTTTTGGTGCAGAAAGTCAATCTTCCAAGTTTAATAAAATGTGGCTGAAAGGCCTTGGATCTTTATGTTTATAAGGGTAAAATCAAAGATAATATCAAAGGTGACCATAATTGTTTTAGAATGGAATTACAGTTAGATATTAGAGATGCTAAAATAAAGAATGTGTAAACAAAGTAAACTCATCTAAAGTGACTAAAGCAATAGACCTAACTTTAACCTAGTATATTATATTACTATAATCAATATATTATTAATACTTTGATAAATAGTATGGTGCAAAATGTTAAATTTTTTTAGCTTACATGTCGAGATTTAGCATTATTATATGATATTGATAAATAAAAACTTAACTTATTACCTACAATCTTCAGAATAATATTAAATGTATAAGAGCAATACAATCTCTTGATTCGAAAATTGCCCTTCTGGTTTGATAATTAGTACCGACGAATTTGGCTTTAAGAAAAAAACAACAACTGATAGATCATAGTTGATTGAGTCAGACAGCCTTTTAATAGTTTTATTAATTAATTTAATTTTGCCGATAATTACCTCTTCTTCTACATGATCCTCTTCATCACCTTGCATATTTTCTACTTCACCATCATTTTCCCTTTCAGCGTCATTCCCTTCTTCGTCTTCTAGTCCAATTATTTGGTCAGCTTCGTCGTCAGACATTTTATTTACAATTATTTACAGGCTAAAAAAGACAGCATAGTAGAAATTTAACTGAGCGTCACCGTTTCTATGGCAACAGTAATTTCCGGCCATAAATTGTTTAGTAAATTATTATTTTTTAAAAATAAAAATGAGCTTGAATTTAGCATTTAATTAAAAAATATTATTACTAATTTTTTATTTTGATACCCTAAATATTTAATCGTTTGAAAAAGCGTATATATTTTTAGGAAATTTTATTTAAGTTTCAAATCGATTTTGGATTGAGGCTATCATCAAAATTATTTCAGTAAAGTTAAAAAATATATATATATGTGTATAAGTAACACAAGATGACTTAACTCGTTCCAAAAATGACACCTTTTTAGGTTTTTGTTATGTCGTCTGATATGTGTCTCCAATCTTTCGTTATAAAAATTGTATAGGTTTATTCTTTATTTCGTAAAGGTATGTTTCTTTTTTATTTATGAAAATTGTAATCATTGTAATTGTAATCATAAAATATACTGGATTTATCAGAATCAACTCATTTAGTTCTCCCCTTTTGTTCTTTTTTTCTGTAAAATTTGCCATTACTATTTCCACTAGAAGGGTTATGCTAATAACGCCAGCTACGGCTGAAAACTACGCGATTGATACATTAGCCTATTTATTATATATTAGGCTTCTCCATGGGGTATTTCATTAATCATTGGCATTTGACAATGACTTGTGTTTATTTAGCTCTAATTATGTATTTATGATATTATTGATATTAATTTATTAATATTTATAATGATATCATCTTAGAATTGACTTTATTTGCTAAAAATTAAATTGAAGACAAACTAAACACTAAACTAATGATAGAAATAAATCTAAAATCCATGATTGAATTGATTGGCATTATGATTATAAGCGATTGGCACTTATTATACCAAACCAAACTGTTCTTTAATTACAATTTATTGTCACCATACTAAGTATTGCCTCCTATTGGCATATCGATAAAACAATATGTTATTATCATCTAACAGTTTTTTTCATTATTTTATTATAAATAAAATTGTCATAATCATTATTATTAGTATTTAATATTAATGAAAAATCATTAAAAATGTATATTTAATCATTAAATTAAATTTAATTGTTCATTAAATTATTCATATCTAACTTGCCCAACTTATTGCATGCTGTATCAATGATATCATACAATGAATGTGTTGTATAAGTTTTTTTTTTAATGTTTAATTATAACTGACTTTAATTATCGTTGGATATAATTGGGCATTATGTATGTTAGGTTGTACTCCTTGTACTTCATAGTTATAGTATAGCCTAGGCCAGACTGAAAGTTATAGATTTGCTAAGCGAATGTGTGATAGACAAATACAGATGTACTTATTTAGAGATACTGACCCATATTTTTTTTATGTCCTTATAATTATAAAAGGACATGGTGGTTTATTAAACTAAAGCAAATTAATGTAATAATATTTATTATAACACAGCTTTGGGTTTAAAGCCTTAATTAATTGTAATGAGACAAATTTAATGTTGGTGCACTGAGCATGGACCCTGGGCCAGCAAACATCCAACATTACACTTATATTGATCTTTTATATTTGACTTGTTTTTTTTTTTTAGTAGGGCCTAAAATGTATGTTTTTTGAAAGGTGAAAAAAAGTGTCTGTGCCTCATCTGACATTAATCCACCTCTAATTGTAATAAGAGATTTACACTGCAGTAATTAAATAAAGATTAGCAGATACATACATACTACACTTTAAATTGTTACATTATTCATTATAATAAAAAATATGAAAAACTGTTTAGGAAAGTTTAAGGGAAGTATAAAAATATAAGGATATTTATAAACAATGATACTCTTTAATATTTGAGACTCATTTATTGTTTCTTAATTTATTAGATTGATATTTTACATAAAGCATATCTCTGATTGTAAAAAGGTATATGTTTTCAAGTTGTTATGCTAATTGTAGTCATCGTTAGTTTTTATATTCTAACATAATTATAAAACTGAAACAAAAAGACATTTTACACATCTAAACAAAGAAAAATCCATATGGATGAATTGAATACATCAGCTAATCTTGGGTCTTGACAATCTCCATCATATGGGGCCCTTCTGATCAAACATACATCAACCAAGTTATTATATAGCAGTCAATTGTATGTACATGCCTATTAGCATGGTATGTGTAGATGTGTTTGGGTTGCAACCCCTTGCTTCGACCTTAAGGGCTTAAGCTACTTTTGGTACTATTTTTTTGTGTGTCTTAATTATTTTTGAGTGGGTCTCTTAAATGCAGCCCCCAGTTTCTTAAAATGCAGCCCTCAGTTCCTTACCTTTTTTCAGTCTTCCTTATTGCTGTTCCTGTTATTATAATGGCTTTATGAAAAATTAAGCACTTTCCTTACCATTATAGAATAATATTTTAATGGAGGAACTTTGTTTTTGATAACAGCTGTTACCAAGAACTTTGCAGGTGCAGTTTGTTTACTCATTAAAATTATCAAACTCAACAAACATTGCCCCAGTTAAGAAATGTTCTACTGAACATGCATTTGTTCGAATAGTTACATTCCATCAAATATTCTTGTTTTATACTTGGTTCACAAAACTTTGTTCCTACCATATATTTCACTAGTTTATGACCTTTAGGAGTAATATTGTATAATTCCTTTTCTATGAAACACAGCTGTAGTACATTATTTTGATTGATTCACAAGATACTACATCAGTTGTTTTTTTTTTTTTCATGAAGTGTTTATAGTAATTTAATATGTGTTTCTTGATTCGCCTTAGGCAGTTACGGTCTCAGAAATGATTTATTGTTTAATTTCACTTGAATCACATACATTTTTATTTTGTATTTTTTGTGGCTTTTGTCATGTAGCAGAGAACTAAGTTGTTTTTTAATGAGTATTATACTTCCTCATCAATGAGTTTCTTTTTGGCACTTGTAGATCAAGTCTCTAGATGAATCACAAGATGTTTACAGTTATCCACCAACACCTTTTTGTTCAAGCATTTCTATGTTGAACTTGTCACCTGTATCTTTTTGCTTTACTTTGGCTTCCCCATGATTGGCAATACAGTTCATTCTTGCTGCATATTTAAAAAAAAAATAGTTCTTGATGCCTCAGTTTTAAATTCACTCTTTTGAATAAAATTAAATTATTAAACAACAGTTGGGTATTTTCCTTCTTTTACTAATGCAGATAAATGTAAGAAATCCAGTGTTTTTTTTTACAATAATATCAGTTGTTGTTGCTTTTTAATCTTAAGCAGGTATATAATTTTAATATTTTTGTATATAGTAAAATGTTGGTCTAACTTATTCTAGCCATGCCATATGGCATATCATATGAAATATTATGTATTGAGTTTACTTTGTAGCGCCAATTTTGGTCAGCTTTTGGCTTAGTTATATGGTATCAAAATGTGACCCGTCTAAAAGAAGAAGAAAAAAAAGAGAAAATAAAAGCATATAAAAGATTTATTGAAAGTTGTATTGATTGGCCGACATACTTTTCCTCCTTTGTGGCGTTCTTGGTCGTCATGGAAACGTATAGCTAGCTAGTCGTAAGGGAATATCTGATGAAATTGATTTATGCTTCCGTGACTGGTAGTGACACTATGGTAAAGCTAACATTAGGCAAGTATCTTTCGATTTAAACAAAAATTTTGCCCTTTTTTTGTCACTAATCACCATTTATATTTTTTAGATGGCAAGACAACTATATTATGATCGATACATTAGCTTTTTATGTAATTATTGTTATGTTATTAACTGCTAGTAGAAGCGAAAGTCAATATCGCGTACGGTTATTGGTTCATCATTTAGATTGTTAAATTTATTAATTACATTAAATATCCATTTGTTAAAAAAAACAACTTTACTCGGTAGTTCTGAATACTCTCAAATTCACTGTTTGTAACGAATCCTCGAGCGATTTCATTTGTTGACGTTTGTGCCTAGAAACGAAGTGTGTAATCGGAATGTATTCACACACAAAAAAATGGGATTGTTAACTTTAATTAGCCGCCTTCTTGACTAGTGCCAAAATTAATTAATGGCCTCAGAATTTGTTTCAGCTGTAAGCTCTTTGAGATTCTAAAACATGACTGATCTTTTTAAAGCTCTACCCAGGTTGTAAAGTGCTGCAATATGTAGACTGAACATCTGTTACAGGAGGCAAAATTTGGGGAGTTAAAACACGTTGTATAGCCATGGTGTAGTAGGGCAGTGGTCGGCAAACTTATCAGCCAAAGAGCCAAATAGAACATTACAACAATTAAAAAATATAGAGGGAGCCAAATCTGCTTGTTTAGTAAACTTTTATTACACTAGATAAATAGTACACTAAATAAAACTTAATGCCAGAGCCGCACTTAAGGAGCCAAAGAGCCATATGCGGCTCCGGAGCCGCACTTTGCCGACCACTGGTCTAGGGCATTCATACAGAAAGGGAATTTTATTCAAAATATGGGGTTAAAAAAACAATCTTTAACAAAAGCTCTGTTTTTACTGCGAGTAAAAAAAAATGATAGTTTATATCGCCAGACTCTATGGTAAAAGTGACGTCTGGTAAGGGAGGGGAAAGGGGAAGTCTTCAATTTTTTGAATGAAATTGGCTTTGAGTGCTGTGTTTTTTCTTGGCCTATACACGAAGATTTATATTTCATTGGAGTCCGAGTCTTGTTCAGCTGATTTACATACAATAACGGTTTCTAATGAATTAATCACGTGACATCACTATATTGAAGTCTGTGTTGTTAGTGTGTGTGTTTTTATGCCGAGATACCTTTTATTTTTACATGTATTGTTCATCCTCCACCGCCAACCTAATTAATTGTCTGATAGTAGAGGTGCCACTAAACTCTAAATGTGTGATTCCGACATACAGTTCACTTCTCAGTATTGTCACCATTAATGGGATATTTTTTAATGGAATAGAATTGCATGTGTGTGTGTGTTATGGTCAGGGATATGCTGGTTTATAAAGGCCCAGGACGAGCAGTGGTAAGAAAAGCTTCAAAAGTGTAGCCAGATATACAGTTTTCAGGCAGTTTGGTTGGGGGGGGGGGTTCAACAGGATTTCGGCTGCTTTTAAAGTTTATGCAATTAGCTAAGTTATAAAGGTTATTAGTTAAATCATTAATTAGTTGTCCATTACATCCCTGGCATTGGTCATCCATTGACAATATTATTGACGGATGGTTTCTGTTTAATGTTTGATGGGATATTTTTCTTCATCACACTGTAGCCATTATTTTGCCCAGAGAAAGATATTATGGTGTTGGTGTGTTGTTGTTTTTTTTTGTACACTGAATGGAAATAAGGCAAATAAAGCAATGAAATGAAACGTGAAGTTAGCTTGAAAGTTTTTAAAAAAAAATTCTCACATGGTTGGTAGTGTTCTGGGCAAATGATTTCACGACAGTCGTCATGGTAATGTACTGTGGGTATTTGGTGTTCTATAAATAACCAGTTTTTAGAGTGTACTTGAAGCGAATATACATTTCCCATAACACTGAATTAAAATGGGTTGATAACAAAGTCGGACCACAAGTCGTTACACTGGGAGTCGGTTAGAAACATTGTGTTCGGACTGTTTGTATATGTACACGTTGGGTTTGTTTTATGATGGGCCCATTTTGTAATGCTAGTTTACTTTCAATAACAAGTTATTCTTGTTAATCAATTTTTGTGTTGCGAACGTTCCAAGTTCAGGCATTGTTATGATATTTAGGCTTTTAGCTCGAATGTTTATTTTATGTCTCTCTCTCGCTTGCTTGCTCTGTCTGTCTCTCATTCCCTACAACACAGTCTATGAACTACACACCTGGCTGGAAATCCCCCCCCCCCACACACACACACTTTCAATTAATTTTCAATTAACATTTAGGCCTATAGTGTAACTAATTAAACGCATTTAATGTATATTGACTGGGTATAAAATAATATAAAATGGTTATGCCGACACATAACATCTTTCATGCACTGTTTTAGATAAGTTAGATTAAGTAATACGGCACAGAGGAAAGTTCTTTCAGTTAGTAGTGGAGGGGAGGGTGGAGTGGTCATAAATATTTTCTGGACCATATTTCCTTCAACCTACAGCGTTTCTCGTGTAAAATAAATAAATAACAATAGTCTACTATTTTTTTTTTAAACTTTACATCGTATAACTGAGTGGGGAAGAAGAATCTTTTATTGAACGTTTTTTTCTAAACTGTCTTCTCCAAATAATCTCTTTGATTAGGCAATGTTGTGATGTACTTTAAAAAAAGTTAAATTTTAAGCATAACCGTAATGAATGTATTGATTCTCATAGCAAAAGCTTTGCGTTTTTTTTTCTTTTAAGTAGATCGATAGATAGAATATTCTTAATAAAATTTAAAAAAAAAAAGGTTTATCGAAAAATTCAACTTGGTAGAAATAATTTTTATCTCTTGAACCGATATTTAAAGATATGAATTGTTGAACAAAAAAAATAATTGGGAATTTCGTTATCAATAGTAAATTTTTAGCAGACGATAAATAGGGGAAAAAATGACCTTTAGTGGTAGCTTGTTTTTGCTGTAGGACAAGATAACAAAAACTGTGCTAATTTCCATTTCAAAGCAGATGTCAGATGTATATTTATTCATGTAGCCATTACTAACACTTTATTTATATATCATTGTATAAACACTGAAATGTCGATATTTTCTTTTAAAATGACAGTTTAGCATAATATTTAGCTTGAATGTGATGTGTGTCATTTACTTCAGGTGTCTCACAATTCAACATATGCCTAGACACACGTTGTTCAAGTATGTGACAATATTTTTTCTAATGATGATGCGGAGCTGCCAGTTTTGGTCAAATCAGTCATCTTTAACCCTACTTGTATGCACCACCCCCCTCCAGGGCCACCATACTAGTAATGTCTGCTCACATGATGTTACACATGTACTAGATCAGTATAACTCTTGTAATGTTTGCCATAAAAATATATCTTCTCCCATCGACTGAATATGTCTCCATTCATACATCTAATCTCTACCCTCAAACATGAAATGTCTGCTTCCGTCTAACGATGTATTACACAAACTCTCAATCGGCTTAACTCATGCAATATATGCCATCATACATGTAATATCTGCTCCCATCGAGTTTTGTGCTACACATGAACAAGTTCTTATTTCTTGTCTGCCATAGTAATGTAGTGTATGTAATATCTGCTCCCATCGAGTTATGTGCTACACATGGACAAGTTCTTATTTCTTGTCTGCCATAGTAATGTAGTGTACGTAATATCTGCTCCCATCGAGTTTTGTGCTACACATGAACAAGTTCTTATTTCTTGTCTGCCATAGTAATGTAGTGTACGTAATATCTGCTCCCATCGAGTTTTGTGCTACACATGAACAAGTTCTTATTTCTTGTCTGCCATAGTAATGTAGTGTATGTAATATCTGCTCCCATCGAGTTTTGTGCTACACGTGAACAAGTTCTTATTTCTTGTCGGCCATAGTAATGTAGTGTATGTAATATCTGCTCCAATCGAGTTTTGTGCTACACATGGACAAGTTCTTATTTCTTGTCTGCCATAGTAATGTAGTGTATGTAATATCTGCTCCAATCGAGTTTTGTGCTACACATGAACAAGTTCTTATTTCTTGTCTGCCATAGTAATGTAGTGTATGTAATATCTGCTCCCATCGAGTTATGTGATTACACCCATGTGTATTACCTGCCTATAATTTCCAGACATCAAAATAACACACATTAAAACGAACATACCCTCCCACCACCATCAGACAAAAAGGATCCAGTCACCAATATTGTTGTTTCATACAGTTTCTGTTCTTCTTGTGACTATGTTTAATTAAACTAATATCAACACATACATTCACAACATACCCCCCCTCCCCGGTCTTGTCAACCTTCTAGTGTGTCATATTGTTTGTATCACTGCTGATGTTGATTGTCGATGCGTATTTTTTTTTACATTTTTTTTGGGGTCTGAATTTCACCCCCCCCCCCACTCCCCCTCCGACTCCATTCCCAATATTTATGTGTGTGTATGTTCCGAGTCCCGCTAATGAAAAATTTCAAACATAAACACCGAGACTAAATCAGCCCTAACCCGCAGTAAAGAAACCTCTATGCTTGGATTTGAACTAACACATGACGATGTTCACGGTCCGTTTCCAGATAGAGTTTTGTTTTATTGTGACCTATTCGTGCCTCAGTTTATTAAAAACTTTTATTTTAGCTTGGTGTGTCTGGACGTTCTGTGTACTTACTGATGTACGGATGTCAGAAAATAACAACTGTCGAGCTAGTGACCTGTGTAGAAACCCTTTTTTTTATATAAATTCCAATACTTCTGTCAAACGAGAGTGGACGATCAGACCGTGAACAGAAGACCATTGCGTAAATAGCCATAGGTAGAATTCATATAGTACTGGTACAAAATAAAAAAAAAACAGAGAGGAAAGACAGGTTACTGTTGTTACCAGGTAAATTGAGTTGATGAAACTCACGGTAGCCCTAGCTAGACGGACTCTTTAAAGAAGAATCCGATTTCTCAAAACTATAATCGGTAAGAGCCGTTGGCGCTCAGACTTTTTTGTATTCAATATAATTTCTTTATTTATTTTATTATCTAAGCCTGAGAAATTACTGTTAGTAGATTTTGATGAACGTTTTAAAAAATGAAATTTTGTTATATCTGTAGCTAATCATGCACTCTGAACGGCACTGACGCACAAACCTGTTGAAGGTCACAATCTCTCAAGTTTTTTTTCTAAGTTCTTACAAAAATCGGTGAGTGATGTCTCCTTTCAGGATGAGATGAAATCTCTTAGAGAGTATAAACCCCTAATGGGACGGTTTTTATGATGCCCTTCTTTCATCCCCACCATAGCCGATAGTGCAATGGCCATGGAGGCACTACAGAAGACATAGCGGGGACTTCAGCCATGACCTGAAATATCCATTGGTCCTCACCGGAGATCGAACCAGGTACCTTCAGGTCGACAGTCGTGCTCTTCACCGCACGACCATCCGTCCCCTTACAAAACCGGTAGTGGTATCCTTAATACTCATATACAGTGTTACATTTTCCTCCTTACAATATGTCTTAAGTGTTATTGTTTTTTTTTATTTGATTCGATGTTTCTAAGCAGCCATTTTGTTTTGCTTACTTAGTGGAAAAACTATGTTAAGCCTCCTCTGTAATCTAGAAACCTCTCGAATTTCGTAACTGTTTCGCTGCTAAAATGAAAATGTTCGCTGCTCCGCATAGAAAATTCGAACTTGTTCGAAAAATGTAGCACTCCTGTTAAAATCGAGCTCAAAGCTTGCGACCCGATCGGAAAATGTTCAACGATTTCGTCTGTGAACAGAATATTGTGCACGATCCCAGGTATTCACCAGCCGAGGTTTCAGTGTACACGATATCGATTGCAAAAACAATCTCGGCTGGCGGGACAGGGGGACCACGGCGTTGTCACGCAGTGATGCTTCCGTGGACATTGAAGCCTTGACTAAAGTAGGTTGGAAGAAATAAGTAGAGATCAGACATTAACATCCGCTTTGTGGCAGGGTCGTCACAGGGCCGACTAATAACAGTATTATAAGATCATGGACAAACCAAGAACCTTACGACAATGACCACTTGGTCAAGGTGCTTCAGGTAGATACCCTAGATGTCCAATAAATACGAAAGTTTTCTTTAGAAGTCCTATCGGGAAATTCAGCGCAATTGTTTTTAGGGTATTTATATTATATTATTTAAATAAGACAAAACTCCCCCCTGCCTAATATATATATATATATATATATATATATATATATATATATATATATATATATTGTAATTATCGAGCTCCCTGACAGAAACGTTTGCCCTAACTGCTTGGACGTGGTTTTCATCAAACATGTTAGTAAAGGGTTGGGGTTAGGAAAAAAAAAATTAGCGAATGGCATGGTTTATTATATGAACAAGAAGCTACTGAAAAAAAAAAGTTCTAGTTGTGTTATATGCGATGACAGACCACATTTAGTCTTTCTGTAGTTTGGTCTTACACTACTAAAACATGTGGAGCTCTTTGGGGTATCAATAAATCTTTTTAAAGGGTTATTTAGAGACTGTGCTAATGTACTTACTTAGGGCAGACATTACAACAGAAGACATCCTCGTGTGTTAGTGTACTTAGGTGAGACATTACAACAGGAGACCTCTTTCGTTAGTGTACTTACTTAGGAGAGACATTACAACAGGAGACATCCTCGTGTGTTATTGTACTTACTTAAGGCAGCTATACAACAGAAGACATCCTCGTGTGTTATTGTACTTACTTAAGGCAGCTATTACAACAGAAGACATCCTCGTGTGTTATTGTACTTACTTAAGGCAGCTATTACAACAGAAGACATCCTCGTGTGTTATTGTACTTAGGTGAGACATTACAACAGAAGACATCCTCGTGTGTTATTGTACTTAGGTGAGACATTACAACAGGAGACATCCTCGTGTGTTATTGTACTTAGGTGAGACATTACAACAGGAGACATCCTCGTGTGTTATTGTACTTAGGTGAGACATTACAACAGGAGACATCCTCGTGTGTTAGTGTACTTACTTAGGGCAGACATTACAACAGGAGACATCCTCGTGTGTTAGTGTACTTAGGAGAGACATTACAACAGGAGACATCCTCGTGTGTTAGTGTACTTACTTAGGAGAGACATTACAACAGGAGACCTCTTTCGTTATTGTACTTACTTAGGGCAGACGTGACAACAGGAGACATCCTTGTGTGTTAATGTACTTACTTAGGGCAGACATTACAACAGGAGACATCTTTCGTTAGTGTACTTACTTAGGAGAGACATTACAACAGGAGACCTCTTTCGTTATTGTACTTACTTAGGGCAGACATTACAACAGGAGACATCCTTGTGTGTTAATGTACTTACTTAGGGCAGACATTACAACAGGAGACATCTTTCGTTAGTGTACTTACTTAGGAGAGACATTACAACAGGAGACCTCTTTCGTTATTGTACTTACTTAGGACAGACATTACAACAGTAGACATCCTCGTGTGTTATTTTACTTACTTAGGGCAGACATTACATCCTCGAGTGTTAGGTCATATTTTTTTGTAATAGTTTTGAGTTATAAATACATAGTGTCTTTTTATATTTTATGTTGTGATTGTGTTAACTTACAAAATGTCTGTTAAAACCAAAAAAATTGTTTAAATTTCTTCATTATGTTAAATTTGCATGTTTTTTATGTATCTAAATGCCTGCACTAACATTTGAAACAGTCATTATCTATTATAACCAAATATTTGTGATAACAAAATGCCGGTTGCAATAAAATGTTGTTTATTTCAACTGAATGCCTCCTATAATATTTATTCTAATATTCGGCCACGTTTATTTTCAGTTTTGTAGAGAAAAAAAAATTTCAGGATCTATTCACTTTCCTTCAATCAAAATTTCATTTCATTTATTCACACGAATGTCTATGATATAAACGAACACTTTTTTTTTAAAGTGTAGGTTTCAGATTTACCTGAACGTGTTAACCCATAATCTAAGTATAGCTTATTAAAAGTGAACATTACTGCTAATGTCGATATGCGTAGTGATTTATTACCGGGCCTCCACAATCAACTCACTCGTACTTGTCTATATTATAAGGCATGCGCACTACATTAATGATGAATAAAGGAGGGGGGGGGTGTTGGGATATTGGCATGTCAAATCTAGATACAATTCCCTCACAGCCTGTTAGCATAACTGGGAACCGATTGTTAGTTAAAATATCGCATGATGGCGATGTGAAGAACTGAAAGTGATTAACTTTACTCTCAAACAACGCGTTATGATCCCTTATTAATGCGTGTACTTCCATACAAGCTGCATCGGTCACACCAGACGATAACACAAACGCTGTGTTAAATTTGTAGAAAAACCAACGAACAAAACGAAATAAAATGTAATTGTCTCCCTTAACCCACACGACCTTCTCTATAACTGGAAACAGCAGATTTTGTTGTTGGGGGTTTTAATGTACGAGGCGAACATTACCATATCTTAACCCCATTCCCTTGAAAAAAAAAACTGTTAAACTTGAGTTCCAGGTAACTTTAATGATTCGGCGCTAGGTAACGTTTATAAAGCGGACATGTTCCAGCTAGTTTGGCTGGGACGTACGTAGTATTGTAACCAACATGTAGTTGCCTGCTGCCGGAATAGAAATAGTTGTTTTTTTACCTTCTTTGTCCCCCCCCCCTCCTCCAATCCAACCCAATATTTTGTGCTGAAGATAATTAAATATATTCTCAAATATTGACGTATACTTAAAACGAATTACCATACAGCTCAGGACGATTTCATTTAGCACACGCGTTGTGTGTGTGGGTGTGTTTAGTTTATTGAGGGCGAGGAAAGAAACTCGTCAGCTTTTTAGATTTTATATTTGAAAATTTAGGGCAAGTCAGGTATAAACATTAAAGAAATAGTTTTAGATAAAACTGGATGGAATCCCGTGCAGATCGCTGTTCTGTTTAATTGTATGTAAGAATGCATTCGACCTATTCAAAATGCAGAATTCACTTCTGTGTGACTTAACTCCAGATGACGTATTGTAAAGTTTACTGTGTCTCAAATCATTGAAATTGCTTTTTTTAAATATTTCGTCTGATGTCTCGCCCCAGTTGCACTGTTCTCATCCACACACTTCCCTCTTTAGGCTAGTGTGCACTGTCTTGTAATTATGAATTTATTATCTAAGTTACATTGAAAGTAATACATTACATTGTAGTAATTTGTACTATAGTGTAGTAATTTGTACTATAGTGTAACTATAAATACCTAAATACATGCCTAGAAATGTTTGATGTGTGTATGTGTTTTATTTATGATGAATGAAAACTCTTAATTTTTTACAAAGGTTTTAACATACACCTTCTAATAAACTCCATTTTATTTAGACAGGCCATAAAAGGCTATTTTCCCACTTTCTCAAAAACTGAATACATCTTAAATTCTTAGCTAATTTAGTCACTGATATTTTGATTGGACATACCAGTCAGCTTGGATCTTCTAAAGTGTTTTTTTTTTCTTCTTTCTTTTTTTTTTTTTAAATGATTGAGAACTTGAGCTTTGAAAAGTCAGTCAACCATTAACACACTTTGCTGCAAATTCAGATAGTTTAATCTGTGAACTCAAATATTGTGTAAAAATACTACCAAATATTGTGCTTGAGATTGTTCAATATATTCTGTGTTGTTTTTTTTTCAAATGGGTTGTTTATGTTTTATGAGATTCTGTTAATAATAGTGCAGCCAACACAGCATTTGTACTTTGGCCTAGAATGTTTCAATTTTTTTTTTCTTATTAAATTTTTTTTTTATACATCCAAGCTTCCATTTCACTCCAGCATTTATTTATTTTTAAAATATTTATAACTGGGTTTTGAGTGTAGTAGGGATTTTATTGCACTTTGTTGAACATCTTTAAAATGGTCAATGGTTGTATCAAAGGGGAATGTTAAACTTCTAATTTTTTAAAGAAGACAATGTTTAACTGAGAATTAAGTACATTTTGTGATTATTTTCTTTTTTTTAAATAGATTAAAGTCTTTTAATAATACTGTGTACTTTGCTGAAGGTTTCAAGACAAATATTTATAATGGGCAGGATTTTATATAGCATTGTAATTCTTCTATTGTCACATATAATACAACATTCTGTTATAATGTAATATTTCTTGTTGTTGACTGAAAGCTTATGTTGTTCTTAAATTTTTATGATGAGTTCATTTTCATATTTAAAAAAAAGTCCCTAATTAATAGTGTAACTTATAATCATAAATGGGCAAAATCAAGTTAAGTTCTTGACTGTATATGTCTATTGTCTCACCATATTCTGCACTCATTATTTCACGTCTTTTAAATTATCATTTCAGCCCATTCTATTCCTGTAATGGAAAATAATGGCTACTTACTCGCTAGGAAAGTTGGATGCCATTTGTGCTCGTTTGAAATCTACCCAGCAATCTCAGGATGCTATCATTACTGGGTGTCAAGGAAAGAAAACTTCAGAGAAAGCTAACGGTGCTTGGAGTAATGGTGATGTGCCAGCAGGAAGACACTTAGAATCCCTGTGTCATGCTCAGTCTCCAGATAATATATTAAGAAGTTGTTTAGGAAATGGCCAGAGTGATGCCAATAAACCAAAGATCATTAGAGAAACTGAGCTGATACAGCCCTCGCCACCTGAAGATAAAACTTTCAGTATTATTCCCAAAATTAACAACAATAATGTTGAGGCAACTGATTACAACGAAATAGGTCCTTCTTCATCTATTCATGCAACATTCCAAACTGCTGATTCTACCACTGCTGATTCATTTGTTTCATCAACGACAGGAGACAACTCACTCACCAACCATGGTGGAACTTGGGACACATTTATATCCAACTTAACCGTCCAGAAATCAATGAAAGCTGGCCCTTTAGGAGATGCTTCTTGTTCTCCAAAAATTTTCCCACCATCATCTCCTATTCACTCTTCAGAGCAGCCTGGTCCTATGTGCTGTCCAGATAATTCTGCTGGTAACCATGATGTCACCTCCTCATCACCATTAATACTACCTTCAATCAAAATCAATAATGCATCTATCAGTAATGACACCTTAATTAGTGCACCTAGTAATGAGACTGAAGGAGAACGGCAACACATCAAAGGTGATATATCTGGCTCACCTTCACAAAAATCAGAATATAACTGCAAAGTTAAACATGTAGCTTCACACAGTGGTGTGCAGTGCCCTCCTGAATTCATGAGCCAGACTGCAGATTTAACACATTCTTACAGGCATGCACAATTATTTCATAATATACCCTCCTCTGGCAGAAGAAAGAGTCGCAAAGCGGCCAAACCTCAAAGACAGACAAAAGATAATGTTTATTTTGATCCTCTAGATACTGAAATTGATACTAGCTCAGCAAGTCAAAGCAGTATTTTATGTGAGAATACATTAATATCAAAAAATACAATAGAGGCTACAGATGTTACAATCAAAGATGCACCTTTACACACAGATTCTCACGCACCCATGGACTTATCTGTTGACAATAGCCCTCATCGGAAAAATTTAACTACTGAAAGTTTTCAAGGTCTGAGTGATAACAGATTGATTAGTACAGATTTTGCTAGTAAAACTAATCTCAAAGAACAGGAGAATCCACTGAAAGAAACACGTAAAATCCCCAGCTCACCTTTGGATCTGACAGACTCAAAAGGTCTGGTGGATTATGCTCAAAATACTATGAAAGAGCTTCTTGGAATTTATGGCTTTGAGGGCTCTGAGGCAAAAAATGAGCTACACCAAAGTTTTCAGGACTCAGCTGAAGAAAAATCTTCCTATTTATTATCAAATAAAACAACACATTTACAAAGGAATGAGACAGATTCTCCAGAATCTGATGACAAGGTTGACACTAATGATGAGACAAAATCATTTGTAGAGGAAACCTCTAGTTTAAATCATTCTTTAATTACAGGTAAGATGTTTACATCTTTAGGTATTAAGAGTATCTTTATTTCAAGACCTTTTTTAATTTAATATAGATATTTCTGACTAATTGCAAGTTAGAAGTTCTGTTAATACCCATAAGTTCTCTTAAAATCTACTATTTTTACTACCCACAAGCCAGGGTAATGTCAAATTATTTATTAGGCTTTTAATTTCAATTTGCATACAAGACAATTGTTGCAGAAATAAAACAAACGAAAGTTAGATGTATTTGGGTTACAAACTTGAATGTGTTAGGAATCTGCAATGCAGGGAAGAGCACAGAGAAAAATAAGCCATTAAATTCTCATTACTTATGTTACTAAACTATTCTGTGTTTTCCTCTTCAAAACTTAATAAAAAACAAGCAAAGAGCACAAAGAAATTTAAAAATTATTACATTCTCATCACTCATGTGCTAAACTGTTCTTTGATTTCCTTTTCAAACTTTATACAAATGGTAGTACCTTTGCTGTGATAAAAAAAAACTGAACATCATAAAATGTGTGTCTACCTGTTCTTAAATGTTTTTAATACCGCCATTCTTGATTCTCAAAATTGTGTACACTTATGTATTCTAAGGGGACGGGTGGTTGTGTGGGGTAGAGCGCTTGACTGTCGACCCGAGGGACCCGGTTCGAATCGCAGTGAGAACCTTGGGATTGGTGAAAGTCCCCAAGTCCACCCAGCTTTAAATGGGTACCTGACTTTAAGTTGGGGAAGTAAAGGCGGCTGGGCGTTGTGCTAACCACACAAGAGATTATAGAAACAGATGAATTCTACACTTCATCTGCCCCGATGGCCGTTAGAACTTTACTTACTTTTTTTTATGTATTCTAAGTGACATTTTTTTATTTAATACAGTAATGGACTGTGACGTTATAATTGCTACAATAATTTTTTTCCCTAAGCTCCATTTATATAAATTTTTCACATTTTTTTTATGTTTTAATTAAACAATGATTTTTCTGGTGTGATGTATAAAGTTTGAACTTTTTATTTTCTACAAAGCAAATTTGTGCATCTCCTATTATTTTCAAGTTGAAAAAAATTGTTATACTTCTTTTAAAATAAGAATAGCAAGTATTTACTTTTAGAAATATTTCTTTAAATGTATATATTATCTGGAAAAAAAAAGATGTTTACTAATAAACATTGTTGTTTAATTATTATAGTTTTTACATTTTCAGACAATTCAGATTTAAATGTGCCAGTGAATAGAAAGCCTTTAGCTCAACATTCCTCTCTGAAGGCTTTGTCCAATAGGAGAAAACCCTACTCCCATAAAGTAATCAACTCTTCAGATTTCAACAAATACATCAAAAGGTAGATCTCTAGTCAAATTCATTTTCATTTCATTTGTCCTTTAATTGCTGGGACACGTATTTGGAAGGGTCTCTCTATTCCTCTCTCTGTCACAGTATTTTGAGTAAAGTTGATACATTATGGCTAGTCCATTTATAAATTTTGACAACTCATTTAAAATTTGTAAAACATGTATTAGCTTATTTTAAAAAAAAATTATTATTTTAATATTGACTCTTAGATATGGCACAGGCTTTGATTGTGGAAGTAAACTCTGTCAGGACCTTGGATACAAAGATCATTATCACTGTATGGATTGTCCACATAAGGTCAGTAAATTTTATTAGGTTTTTTAATGTCTTTGTTGCATTAGATTTCTTTCTGAATAAATAATCTTAAAATCCAAGTGACATGTTAAAGGAAAATCCACAAAATGTGTCAAAATGTTGATATTAGCAGTGATAATTGTAAGGAAAATGAAAATATATAGACAGACATAGATAGATAGACAGACATATTGATAGATGGATAGATAAATAGATAGACGTTAAAGAATAGTGTCAATGTAGATGTTAGAGGGAATTCTCTATAGTAGTGCACCAAATTAATTTATTATTGAATGAAGGTGAAAAAAGATTAGGACACAGACAGTTGATGAAAAAAAAATAGAGAGGATTGTTTTTCATACCCCCTGTTTTTGTTAAGGTTGGGGAATTAGGAAGGAACGAAGGAGTTAGGAAGAAGTGTTTTATTGTGTTGACGGAATGAACAAGTAGTATAGTAATTTATCGTAGAGACGTGATTTAATAGTAGATGTTCACTATAGGATAACTAGTACTTTAGATCATTCAATAAAGTGATTCTAATTAATAAATGGAAGTGTTGTGAACTTGTATTAGTTGTATGTGTAAAGAATTAAATAAAGAAAGAGACCAACGTGCCATCCCTGACTAAAAATATTTTGCACAGAAACTTTTTTCTTCTTTTGCTTCATCGTTGTGGTTAAAGGCAAAAGTCTCTTCCTTGTTGGCAATGTATTATTGTGATGATTGTATAAGACATATACAGTGGGTATTCGGTTAACGAACTTAATCCATTCCACAATTATTTTCGCTATCCGAATCGTTCGTTAACCGATCATCGATTTACCATATATTTTAATGGAAATTCGATTAATTCGTTCTGGAGATCCTAAAAATTAAATTAAAAAAAAAACGTCCATGTATAAGAATAATTTCTTAGTAAGTTTATTTATTACACATATGATACATACATATAGTCTCGCTTATTAATCAGTTCTTTTCCTTTCTTTGGGCGTTAAAGAATATGTCCAATGTCGGTTGGTTTTCTCTCTCCGTCAGGACTTTCGGGAAATGATTGATAGCTACGTCGTTGTGGAGATCAGCAACCCTATTGACATCAGCTTGTTTAATGCCAGATCTCCTTTTAAATTTTGTAAACCAGCCAGTGGTAGCCTTGAATTCTAGATTTTCGGAGGACGAGCCTGGAGTTTGTTCTTTCAATTTCTCAAAAATTTCTCCAGCCTTCTCTTGAATGATGGGCATTCTAGTTACATCTCTTTTCACCTCCCATTCATTTATCCACACTAAAAGCAAACTCGATTTTATCATGGATGACACTTTTTTTGCTTCTCAGATGTAATTTTCGTTACTCCTTTAGCGGCTTGAGTCTTCTTGATGACATCTTTTTTTAGCTAGGATTGTGCCTACAGTAGACCTGTTCAAGCCGTACTGCCTGGTAACATCGGTCATTATTTGTCCACTCTCTACTTTAGTTATAATCTCTTGTTTGGTTTTTATGGTGTGCACAGTTCTTGACACTCCACTCTTTTTAGGTCTCATAATATTGTGAAATTTTCAGGTTTTTTTTTATATGGCGTTTAGAGAAGCACATACGAAAACCACAAGGACGTAAACCAACTACACATGTATGGTACACTATTGACAATTTGTCGTCGCACACTACCCTACGCGTCGTATGGTGCTGCCTCACTGCTACGTAGTATGAATGATGACGTGTCAGTGCACGCGCGCATCAAATTTCAGGAAAAAATTGAGGAGATGTCGGGTGTTTCGAGAGCCGAGACATTTTCGTTATAATTAGTTTTTGTTCATTATCCGAATTTTGTTCGTTGTCCGAACACAAAAATCTTTCCTGAAAGTGTTCGTTGTCCGATTTGTTCGCTGTCCGAACAGTTCGTTAACCGAATACCCACTGTACTCTATATAAAAGAAATTGACTCATCATAAGGTTAGGTGATTTAAATAAGATTTCCTCAATTACTATGTAGCAATGGAATAGTGCTGACTAGAGCATAAGGAAGTTAGTGGCCTAATAAGCTTGAAATATAGACACATGGGCGACAGCAAAGCTGTTTTTATTTATAATTGCTTTGTTAAAAAAAAAATTATTTATCCAACTTTGCATATCATCATATTAGAGTCACCTTAATGATTAGTGAAAATTTCTTGTGGGTGTGGCATTTACTCCGCATGAGAAAGTATTCATTAAAGTCAGGTCTTCTCTTCCGATTGCCATGGAAACAACAAAATGATGGGAAAATGAAGATTTCTTTGTAATTGAAATAATAAAGATTTGTTTATAAATTTCTGATTGTCTTAAAAGCATTTGCTTTTTTACTCTGACACATTATGATAAATAGTTTTAAAAATTCTCAAGTATGGTGTTTTCAGTCATTGAACTAACAGCTAAGGACTTATTTTGACATATTAACAAATTACTCCCCTTTCATGAGCCTACTTTGTTAAATACATTATATCTCATTCTATAATAATTAAAAAAAAAAAGGTCCTTCTGTAATAAAATGTAAAGCCAATTTTTTTAAAAATTGGAATCCCTTCCCCAGCCCCAATGTCACCATATTAAAATTCCATAAAGTATGCTCTGGTGCTGACACAATATTTATCATGCTATTCTTTTTCAAAGTATCATTTTAAGAATAAAATTTATGAGTATTAATTATCAAAATTGTACTAACTTAGTGCCATTTTCTGTTTGCCCCTGATTAAACATGATCATCACTAACCTTAGTCTCCTAGGAGATGGCCATGCACTTACCCCTAGGCATGATCCACTTAAACTATTTTATATTTTGTTGAAGTTTTAAAAAAAAAATGATGTCCATCATATGCTACCTAAAAGAAGACTACCCCAAGAGACTCGAGAGAAGCTGTCAAGATGAAAACAGTAAAAAAAAGAAATTCATGCAACTTAAGCTGAGCTTTTAGCTTATCAATAATATTGACCTCCAGTATTGTCACTAAGTAGCAGCCGAACTTTGGAGAAATGCGTTTGTTTTTCTTTTTTTGTATGGACTCATTTTTCTGTGAAATTCAGAGTAAATGTAGAAAAATATTACCTACTTGATGGTTAGCAATCTATCCAACATTTGTTAGCTGACATCTTTGCATAAAGGTGAAGTGCAAAAAACCCAAAAAAAAAAAAATCACAAACTCAGTTTTTCTTTTTCCTGGAAAGAACACAATCAAACTATACATCTTAGACAATTTTTATGATCCAAAGATGTGAGAAAATATTTCTTGAAAGTTAGCAGATTAAAAAAAAATTGTAATCAAGAGTCCTGTCTTCCCTCATTTTTCCAGGTTAAGCGGTTACAGACTCTATCTGTCACGTGAATCTCAACGAAGTAGGATTTTTTATTTATAAATGGAATATTTACAAAGTTAAAGCATAAAAAACATGTTTACGACCTTCTAAATACTGTTTTATAACATTATTTGAGCTCTCTTCTTCTTCTTCATTTGGCTCTACAGCCCATTTAAGGCCCTGGCCTGCCATACTACTCTTCTCCACTTTTCCCGATCCATGGTCTTCTTCCTCCACTCTCTAACTCCTATGGCTTTAAGGTCTTTCTCCAATTCCTCCAACCATCTGCTTCTTGGACTACCTCTATGTGCCCTACACACTTTAATCTATTCATTTTGATTTCAGCAGTTATATTTGGTTCTTCGTCAAGTTCGTACAGCTCTGAATTGGTTCTACTTCTCCACTCTCTAGATATAAAATAACTGTATAGTCACAATCACATTAATATTGCTTAATATATTTAACTAAATAAGAGGAAAAAAGACATAATAGACTTTATTAGAATTTAATTTTATGTATAATACAGAAAAATGTATATGTTATACACTGTATTGCTTATATATTGAAACCTATAAAAAGTGCAATAGAGATAAGCCGCAAAAGTCGGAGGGCGAAGTGGTGAGAGAAGACTGTATTCATCTGTCATAAGAGGCCTGGATGAATACTATCAAGACAGATTTGTCTAAAATTAGATTTCAAGAGTTTAATCAAAACAATAATTTATACAATACACTTTTGTGCATTATGTGATACATTTTCATGTTTATTAATTTTATGTCTCTTTAAAAATTGTACTTTGTATTTTCTTTCTATTTGAATAGAGACATTTTTAAGTTATCAGCTTTCTGTTACATTGTTTCTCTTGTGAAAATCATTGTTATATTCAATGATTTAATTTACTTTAAGGTATTCATTCGTAAAGAAGAAATGTTGAGGCATTTTAAATGGCACAAGAAACGTCAAGACTCACTCCAACACGGCTTTATGCGTTATAGTCCTATGGATGACTGTAGTAAGAAATATGGCAATTGTACACATAATGGCAGGCAAACACATTACCACTGTGTGCAGGTTTGTTTCTTGTAATAAACATTTGTTCTTTTTATTACATATTTTCATCCCAATATTTAGTTTCTTTTTTTCTTTAATTTTTCCCTATCATGGTTTTTTTTAATTATATTTCAAATAAATAAAACTGATTGTAGTTAAATATTAGTGTAGAATGACTTTTGGTAAGGCTTGACCTATCAGTGTTTTTTAACTTACCACTTGTTGTTTTAGAATGGCTGTGATAAAGTTTATGTCAGCACATCAGATGTCCAGATGCATGCCAACTTTCACCGTAAAGACTCTGCAATAATTCAGGAGGGCTTCCAAAGATTTAGAGCCACTGAAGACTGTGGTACAACACAGTGTGTTTTTTATGGTCAAAGAACTACACACTTTCATTGCAGAAGACCCCTGTGTCATTTCACCTTCAAGAATAAAGCTGATATGGGTAAAGCTGAGCTTTCTTTTATTAGAGGAGGAGATTTGTGTGATTTAGCTAAAATGCACTTATTGTTTCAAAATCTATACATTAAAGTAAAGTAAGCTTATACTTATATCTTGGATTGCTTCACCTTTTTCTTTATTATTTTGTGTCTCTGATCTAATCTTGCAGAGAAGCATAAAAGTTATCACCAGAAGGATGAGATATTAAGTCGTGATGGCTTTAAGAAATTTATGAAATATGAAGTGTGCCAATTCAGTAACTGTCGATATTCTAAGACCAGCAATCATATTCATTGCATTAGACCTGGTATGATTTGACAGTGACTTTTAAATTATTTTTCTTTATTTTTTTTTTAATCTTTCTCTTGCCATACAATTAAATTTATTGTTTAAAATGTATGGAATAAGAAAATCACATAATTATTTATAGTTCTCTTGTTATTCACTTTTTATTATTAGTACTGTAGTTTCATCACATTTTTCTAATTTCCAGAACCTAAACTTGTACTCATTTTAAAATTAAAATTATTTATCCAGGTTGTCAATATGTTTTGCACTCATCAACTCAACTATATTCACATAAGCGTAAACATGAGAGAAGAGATTTTGAATATGCTTACAGAAACTTTCGCCATCTCCAACAGTTAACAGTGAAGACAAATCTTAAGGTAACTGGAGGACTATTTCTTTACTCATCAATATCTTCTACCCTCAAATCAATTTGTTCTTTTTTATACTTTTCGTCACCGGTCAACTAAAATTTGATTATATTTATGAATTCTTTTATCATATATATAAATAATAGCGATGTGGGTTCTGCATTAAATTAAAAGTAAAGAATTAATACAACAGTATTCCAGTTTAAAATATTAAACATGGCTCCATCCTGTCTCGATTCGATATTTCTTTTTAAAAAATTCTACCATTTTAAATAGTTTCTGTGGTTTTTATTAAGAAACTTAAAAGTTCCAAATATTAAAAAGTGATAATAACAAAATATCATTCAAATTATTGTTGTTTTTATTACAACAGAAAGCATTTTAAGATCATCAAACGTAAACAATAGTAATAATCCTAGGATGAGAATAGCGAGCGCGTTCGTCGTAACTAATTTCGAAAATACAGTTCTTTTTAAAATTGGATCTAATATATAAAAAAAGAAATTCTTCTCATTTCTATAGTTAAGTTCTGAGTCAGCTATTATAATATTTAAATTTTTTAAATAAATAGTGCTTTGATTTTTTTAAACTACAATATAAAGTTATATTTTTAAGACTTACAAGTCAAATGGGAGAGAAAAATAAGCAACCTTTATTTAATACAATTTAATTTCTGTAATTTGTGTGACGTGGTGGTTGAATGGCTAAGATGCTTCTTTTTTTTGCTTTTTTTTATGCTGGCTATCCAGATTCGATTCCTCTCACGGACATTTTTTTATAGTTTATCCTTTTGGTTTTTTTAATGAAAAGTAACAACAACTAATTAGATCTGTTTGGCAAATTTTTTTTATTTTTTTTTTATTGAAATAATTTATCCTTTAGGATGTTGTATAGAAGAGAAACTAATTAGATTTTTAATTTCGTCCATAACTTAAAAAAAAAAAAATTTTTGAAAATATGTATCAAAGCTTAACAATAGTCTATCTCTATGCAAAGGCTTTGCAGGGTACAACTAGTAATACTATAATTGTTATTATGACAGAGCTTGATATAAAAATATATATAAAAATGTATCTATTTATTACTTGTAATTATTCTGTTTATGATAAATCAGTACCTGATAAAAAATTTTACAGACCAGAAAACAAGATATTGATACTTTATCTGTAAAAACCGAGCCAGCTCCTATTGAAAGCAGTATTAAAATGAGCTCTCCTGCATTGAATGCCCAGCCTGTGCAGCCCTTGCTAGGGAACAGTAACCAGTGGCTTGATGCTAAAATAGAGAAAAATGAAGATGTGATAGATTTGCCAATCAATTTGTCCCAAGACAGGAAGTCACCCACATCTGAGATCAATGCACCAAGTATAAAAAGGGAAGTAAGCCTTGAGCTAGAACCTGAAGACCTGTCAATGAAGAAAAAGATGCTTAATTTAACAGAACCAAAACTTGATGTTGACAGTATAAAATCTGAGCCGGTTTCTTTAAATAGCAGAGAGCTGACAAGTGATTTAGAAGCTATAAATTGTGAAATTGAAAATGGGGATGAAGAAGATGAGGATGGTGATGATATAGATGATGAAGATGATGAGGATGATGATGACAAAGACTATGGTTTATTTGAGGAACCAACTCTGGTTAACATATTGTCAGGAGAACAACAGATTGAGTCTTCAAATCAGGTTCACAAGAATGAAGAAAACATTATTCCAGACCATGAGACTAAAAAAACTTCAAGCATAGTTGGACCAGTGTTTTGTGGAGAAAACCTAGCTCACTGTGTTAAAGAAGGGATAAACTCACCTGCCGCAATGGATGCTTTCATAGACCCTAATCTGATAATTAATTCTAAAAAAAGACAATTGGCAGCACATAAACCTGCATCAGATAGAAGAGAAAGGGATGAGTCATGGAAGAAATACCTTATTCGGTAAGAAAGGAATAATTTTGTATTCTCTCTTTTGTTGAAATAAGTATATTATTAACTTAAGATTATATTTGAAAATAGTAACTGCTTTTTTAAATGTTCATCATGCCAATGTTTCACAGATACACAGCCAATGATGCTTGTTATTCCCGCTGCACTTGTCTTTACAAGGACCATTATCATTGCCGTGTTGAGGGTTGCCAAGTCATATTCAAGTCAAAGGATGGTGTTAGGAGTCATGCTAGGTTTCATGACCTTCAAGACAGTATTTCACCATTGGTTTATCGCCATTTTACTGTCAGCACAGCATGCAATGTAGCAGATTGTCAATATGACCAAAAAGAAGATCATTATCATTGCAACTGGGTAGGTGTAACTATATCAGAATTTTTTTCTATGGAATTTATCTAAGAAAAAAAAATGTTAATATTTAAGCTATAATCAGCCTGCAGTTTTTTTATCTATCACTTTAATAGGTTTATCTTTCAGCTTGTACCAAAATGATATTTTATTGGATAGTTAAAGAATTCATTAAAAAAAACTAATTTTCAGATACATTATACACCCAATATATTTGTTTTAATAACAAGAATTCATTGTTCTAAGAATGTGGATAACAAATGTGTTAGTATATCTTAAAAATTATTAAAAATTATGAGTCATATACTCTGACTAACCAAAGTTTCAACATTCTTCGCTCAACTAACTTCTCATATCTCTCTGCTCTCGACTCTCCATCTCAACTCTACTCCTCTAACTACTTCTCCCTCAACTACTGAACTCTGCCCAATTCCAGTCGTATTTATATTGCTAACATCCACGCCTTAATTACTCTAATTACATCCAAGTCTACTTCCAGTCCTTTCTATTCTAATCTCTTCAAGGAGCTTCACCTGGTCGTCATTGTCAACACTCCTAGACTGTCCGAAGTCACCTGCGGTCTTCCTCTAGTCGCCCGCCTTGCTGTTTTATATTGTTTTCTCCGCTCTGGTTCATAATAGCGACTGTTAAAACAGCGACTGTCAGTTGCATGACTACACAATAGCGAGTGTTTTAAAACAGCGACTGTCATAACAGCAACCACATGATAGGGATTGTATTAAAAGAGTGATTGTCATAACATTGACAAATCCTTCAGACAACTGGCAACAGCTGAAAACACAAACACACACATGCAACAAATCGTTGTGATGCTCATTAAAAAAATTCAAGGCAAAAGAAATTAAAAATTACATTTCATTTATTCTCGATGAATTAAAAATAACATTTAATTTGAATTAGCTACATACGATGTCACATGATTTTAAAAGCTGATTTAAAACAGGATTGAAACAGATCAAAGACTGTACAAGAAAACTTCATGGCTTATCATGTCACTTCTTTTTCTTGATTTTATAAACTTCATTGTAGCCCACGGTAAGTTTTTCAAAACTAAAAACTCTCAACTCCGTCGTCTCAACCCTGCCGTCTCGACTCTTTCTCTTAACTCTTTATCTCTTAACTAAATAATATGTCCCAATCCAGCCGTATTTATACCTCTAACGTCCACACCTTAATTACTCTACTTACGTCACAGTCTACTTCAATTTTGTCCTTTCTGTTCTAATCTCTCTAAGGAGCGTCACCTAATTGTCATTGTTTACTTATCTTAGACTGTCCGGTCTACTTCTAGAGTTGTCCCACCTATCTAGTTTTACAAGTCTATTGTTTTCTCCCCACCTACTCTTAAGTCGTTCATTTGACCATTACTCGTCTTAATCCTCATAGCCAGACATCTTTTAAATCACACCATCGAAGGGAATAGTCCTCAGTCTCTGAGCCCAACCTTATCTCCTAACAGTGAGTGTATCTCATTCAGAAGTTGACAGTAAAGTCGCTATTATAACAGTCACTATTATAATGCGGTCGCTATTCAGACAGTCGCCGTTTTGAAAGTCACCAACCTGATTACGTTGCTCTTGTGAAGTCGCCGTTATGACAGTTGCTATCCTGCCTGAACACCGTTTTCTCCCCACCTAGTATTAAGTCGTCTGTCACCTTGTTGACCATTATTTTTTTAATCCTACTTGTTAGATATCTTATATCACACAACATCAAAGAGAATGGTCTCTGGTCTCTAAATCTACTCTAGCTCCGAACAATATTATATTTGTCTGATAAAAGGATTCATGCGTTTTTAACAACCTTAGCTGAACTCATGAAACTTCAAGCACCATTACTGGTCACTTTCAGATGGGAATATTTTCAAAACATTGTTGGGAAAAAGATTTAGCATATCTTTTTGCACATTAATGTTATACCATAATGTTGTTTTTTTTAATATTTAGAAAAAAATGCAATAAAAATATAGGTCTCATCAAAACTAAACTTCATTACATTCTCAAACAAGAGTACTTTATTAAATGGATTGTTAGTTAAAGGTGAAAGGTAAATTAAATAGGAAGACTTATTCATTTCACTGTTATTTTCTAGGGTTAAATTTGGAAATACATTTTGATTGGGAATAATTCCTCAAAGCATCATATCTGGCAAAATAATGTCAGCTTCAGTGCCTTATTATTCAGCATGTGGTTCTATCATTTTTTCTAAAAATTTCATTATTGTTATTTTATTTTTTCTAAAAATCATATATTTTTCAGTCCAACTGCTCTCATACTATTGCCAGCTGTGCACCTACTTTTGCAAGATTAGAGCATTATCGCATTCATGAATATGCAGCAACATATGTTGGAAAATCCAGAAATAATCTGCCAGGTAGTTCAATGAGACTTCTTTTAAATATTTAATTGTCATGGTTTTTAATGGATGCTTGAGGCTGGTTTTGTCTTTAAAAAAATAAATAAATAGCATTGAATCCAAACAATCAGTAATTGTAAAACTCTCTTTGTGCATATGATGTATTTTAAAACCTATTGAGTAATTTTTTTATATATTAAAAAATTATGAATATGACATAGATATAAATATTTTTTTCTATTCCTATTAGGTAATAGAATGGAGCTGGACCCCTTGCATAAACGCAGGGGTAGACCACCAAAGTACCCGAAGTATGACCTTCCATTTGTTCCCAAGGTACATTTGACTGAAAAGGAAATAACAGACTCCACAATAGCATTCATGCATAACAGGTGTCCAGAGAACAGTAAAATTATTAATGGTTTCAAAAAGTTTGTTGTTCCAGAACTTTGTCCAGATGAAAAATGTCTTTTCAGGGGTAAGGATCACTACCACTGTGGGCGCAAATTCTGTCACATGTCAACAGACAGATTGGATGTTCTGAACGTGCATGCTAAAGAGTTTCACAACAACATAACCATCTTAGAAGGCTATGAATTCTTCGAGAGGATGGTAAATTGTCGTCGACCAGTCTGTCACAACAACAGAATCAACCGTCATTTCCACTGTGTCAGATCTAAATGTGATTACAGTTTTGTCAGGCATAGCACAATGGCGCAACACAATAAGAAGCACCCAACTGTCACATCAGCAGTACTTTCAACACCCCTAACTCGTGCTGCTCCGATATCATCTGTAACCAACACTAAATCAGCACCATCTCATTATGTGCCAATAGCCCCAGCTATCAGTACGCAGTCATTATCTTCACCACCTGTAATTTTGAAACCTATGCCTAATAATTATAAGAATGTCATCAAGTCATCTGGCACCTTTTACCCAATACCAGGACTTTCCAAGTTCAAATTAACTCCAGTATCATCTTCCTCTACATCTGTTTCTACCAGCAAAGGTTCTGTTGCTAAAAATCATGGGATCTCTGGTCAGCCTATAACCTCTGTTGGAAAGTCCATCCTATCACCTAATGGTGTATGCCTAACTCTCTCCCCAATTCCTCTCATCACACATCCTCCACTGGCCCAACAAACCAATGTACTCACTGGAGTTATTCCAATTGGAACATTGCCTCACCAAAATTTGCCGCCACCTTTGGTTAACATTTCTGGAAATCAGTTCTTAACTGCTGCTCAAGGACAGTATCTTCCATCCAATGAATTTCTAGGCTCAAATATCTTTCATTTAGTTCAGAGTGCAACTTCTTCAGCTAGCAGTAATTCTTCTGGCGCAGTAAATCTTTCCAACCAAACAAACAATGTTGTACTTCATCCAAAACAGGAAACTTCTAGTAGTTGGCCTACTTTAAAGAAAAGTATGTCTTTCTCTGTCCAACACAGTTGTGGACGACCATTTTGCAAGCTGAAGAAAAAAGACCATTATCACTGTCTAGACTGCAATCAAGCATTTTCTGATCCAGCTAGACTTAGAGGCCACTTAAGTAAACATGGCTTTAAGTTTCAAAAGTCTGATGACTCAAAAAAAACTGTCATAGCTCCAAAAGGTCTAGATTTAAAAATTGCTTCTAAAGTTAATGTTAGCAAAGAAGTCACCTCAGAAGATACTGAAGATTTAGTAAATTTATCTCTTAATTTACAACCATCTGTTTTTACCAACATGGTAACCAGCCCTTTGAACAATGAAAATATATTGGCTTCAAATGGTACTTGTGGACTTGCAGAGAGCAGGATTCTTGAAGAAAGCAAAACAAAAAAATGTCAGGTTGATATAGATGAAAGTTTCATTAACTCTCCCTCCCTTACAATAGATGATAGTTTAGATGAAAGCAATGAATCATCTTTAAATGCTTCTTCCTCAAGCTTGACACTTTGTTCTTCTTTGTCCTCTCAAAAATCTGCTTGCAAGCGTTCCCTAGATCAAAATGTTGACCCTGATACATCCCCTGAACCAGCTAAACAGAGAAAAAGTAATTACCAGGAAAGCAAAACAGATGAACTTCCAGGAGGTTACAAAAAGGTTAGATGTGGAGAAGACTGTGGCCATGTCCGGTGTGCTTACAGACAGACTGTGACACACTATCACTGCATTCGTGCTGACTGTGGTTACGGATTTAGTGACAAGTCACGCGTCATGCAGCATCGTGTCCGCCATGAACGCCTCGATGCTCTGATGGGAAATGAATTCCAGCAGTTTCGAGCATCTGTTAGCTGTGAATGGCCCAACTGTGAATTCAATGAAAGGGCATCCCATTTTCACTGCCTGAAGTGTTTGTATTCCTGTGCTGATTCAAGCAAAGTGCCAGCACATCGTAAATATCATGCCAAACTTGAAAATATCAGCAACAATGGTTTTCTCAAGTTTTCAGGAGCTTCTGACTGCCAGATAGCTACATGCTCATATTTTCGCAAACAAACCCATTATCACTGTACTTTTTTAGGTTGTAAGCATGCAGTTTTAGGACCTTCCCAAATGGCAGCTCACAAACAGAAACATGGTCTTTGACAGCCATTTACTTATTAGTGTGTTATATTTTAAGTAGTGAAAAGATTCAACAGAATATACATTAGGCAAAGTGTACTTTTTACTATTTATTTCTTTTTTTAAATCTCCATATAAGATTGTTTATGCTTTTTTCATGTGATCAGCCTAAAAAAAACACTAATTTTGTACTGACTAGTTTTTTTTATGCAATTTGTAATTTACTAAATCAAACCTTTTCTATACAAAAATAATTTCTAAATAGTAGCCATTCCAGGCTTTGTATGGCAAAGGAAATTACATGAAGGAGTAAAACTACAACATTTATCATCCGAAAAAACTTATTTATTTTATGAATTTTGAATGACTAAGCAGCTACTATGCAATTATAAGAAGAATATTAATTTTTGCTTAATAATTTATTACTAAACATAAACAATGCATCATTTTTATGTATGAGTAGAAAATTATTGCACAGCAGTTTCAATTTTTTTTTACTTCAATGATTGTATGGTCGAGCTAAATCACTTGAAAAAATCTTGTATTGCTGTGACTTTTGTAATAAAAAAAACAACCTAAAAAAAAAGAAAAAAATTCTTTTATATTTTTTTATCTAATATTTCATTTTATCACACTTTTATGAAAATGTACACATATTTTTGAATATTTTGTTTTCTTCTTGTAAAGGTACTGTTATAAAATGTTTACAAGCAATATCCTTATATAGATTAATTGGTCTTGTACAACTGATAAATGTTTATCATTGAAGTAAGTTAATAACTTCAAGAAGTTCAATTGTTCATATATGTTAAGTTTTTTTTTCATTTTATAATGTACTATGCAAATTAGGTAACTGCTGATTTATTTCATTCTGTGCATAATAAGCTTTCAAATTGATTTCATTATGTGCATAATTTACTTTTAAATATTTTTTTATACAAATTACTGCAAAATTAAACTATTTAAAATGACCCAATAGAAACTATTTAAAAATCGTTACTTTCGTTGATATTTTTTCCTATTAATCTGTCATAAAAATACATGTGCTTCATGTATTATTCAGAAAGATGAATTCAAAATTATGGAGAAATGAGCCGTTATTTGGCTAATGGATCTTTTTTTTGACAAATTCCCTTGGTGGAGCAGGTATCTTAGGTATTATTTGCATTTTTAATAAAAATGATGTCTCACTTACCTATAAATGTACATTTATACTTGTGAAAACACTTAAGTTCTAAGAGGAAATAAAATGCCTAATAGTATTTGTGTGTTCAAATGCAATAATTACTGTCTATAGATTTGCCACATGATAAGACACTGTTTAATTGTGGTTGGTACCAGTCACAAGAAAAAAAATTACACTGATTTAACGCTACAAATAATTAGTGATTATTGAGGCAGGGAGCTTTCTGAAGAGTAAACTATGAATTCAAACTGAATTTAAATGTTCTTTTGTAATGATAGAGTTAAAACATTTTCACTTGTCTTACATTGTAAATTTTAACATGTATCATTAGAAATGTGTTTTGCTTGTTCAATGTATCTTTTTACTAAGTGGTTTTTATAATCAGTTATTTCTTCACACATGCCTTTTTTTAGTGGGTTTTTTTTTAATTAAATGTAATGTACGTTGTTAATTTATTTTTGGTATTTTGATTTTATAAAAGAATAAATAATTTATAAAATTATATTCTTTATCTTAATCATAGCCTCTATTTGCCATATTGGTATTATTGGCATGACAATTGAACTTTTGAATAGAAAAAAAACATACTTTGTTCATGTTGCTAATGGTTTTTTTTTTCCATGAGTATCTAGGCATTGCACTGATTCCCAATTGAGCCTTAAATCATTCCATCCAAATGAAAAAAATAATGTTCACAACTGCTGTTTATTACAATTTATTTTTTCACAACTGCTGTTTGTTACGCATTCCTTACCTTTTCAATGTCTTTAAATATACATTATTGTCAACTGCTGATTTTTTTATAAAAATCTTACTATTTACTTTTTTTATAATATTAAAATGTATTGTTTTTAATTCATAAACTGCTGAATCATCTGATTTCGGAAATAATACAGTGATGTTAAATTGATGGTTGTTGCCACAGAATTCCATAATATATTTATGTTGAGAAATTTATCCAATCCTAAAAATTTCCTTCAAAGTATTTTTAAGCTTATGAGATAAAGCCTGTGATCTTATTTTAATTTAATATTTAATCTCTGAATTGAAGTTTTACTCATTGTTTCAATGTTGCTGCTAACTTGATTAATTAGTGTAAGTTGTGTTTTTTTTTATATTCTTCCTAGTCTAAAAATAAAAGTGACTTTAAAAGCTAATTAGTTGATGACTTTCCAATCTCATGAAAGATTAGCATTACTGAAGCAGTAAACACTATCATTTACATTTTATAAACCTTTCTTTTTATATGTATTAGTAACTTTTAATTAGTCCAAGAATATTACAGTTATAATATTTTCAATATTAAAAGTTGTGTTTTTTTCAGCTTAAAGTACTTGAAAATGATACAATCTTTATTTATTTCTCAAATTGTCTTATCCAATTTTATGTCTAAACAATTTTGAAAAGAACAGCTAATAGAAATTCAGTGTTTAATTAAAAATAATAGATTTTATGTAAAATGTAATAGAAGAAGAACATTGTGAAAATCCTTGGCTAGTTCTAAAAATATAAAAAAAACTATAAAACACTTATTACATTTATTTATTTTTAAATACATACCCTGGTATATATTTCTTCTAATATGTAACTAGACAAGTTTTGATCATTTAATTTTATAGCCTTTTATTTATATACAGGCCTATATGATTTTTGTCATTTGTTATACATTTTGTAAATTTTTGTCTATAGATTAATGGTAAAATGTGGGCTAAGAGGATTACATTGTAAATGTTATATAAAAAGATTCTTCAGGCATTGGTTTCTAGCAATTTATGATTATGTCAAACTGAATTATATATTTTTGGAGCTGAAAGTTTCTTGGAAGAGATAAACAGCTATATGAAATGTATGAAAGACTTTCATCTGTCTTTTTGTCAATATACAAAAGCTCACTGTTTTATGCTTGTGTGGGCTTTACTTTATTATTTTATTTAAAGCTAGTAAATTGTCTCAGAAAAAAAGCTAAGGATTAAAAAAAATATTTCAACTCAGTAAAAATCTGTAAGCAAGGTTAGTTATTGATAAAAATGTTTTTAACAACCTCTATGTGATAACAAAAATATTAAGTTTTCTTTGTTTAATTATTGGTTTTTTGTTGTTGTTTTTTTTTTTTTGAGAATATTGACTGATATAATTTCTGTATTTTAAATGACATTTTGTTCTGATTTTAAAAAGTAAATCAAACAAATATTATTATTAAAATATTTCTGTAGGTATGCACATTAGACATATAAATCTGTAAACATTTGATGTTATACACCTACAATGGTTGTGAAAATATATGAAGTAGCATGAATACAATAAGTTTTATGATTGAAATTCAAATAGAAAGAAAGGAGTTGAAATCTTAGAATGAAGCTTGATTAAGGCTCTTTAAATACATGTGCACATATTGATTGTATAAATGAACAATCAATACTTAAGTATTTACCTCTTATCAATGTCTGCTATTTGTTTATATAGTTCAAAGGCTGTCAAATAAAAAATGGTTGTTCAACAGTAATATTTTTTATTTTTAATATTTAATGATTTTTTATTTGAAAAGCTTTCTTCATTCCAGGCTTAGACTTAAGTAAGTTAGGAGCTGATTATGTACACAGATAATTCTTTTGTAAAGTAATTTAAATTTTGAAGCTTTTTGTTTAACAATTGGAAATGTTTTATTTACTGATAACTGTTGGGGGACATATTTAATCTTTTGTTGATATTATTTAAAATATTATCAGTGGACTTTATGAGTTTCGTTTTTAAAGAATCAAGCTAGTTTATAGAGGTTACATATTTCAAAATTTTATTTTTCAAGTACTGATTTATAAAAAGGTCAATTGTTTTCAAAAGTAACATTTAGAAATTTTAATAAAAATTACAATATGATTTCTTTTTTTGTAAATATGTGAGGTGACATAATGTATCTTGCTTATCATCCTTCTTTATCCGTTTTAGTTTGAGATCTTTTTAAAGGTATTTTGTACAAAATCTGTGTCAGCTGGTTTTGTCTGCATTATAAATCTGTTTTTGTGCAGAAGATAAAAATTGAGTGCTATTTTTAAATTCAACTTTTTAAATAGCAAAAACACCTGTTGCTGGTATCATAATTTAATGCAGGTGCATGTCTACAAGGCATATTAAACTTTCAAGTTAAATCCTGTTTAAAATATCTATTTTTTGGTACTTCTTTACTATTTTTAAATGATTCTATATTATTTTTTTTTTGCATACTATTTCAGGCCTAGCAACATTGTTAGTAAATATAAATGACACTTGATGCTTGTTGAAGATATAGTTTTCAGTTATTTTATCTCTGTGTGCTCAATTATTTTCTCCAGTCTCTGAAAACAAACTGGTTATTTTATTGGAAAAAAATAAATGAACATTTTTTCATTTGCTTAACATAATTGGCTGTTTTCCTAAATTATAATTACAAAATAATTGTAAAGCAAATAATAACAAATACTTTTGATGGTTAAACTGCACAATATGAAGACTCTTTGGAGAAATGTAACTTTTAGCAGTGTCAAAAGTCTATGCAGATTTAAGTGGCTGTGACTAAGGGATCAAACTAAAAGGCTTACTGTTAACTAACTTAAAAATTTAGTATTTTAGCTTTATGCTGGACCATATGTAGCATACTTATTCAGCATCTTCATCTGCCAGGTGTAAGTTCGATTCTCTGTTTATTTAGTTGGCTTCTTTGCACTTAAGTCTTGTGTACAAACAATATAGTAAGTCACATTTCGTTAAAGCTTACTTGTTATAAAAATCATAACATATACAGTGACATGCTGCATCCAATAAGGTAATACATGTACATTTTGTTTTCTGTGCAGGAGAACAGTTTTAAGATTCTGGCTTTCTTTTTGATATATATATAAATATCTGTTAATTATTTCATGTGGTAACTGCTTGCATGCCATTATCTGATAATCTTTTCAGCAAATAAATTAGTTGTGGATTTTAAAAAAGGGCTGTGTATTGTTTGGTATCTATTCATCATTTAATATTGTTTTAAAATTTCTAAAATATTTTTCATCAATTTTAAGAATTCCATCAATACAAAAATTAAAATAATTTGTCCTTTCTTTTTTTCTTCACTTTTTAAATTTTCTTTTCAAAAGAGTATTTTAATTAATCAAGATATTTTTTGTTTTAACTCTCTCACACATTCATATATTGTAGTTACAACTGAATAAATCTAAAAAATTAAAATCTAATAATAATGTAACAACTTAAGAGTGACTTTTTTTGTTGCCTTTTTACTTGCAAGTTCTGTTAATCTAAGAAATTTTAAATGCTTATTTATTTTTTTTTTTTTTACTTTGAACTGTGATAAATTATTTATTATTATTTGGACTTTTGATGATAATTGTTACAACAGATGAAAGATTGAACCAACTTTCTTTTTAAAACAAAACATTCATCATTTTTAAATGGTACAAAT
This sequence comes from Bulinus truncatus, assembly GCA_021962125.1. NCBI lineage: Eukaryota > Metazoa > Mollusca > Gastropoda > Planorbidae > Bulinus > Bulinus truncatus. The sequence continues at coordinate 866,282 of JAGDYQ010000270.1, read as the reverse complement.
GAAGACCTCTTAATTGTAATTCCATTAATTGTGCGTAGAAACCAATAGTTTAGTAACATAAATGCATTTTTAAACTTAAAACTATGTGAAACTATTTTGTTATGTTTTATAACAAATTACTAAAATAAAATGTTAGCACAAATAGTGATCAGGACTGCCAGTTACCTAATTTTTTTGAAGAAAAACTTTTGATAATTTAAACATTGGATGCTAAGTGAGTGATTGTTGTGACCAGATATTGTTAACATATATTAAAAAAATTTGTTTTATATCTTTGAGCTGTCCAAGTTAGATTTTTTTGAGATACAAGTAGTAATATGCTAGCAGTATGTTGGAAGCATATTTATTAAAATATTTTTGGAAAATGTTGAAATAAATTTCGTCATTTCTCTTTTTTTTTTTGTGTGTTATTGTCGGCATATGTTTAAACACTGATGTAGTGTTCACTTTGGTCAGTAATAAATTCATGTATGTATTAGGTGATTATATTTGTAAACACATTTTCATTTGTGCATGTACCCAGATTTTTTTTTTTTTTGCAATTGTCTTTTAAATAAAGCCTGAAGAACAAAAAAAAACTTGTCTTGTGTGCATTCAATAAATAAGTTGAAAAATGTGATTTGTTTATAAGCTTTTGACTTAACTTTCTATTTGTTTGTTTTTTTTTTTGGTCTGTAAATCTCGCAACTCAATTTTGGACTTGTTTTCCTTTATTATTTTGTTTGCTTGCTGTACAGTGAAACTTTTCAATCATAACTGAACAAGTTGCAGTAAATCATTTGATAATCAAATAGTTGTTTTGAATCGCCATTGAAAAAAATTGGAAGATCCACTGTTAAGTGGTCATGGTGGTTGCGATATCAAAGGAGCTAACCAAGACATCAAAAACATAATTTATTTTGATAAGTTGTTTTGAGTACTTTAAGAGTGTAGTCCTATACAAGGGCGATATAAGAAGTATGCTGGTCATAGGGTAATATCATATGCTGAGCCTGAAACAAACGTTTAGTTTTGCTACTGTTAAGTGCGTTTCGGCACCTTTTTTCCGTAGACTTTTGTTTACTGCACTATTTTTAGTGTCATTTCTTAATGACACGGCCGCGGCGTTCCGGTACTTTTTTTTTTAGAGCATTTTCGAAAAAAAATGCTCTATTGTCCTCATTTTGTCTGTCTGTCCGTCATCACCCTTGATCTCAACAACCATAAGTCCTAGACCCATGATGTATATATCATTTTGTAGGTCTTGGCCTGCCAAGAAATGACTTTTCTCCATTTCGCGATCTCACCTCTGAGGGCCGTAAAAGGGGGCTTATAAAGTACCGTTTTTTACTATATAAGCTATATTAATAAAAGAGCGTCCTATATCTCAGCAACCATAAGTCCTAGACCCATGATGTAAATATCATTTTGTAGGTCTTGGCCTGCCATGTGTACATCAAAAGTTCATTTCGCGATAGGACTTCTCAGGGCCGGGCTTCAGGGCTCCTAAGGGGCTTATATATTACACAGCCCAACAAAAAAATTTGTTTGCGAGTTGCCAAGAATGTTTGAATGAATTTATAGCAATTCATGGGTGCTGATTTCAAAACTGCCACTGCTTTTGCTGAATTGGCTCTAGTTTCTGAGATATTGGACACCCTTGAAAATATGATTGTACCCTTTGTGTAAAACAAATGCAATAAGTTTGGTGTCTGTTGTTTAATTTAACTATACCAAGTTATAACTTTGTTTAGTTTTTTCTCTTTTATAGCTGCTTTCTACAGACATCATGAGTTCATCACGAAGATGCTGCAAACATAATCCGAATGTATTCTGTTACATCTGTGGAGAATACATGATTGAAAAGCAAAGAAATATAATCGAATTTGTGCAGCAGGCATATTTGGCTTATTTCGGTGAGAAGCTGGGAGACCAAGACAAGTCTTGGGCTCCCCATAAGGTCTGCAAAAACTGTGTGGAGAGCCTACGGCAGTGGACAAATGATGAGAAGAAAAGTCTAAGTTTCGGTGTACCAATGGTATGGCGAGAGCCGAAAGACCATTTTGGTGATTGCTATTTTTGTATTGTGAATGTTAAAGGCTTCAATCGCCACAAGAAATCTAAGTAAGATTATCCTGATCTTGAATCTGCAAGGAGACCAATTCCACATAGCAGTGAAGTTTCTATACCAGTGTATTAGAGCTTTCACCATCAGACTCTGACGAGGGGCAAGATCTGGAGTTTTTGGCAGGTGAAAAAAGTGGAAGCGATTATGAAGGAAGTTCTTCAACACCTCAACCATTTAGTCAAGAAGAACTCAATGACCTGATACGATACCTAAATATGCCCAAGCAAACATCTGAGCTTTTAGCGTCCAGGCTCAATGAAAGAAATTTTCTCAAACAAGAATTTTTAAAATTTCTTATCGGAAAAGAGAAGAGTTTCTTCTTCCATATTTCAGCCAAGAGGAAGATCTTGTTTACTGTAATGACATCCTTGGATTTCTGCTCCAAATGGGACTACAAGACTACCATTCCGAAGACTGGCGTCTTTTTATAGACAGTTTCATCAGAAGCTTGAAATGTGTTCCGATACACAATGGTAACCGTTACGCATCTCTTCCTATTGCTCACTCAACAACACCTAAAGAAGAGTATGAGAATATCCAAACAGTATTGCAGAAAGTCTGTTATTATGAGCATCAGTGGTCAATTTGTGTTGATCTAAAAATGGTAAACTTCTTGCTTGGGTAGCAGTCAGGATACACAAAATACCCGTGCTTCATGTGCCTTTGGGATAGCAGGGCAAGGCAAGATCATTGGACAAGAGTAACATGGCCTGCAAGGGAAACCATGACTGTAGGTAAAGAAAATATCATCAACAAGCCACTGGTTGACAAAATAAGATCATTCTCCCACCGCTTCATATCAAATTAGGTTTAATGAAACAATTTGTTAAGGCTTTGGGATTTTTGACGGTCCTCAGATTCGAAAACTCATCAACGATCAAAATTTTACAGATTTCACGGATCACCTTGAAGCTTCTTCATGGAACAGTTTTGTTTCAGTTGTCATGAACTTCTTAGGTAATAACGAAGCAGAGAATTACGAAAAACTGGTACAAGATATGCTCGCTAACTTCAGAAACATTGGAGCAAATATAAGCATCAAGGTACATTACCTGCACAGTCATTTAGACAAATTTCCAGGTAACCTTGGGGACTTCAGTGAGGAACAAGGCGAGAGGTTCCATCAGGATATGAGGGTGATGGAGGAGATATATCAAGGAAGATGGGACATAATATGATGGCTGACTACTGTTGGAGCCTCCAGCGCAATTGCCCCAACGACACACACAAAAGGAAGTCGAGCAAACAGCAATTTGCTAATGCATTACCATAGACAATTAACATATTAATTAATTAATTAGACATAATTAGTTTTTCAAATGAAAATGTTTTCTTCTATAGCACTATTACATATCTTTTTAAACAAAATTCTGCATGACTATTAACATTTTCACTAGTATTTGTTAGTATACTATTTTACTTCATGCAATTCTTGACAATTTTCAAACACGGTGCATACATTATTTAATTAATTTTAATTATCTCGTGAAATAGAGCCAATCTAGCAAAAGCACTTACATATTCTAAATCAGCATAGTTGACTTTGTATAAAATGATTCAAATATCACTGGCAATGAAATCACTGTTTACCAGTGTTATATATAGATTACTAGTTGCAAGTACCCGGCTTTGCCCGGGTTTAAAATAAGGTTTTCTGTTTACCTTCTCTTTTCTCCCTACCCCCTCTCTCCCTTCCTCTCTCTCTCCCTCCCTCCTTCTCCCTCCCTCTCCCTCCCACCCTCCCTCTCCCATCTCCCCCTCCTCTCCCCCCTGTCCATCCCCCTCCCTCCCTCTCTCTCCCTTCCTCCTTCCCTCTCTCCCCCTTCCTCATTCCCTCTCTTTATCTCTTCCTCCCATGTCTCCCATCCTCTCTCTCCTTCCCTCCCCTCTCTCTCCCTCCCTAACCCTCTCTCCTCCCTTCTTTCTCCCTCCCTCCCCTATCCACCTCTCTCCCTCTTCCTCCCTTCCTCATTCCCTCTCTCCCTCCCTGCCCCCCTCACTCTTTATCTCTCTCCCTCCCCCTCTCCCACCCTCTCTCTCCCACCCTCTCTCTCTCCCTCCCTCCCCTCTCTCCCTCCCTTCCTTTCTCTTTCCTTCCCTCCCCTTTCTCTCTCCCTCTCTCCTCTCCCTCTCTCTCCCACTCTCCCCTCCTTCTCTCCCCCCTGTCCATCCCCCCTCCCTCCCTCTCTCCCCCCTCCCTCCCTCCATCCTACCCTCCTTTCCTCTCTCCCCCTGCCCCCCCCCTCTCTCTCTTTATCTCTCCCTCCCTCCCTCCCTCTCTCTCTCTCTCTCTCTTCACACTTCTTCTAAAATCCTTCTTCATTCCTTTAACTTCCTCAAGCTGTACAAATAGGGAAGCATGAAAAAACATCAACAATTCTTTGCAGCACAAAGACACAATACAGAACCAGCGCGCAAGTTCTTTTCGATCATCGGGAAATGACGTCACAGAGGAATTTTATTTATGGCGCCGTCGAGATTACTTTAATATAGTAAAATACTAAAATAAAAAAAAATTAATTACAATTAAACTACCCATCCAGATGAAACGAAACCTGTCCTATAACCTTCCCCATGTAATTATGTGTATGTGTAACAAATTTCACGTTTTTTGGCTGTCTGGATCTTGAGTTATAAGGGAACAGACAGACAGACAGACAACAAATGCGTCTTATAAGTATAGAGATAAGCTAAACAAAGGGGCGAAATCATTATTTATTTTTGTAACAGTTATTCAACATGACTTACTTCCCTTACTTTTTATAAAACCCGTAATCAATGACAACTTTGCAGCACAGCTCAATTAACCAAAAGTCATCATTTGTTGGGACTTCAATCAAGATTTCAAAGAGCCCGGGGCAGAAATTGAAAATTTCTTCGAAACAAACTTCAACATTCAACTACTTTCACCAAAATTGGCAACAATTTATCAAACAACAATTGACGGAGTTTTCGGACGATTAAATAACTACAATTTAGAATGTTTCAATTATGAGTCCTATTTCAGTGACCACAAACCACTTGTAGTTAGATTTAAGAGAAAATATTTTTTTTTCAAATATAAAGAAGCGTCTTTTTAATATCTTTTTTCAGATATATGCATTACACAATTGAATTTATAAACATTTCCAAAATTGACAAATATTTACTGAAATATAGCATACGTACTGATACATACACGAAAATGCGCTAACACGTCCTGTGTCCAGTATGGAACAGGCTTAAATTGCTTGTTTTAGATAAATGGCACTGCTGGTAACAATAAAATTCTCAGAAGCTTCGGCCCAGACTGGTGTTGTCCCCCCTATTACCACACACTAATACCGCAACTGGGTGTACATAATTTTGAGAACAAAGTATTTGATTTGTAAATGTAGTAAGTTATTTTTGTTTTTAAAGATTGAACCCAGATTTGAAAAAGTTTCAAAAATATTACCTTACATACACAGAGAAATGTTATTAATGGCATAAAGTTAGCAAATGGATAGGACTAAAAACAAAAATAATACGCCGAATGTTTGAATTTCTAAACTTGATCATATTATATCTATTTAAATATATTTACTGCAATAAACATTCTTGAAGAACTTATAACTGTTTCATTCATCATTATCATCATACCTTTAACCGGTGTTGTCGTTGGGGGAACGCATGGCCACCTTAACATACATATTTCTCTAAAGTTGTCTATCCTGCGCGGCAGTATTTAATTCATTCATTGGTATATATTTTATATATCTATGGTATACATTGTCAAACCAACATTTCCGCTGGCGCCCTCTGCGACAGCCATCTTCTACAGTCCCTTGAAGAAAAGTTTTTTTGCAGGCTTTAATGTCTTGGCATATGTCCAAACTATGCCATCTTACGTCGCTTGACTGTTGCCATAATCATTTCCTCATGGCCCGCGATTGAGGATATTCTTTCCCAGACATGCTCATTGGTCTTGTGTTCCATGTAGGAGATTCGAAGGATTTTCCTCATACATTTTTTTCGAATGACTGTAGCTTGCTTGTCGTGGCTGCTAGAAGTGTCCATGTCTCACACCCATACAGGGCGATTGTTCTAACTAGGGCTCTGTAAAAGCTGGGCTTCGTAGGTTGGCTAATGTTTCTTTACTCTTTATAAATGCTTCGTCAATTAAGGGAAAGATAGAACCACGTTTCTCAACAGGTGGTACCTGTACTCCAAGGGATAGGGGCAGCGGCGTAGCGTGGGTATCGGCCGCCCAGAGCGGAAGATGATTTTGCCGCCCTCTCATTTAGGTATTTCAATTTAATCTATACATTTTTGCCGCCCCCCCCCCAAAAAAAAGTAATAAAAAGTGCCGCCCGGTGCGGACCGCACCCCCCCCCTAGGTACGCCACTGGATAGGGGGAAGGTTGTGAAGGGGCACGCAGCGACATAGAATTTAATTTGAAACAAGAGTTTGAAGAAGCTTGATGCGTTACTCATCACCAAGCCACGTGCCTAAGTATCGCATTAGAAAGGCAAGCATATTCCATTATGAAAATAAGAACATTTATTCGTGAGATAGTAGGTCAAGGTAAAAAAGTGTTTTGTGAACAATAGGCCTCTACTAATTCAGTGTTCCAAAGTGATCGTGACACACTTTTATCAGAGGCGGATTTAAAGACAGGCGCCCACCCGGTGAAGGAGGGGAGATGAAATTTAGAAACTGAGACTTCTTGTGTGCATCTGCAGTGACGGGTGTCGCGTATTTAGAACGAAATGTAAGAAGTGGGAGAGGTGGGTAAGAATCGAGGGGGGGAAGAAAGTGCTACATACCCAGTACATTTCTTTATAAGATAAAAGAAAACGAATAGTAAAAAAAACATTATTCAGAAAATATTCTGAAACTAGTGAAAGTAGCTAAATATTTGAGTTAAATATTTTAGTTACTCAAAAGATTAGATAAACTTAGCTTTTTTAACAAAGTTAAACATTGCAAGTTACTGGAAAAAAAGCAACAAAAAACTATTACATGTGCTTAACTTTTGCAAATGACTAAGTTGTACGGGAGAAATCAAGCAGAAGATATACCGAAAAAAAGAAACTTTAGCTCAAATTTGTGCTGAACACAAAATGATTTACATTCAAAACACATTGATGACAGATTTTGTACAGCAACTTTGAATCAACTAGAGCTGTGGTCCCCAACCCCCGTGGGGACCGCACAAGCAACATTACATTTTTTTTCTTTTTTTATTTACTGTGGCGCAGTGCTTTTTTTTTTGTAAAAAAAATAGGTGCCGGTACTCAGTGATGGATTGCCTAAATTTTAGCTAAAACCCAGCGTCTAGTTTAGTTCTTATTGCGCACAGTTTTTAAATTATTCAATTTTAACAAATTAATAATATAATAAATTAATAATAAACGTTAAAATACAAGAAAAGTAATAATTTTTTCCCCACATTGAAAAAGGTGCCGGTACGCCGTACCGGTGCGTACCGTCACAATAAAACACTGCTGTGGTGTGTTTCTCTCGGGATAGTGTGACTTTCCGTGGTTATCTGGGTTATCTGGGAGCTGAGTGGCAGTGTGTGTGTGTGAAGTCCCTGTAAGGATGAGATGAAATATCTTAGATCCTATAAAGTATAAACCACTAATGGGACAGTTTTTATGGTGCCCTTCTTTCATCCGATAGTGCAATGGCCTTGGAGGCAACACGGGAGACATAGTAGGGACTTAAGCTATGGCCTGAAAAATGTCCTAGTTCCTCACCGGAGATCGAACCAGGTATCCTCAGGTCGACGGGTTTAATAACACTAGATTCGATTCAAAACGTCGGAATAAACTTTCAAAAATATAGAGAAAACTCTAAACAAAGAAAAAAAAAACATCGATATAGGATCGCAACATGTACATGCGTTCGGGACGCATTATATACTCTGGCGGGCCGCATGCGGCCCGCGGTTTGCCCACCCCTGGTTTAGGTAAACCCGAAGCTGTAACATATGCAGGTCCAACTTACATAGCTATCAGATCAGGCAAGCATTGCTCATCACCAGCTTATTGCCATGGACTGGGCTATGAAAGGCTACTTGAATTGGAAGAGTTCGATATTGTTACAAAGGATCCAAGCAAGATGTTGATCAAACCGATTATTATTATGTCTGTAAATGGTGGACCTGATGAAAATCCAAGATATCAAAAAGTTATTGATGTGGCCATCCATCATTTTGTAAAGCAGAACACTGATGCAATGATTGTAGCAACAAATGCGCCTGGTAGAAGTGCGTTTAAACAAGTAGAAAGGTGAATGGCTCATCTTAGTTGAGAACTGTTGGGACTAATTTTGCCACATAAACATTTTGAAAGCCACCTTGAAACACAAGGTCGAACAATTGATGCGTTTTGTCTGGCCCCCCTCTGCTTATTTGCTCTACTTAGTAAAATGTATTTCCCCCCCCCCTTGCTATTGCCTGGCCCCTGCTGTAGAATGCCTGGTCCCTGCTGTAGAATTTTTACGCTACGGGGCTGGGCCTAGGCCTATTCAAGATTGAAACGCCATTGGTCGGGACCATTTCGCGACGGGGATGCGAAAACTGGGACAGATAAATTGATACTTCTGGCCTCTTTAGTCAAGGCTTCCGACAGCTAATCGTTGGCTCCAAACAATTTCCACTACTTGTTGTCTTTCTTTATACTGTAGTGTAAGGATTAGCAATCTTTTTGAACCACGGTCCGCAATGAGTTATAAATTTGACTTAAGGGCCGGAGTGAAGTTATAAAAGCCAAATGTTCATGTCTGCTAAAATCCAAGATCCCCTTACAATTGTTGAGGCTGCACCTCTTACGGCGGCTCTGCCGTATATATATTAAAATAGGATCTTTGTGAAACTTAAAATAATATGTATCTTAAACATTTACATACATGATTGGTGGTGATTCATGTATAACTTAAAAGTATGTAGTTTATTATAGATAAGAAATGCGAATTGTTTTTATTTTTCTGATTTCTGAGCTTCCGGGCAAAATAAGGGCTACGTTGCCTATGTGATTCTGAGTTTATTATAATACTTGAAGATATATTTATTAACGTTAATAAAAAAATAAAGACAAAACAGTCGGAATATTTATAATGGAATACATAACACCTTTTCTTCCAGAGAAAGTGAAAAACATTCCATTTCATATGGTATGACGTTAAATTATATCAAACTTCAGTTCAAACAATATGCTATGCGGCGTATGCCTATGAATCAAAATGAATACTATAATTATCGTTACGATTGAATATCACATTAAAATTTATAGAAACTTTTTGCAAGAGGTTGTTAAAGGAAGCTATGGTAATTGTGGTAATTGTTTACGACAGCCCGCCACGAGATAAATAGTTCTTTAATATGTCATTGCAAAGATCCACTGGCGTTACTAGGGGGATGCGGACCACACTGGGTGACACCCTCACAAGGGGTGACACCAAAAAGCAAAATATCTAGTTTTAGGCCTATATTCTTATTTTTTAATTTAAAATAATTCAAAGCCGTATTTAATTTTTTAAAATAAATAAAAATATCTCTGATTATTAACAGCAAATGACTTTATAAGGCTTCGAAAAAAATTAATGCCAAATATAAAAATATCTCCGATTATTAACAGACACTGCGTACTTTTTATTATTAATTATTTTAATGAAATTATTGGTATACTTGCACTGACCTATAGATATCAATTATCGCTAAAATCCTGACCCCGGAAACGGAAAAAAAAATAATAAAGTCGCGCATGCGCACACATATATACGGTCTCTGGAAAAAAAAAATATGGAGACCGGGGTGTCATGAGGGGGGTGACACCATGAGTTACCGGACCGGGTGACACCAACCCTAGTGACGCCACTGCAAAGATCTAGATGTGAATCAAGAGCAGATTGAAAAATTACTAGCTAACCTAATAAGTTATTAGACTAAGTTACTTAAAAAAATATTTTCTTTACCTATGGCTACATTAGCTATATTTCATTTTATTAAAAATACATGAAAGTAAGTTGACTTTTGTATGACATCACAGCCAGAAGTAAATAGGGGTGTTTATTTTAAATACCATGAAATGTAGGTAAAGTATGGTGGCCGGACTTTTTGACTAGGGATGTGACGGAGCGGATGAAAATCCACATCCTTCGGATTTGGCAAATATAAATCCGTCGGATTCAAATGCGGATGCGGATTTGGTGAATGGGGGGTATCTAAAATACGTTCATAACCATATATACGACGTCTAATCTATGGACAGCTGAGCAAGGGTCCAGGAGTTTAGTTTTGTCTGTTTTATTTATTTAGGGTTTTCGAAAGTCTCTAGGTTTTTTTATTTTAGCTACGATTTCTATGGCCGTGTTTGACCTGAAAACGGTAATTTTTCAAATTAGAATCCGATGGACTTTTTATAAAAAATCCGTCTGATTTGAATTTGGTAAAAAAAACGTCGGACTTTGAATGTCTTCGAATTCGAACTTTGTCACATCCCTTTTTTCGACCCTGGACAGTTCAACCTTGCGACACTTTGACCCCGGACTATTCGACCCCCATCAACTGATAAAAATAATATTTGAATTATTATTTCTGTTTTAAATATGTTTATTTAATTTTGTTCAACATGTGTATAAATGTTTAAAATATTTATATTGTATATTGTTTAAAATATGTGTTTTAATTGTTTAAAATATGTGGTTAATTGTTTAAAATATGTGTTTCCTTAAGGTTTGAGTTCTAAACATGTTCAAAAGTTTTTAAAGACAGACAATATATCTTACGTTCACTTCTCATGCTTGCACATGAGTTTCATTGACCTATGGTTTGTGTCTACTGTAGCCACTGGCAGAAATGACATAATTGACTAATATCCAAGGTGGATGGGTTTAGTATAATGTTTACCTGCTGACTTATCTGTACATTATTATTATACCTGTATTATACCTGTTTGGCAACACTTACCACATTTACGTCTTCGGTTATTAGATCTGGGTTATAACACTGGGCAACAAAAAAATATTTTTTGAAAATCGTCCTGGGTTTTCCAGTTGAATTAGACTAATTTTGATGCTAAGAGTCCGAAAATGACCTTGGTTTTGCTCAATCAGGTCAGGAATTTTTCCTACAGAAAATTTTTAAAAATCGGTTTTTCTTAAAAAAAAAAACACATTTTTGCGGATCATCAGGTGATAAACCCCTGACGATTTTTTCCGTTTTACTCAAGAAATAAAAGTCAATGTATTCAAATTCATTCAGTTTTTATTTATCCACCAAATTTGATAAGCATAAATACCATAATATTAGTATAACAATGAGCGTTACGTGAAACAAAAGTTCAGAGTTCAAGGCATAAATCGATAATGCATGTAATTTATGTTTCAATAATGCATTACTATATTAGTGTTTTCCTTTAATTGTTGCAATGAAAAACCCATTGCCAAAATAGGTAACAAATAATATCTAGCATTAATTTAAATGGTATTTAAATCAACTGGATAGAACCGTATATCTTTGCAAATGGGAGCAAAGGAAAAGAAAGAAACATTAAAACATTACTAAACAATAAATATTTTCTCCTGAAGTCACAAACATTCCATTGAACAGATGAAAATTTCACAAATGCAGACACTCACAGTTTTATTATTTTATCTTTATGAAACACTGTTTTGATTTTTGACAATGAGAAAAACGATTACTGTTATAATAATTTATCCAAAGTAAATTGTATGGGTTAAGAGGGGAAATGTAATGTGCCAAATGACACATAGATTGTTTCTACACTCTCAGTAGCCTGAATCTGTGCTATAAAATGGTCTTGTGTGTATTGAATATAGTTAGCATAATCATTCATAATAAAATGATTACAAGTTTAAACATATATAAAATTCATTTATATAAATTGTATATGTTGTTAGTCCAATACTTTATACAAATATGTAGATCTTTGTTCGTTTGTGCTTTGTATATAGCTATAATAACATCAATCAATTTTTCTTTAAGAGTTAGACCGGCAACACTCACGCCTCGTCCCTGCTACTAGTCTATAATATATTTTCAACTTGTAATAATCATGTTAAAGTAATTTTGTGATTATTTTTTTTTAGGATTTTGATGGACAAAGGAGAGCAGAGCGTTATTTTCAAGTTATAATTGTACTTTTTGCAGTGAGTGAATTTTGTTATTGCTTGTTAACCATACCTACTTAATGAAAGGAAAGGGAGGATGACTGCATAATTTTATTACCTTTGATAGCATATTAATTCCTACTCATTTGTCACAGATCTTTATCTCTAATTATTGTTATTTTGTATTGGAGGAAACAGAGTTTGTTTGATTATGTACTGTTAGATTTCAGTAATTCTTTCTTTTAGATAGTTACAAATACAGTATGCCCTTTAATTTCAAGGTGGGTTCACTATAAGAATGTTTGAATCACATCAGTTTGTTGGCTTATTCTTATATCTTGTTAAGTGTGCTTACGTTTAGCTTTGAAATTAAGTTATATAAGATAAGTGACATGATATGATGAATGTCACAAATCTGATTTTTCCCACTAATCTCTGTGCATTCATTTTTACATGGATTCTTCAATAAATGTTTGCACTTTGTTGATGTCTAAGCTACGTAAAGAACACAATTAATCTTAGGTAATGTTTCATTCGATTGGAATAATTCATTCTTTATTTTTATCTTACACAAAGTGAAATCCACCCCTTTCTGGGTGATTGACATCATTTCTTTCAGACCTAATTGGGTCTTACAGTGCCTTTGTATCTTATCTACATCACTCCCATCAGACTTAAAATTTAGTTGTTTGTCTCTTGCAAGTCAGTAATCAGAGCACCTCCTTTCCCAAGGTTTTGATTGCATCTACTTTCTGGTCTGGTATTATCGTCTTTATAATTGTAATTTTAATTACCTCTTTCTTCTGATTGTGACTTATATGACCAATTTAAGTGCAAGTGCAGTTTTTGAATGTTTCCCCTTAATTTTTGCATTTGAGAATATACCTTTACTTTTTATTGATGTAAAATTTATTAATTCACTTTTTTAAAGTAATAACTATCTATTTTTTACACAACTTTTACACCTATCCGTCCTCCAACACAGTATCCAGCAAAACGGTTTAGCTCTAACACATTAGAAAATTGTGGCAGACCTCTGTCAACATGGCCTCGCACAGAAATGGAATTCAGAAAACAAAGTCAGATGCTGAATCTTTTGTAATCTGCAGTTCAAACAGCGCATAATTGTGTTGTACTTTATTAATTCTTAAGTTAAACCATTAAAAATAAAGAAGAAATATAAGTTAAGTTGCTGCAGATTCTTCAAAAGCTAAAAATTATGCTTTTAAATACACATCATTTTTTTAAATGGTTTTTCAATAGTTTTTTGCCAAAAGTAGAGCAATTTTCTAGATAAAACATTGTATAATTTCAAGTGTTCCTCATAATACGATAATTTAGACTGACTTTCAACATTAATTGATTCAACATCATTTAATGAAGTGAAAGCTTGCAAGAAATTAAATCCATGCTAAATTCATATTAGAAAAAGATAAGGCAATTGACAGTAGAAAGCTTGCTAGAATCTTGTAATAAGGAAATTGTGTTAATTTACTCTTGAAATTTTTCTGTGTTGGAGAAGGAAAAGATGTACTTCTTTCCTGTAAATTATGTTTGAATACCATGATATATAGAAGTTGATTTTTATAAAAAATAGATTGTAAAATTTGTTGAGGAAACACATTTGTATTCAAAATTAGTAAATTAACTATTGATACTATAAAGAATACAGCAGGTACAAAAAATGCACTATGTCTAAAAATATTTTTAAGTACTTAAACATATCAAGAATAACTAATAATTAACTGTATCGCTGAAAAATGATATCTTCATTTATAATGAGTACCTGGTGTTATATTAGTTAAGTTTGAAATATTTTGTTTACTTTTAGGCTGTTGGCTTTATATGGGGTTATATTACACAACAGTTTTCTCAAACTTTATACATCCTGTTTGCAGGAGTTACTGTTTCTTCAGTGGTAAGGATTTTAATTGCTTTTCTTATTAAAAACATACTTTATTTTATAGGATATATATTCATGAAATAAGTTTGCTGTACAGAGATGTTTTGTTACCTTTAGTAATCTTCTACTGAAATATTTTTATCAGTTGACATTAATTCCATGGAGCATGTACAGACGCAAACCACTTCAGTGGCAGCCTGTCCGTGATCCAGCTAACAAAGGATCATCTCAGCAGGGGCCTGGTACAAACCTTACTCAGCTGAAAACAAAAAAGAAAAAGTTGAAAGATTAGTGTACCTATTTTAGTTCATATACAAATTGTGCTATTATAACTACATGTCTTATGTTATTTAATTTTAAATTTTCAATTAGGCTTCTCTTATTTATTTATTGTTTCAAATGATTACATAATTGGCATCCCAATTATGCTATAATTGTAGTAGACATGAAAAAAGAGAGTGAGAAATAATTGAAAGTCATCCGACATTATTCTCATCATATGTTGCTGCAGATATTTTAATTTCTCTATATGTAATAAAATCTGTAAAGTTTTATTCTTTAGCCAATCAAAAAATTCGGTTAGATTTTTTTTTCTTTATCTTTGAGTGGAAAAAAATCAAAACATTTGGTTTATGACTTTTTTTTTTTTTACTAATTTGTTTATAACATGGTTATGGGTGTTTTCATTTGAATAAAAAGAAAAGTTTGTTGATTGCATTCTGTTTTTTTATTCTTTTTCATTGTTTTTAATGTATTTTTTTTTTATTTGAAAGTTTTAAATTCTGCAGAGATAAAATTATTAATACACATTTATTCTTCTATGTTAATAAAACATAAGGGATGACAAGTCATTTATTTATTCGGGTTCTTTAGACTTCAACTCCTTGGTGGCTTAATTATTCTTTGGTATCCATTTAAAACCAATGGTGGAACTTAGTTTAAAACAAATACACCCTTCCTTCCTTTTAAGGTAAAATATTACTTTATTGTGGTGTACTGCTATATGTCAGGTAAAATTTCATGGCTGAAGAAGAAAAATTAATAGATGTTCCTGTGCACAAAGCTTTTTATTCTTTCTGGGGTTGAATTTTCAATTTGGAGTCAGTATCCATATGTTATAAAAGATAAATATATATTATTATAAATGAGGAGCTACTGGTTTGGTATCTAGAACCAACATTGGAAAAATGTTTTATCCTAATTCACCAACCCCCTTTATGTTCATTGTCAGTTGCTTGTTATTTAGTTTTTTTATTTTTCCTCATTACTCATGATCTGATAGTTGTTCATTGGAAAAAAAATATTGTTTGTCTTTACTAGTAAATAATGTTGGAGATAAATATTGTCTTAGATCATTAATCTGAATAATTCTACATTGGCATGAAACATGTTTGTCCTTCAAGAAGAGCATTTAATGAATTACAGTATTTGTACTTATACTATTCATAAATTAACCTTTTTTTCCACTTACTTAGCTGTGTTTAGGTTTATCTTCTGTTTATTGACCTTGAAAACTTGATGGATTTTTTTAGAGCATTTTCGAAAAAAAATGCTCTATTGTCCCCGTTTTGTCTGTCTGTCCGTCATCACCCTAGATCTCAACAACCATAAGTCCTAGACCAATGATGTATATATCATTTTGTAGGTCTTGGCCTGCCAAGAAATGACTTTTTTCCATTTCGCGATCTGACGTCTCAGGGCCGTAAAAGGGGCCTTAGTACCGTTTTTTACTATATAAGCTATATTAATAAAGGAGCGCTATATCTCAGCAACTATAAGTCTTAGACCCATAATGTATATATCATTTTGTAGGTCTTGGCCTGCCATGTGTACATCAAAAGTTCATTTCGCGATAGGACCTCTGAGGGCCGGGCTTCAGGGCTCATAAGGGGCTTATATATTATATATACACCTTGTACGTTCAATAGCCCGTTCATTTGGTGCGAAATACTGCAGCACGTAGTTTCACCAAGATTTATTAAGAAACTCATCAAATGAAATAGTAAGCTTGTGTTCTGAGTTTAATTGAAAGTATCAGAGCTATGCAACAATTGACGGAGTTTTCGGACGATTAAATGACTATAATTTAGAATGTTTTCAATTATGAGTCCTATTTCAGTAACCACAAACCACTTGTTAGATTTAAGAGAAAATAATTTTTTTTTCAAATATAAAGAAACGTCTTTATAATTTTTTTTTTTACAGATATATGCATTACACAATTGAATTTATAAACATTTCCAAAATTTACAAATATTTACTGAAAGATAGCATACGTACTGATACATAACATGAAAATGCGCTAACACGTCCTGTGTCCAGAATGGAACAGGCTTAATTGCTTGTTTTATATCTGAAAATATTTTGTCACTATTTGTAAATCATTAATAAACTGGTGATAGGAATGGAAATATCTGATTAAAACATCAATGTTTTTTTTTAAATTAACCAGACTTATTTTATGTTTTTTTAATGTTATGGAAGTCTTTCACAAAGTACTGCTCAATAGCATCTACTTATGTGTTTATCGATAGTTAATCACTCCAAGTGATGCAATCGGTTAAATTTACATGGTTAGCTGTTTGTGTTTGTGGTATGCTCTGTATTTTTAAGTGAATGAACTTATTTCTGCAGACAAATGAAGGGAACCTAATCACCACAAATCATAAATAGGTAGTCTCCCTTGAAAAATACAATATGTAAGGAAAGAATGCATAGAGATAATACTTTAAGTACACTGTGGGCAATGTATACAATCAATATTTTGGAAGTACCCTATGATAATTGTATGCAATATAATAATTTTAAATTAGAAGTATTCTATGGTCAATGTTTACAATAAATAATTTAGATGTAAACTATGGTCAACAATGCTGTTTGAAACGGCCCTGTCTCTTCTTTCTGCTCGTTCACATCATTGAGTTTAGCATTTGATTCATATATCAATTAAACAATCCATATATCAGCTGTAGCCCTACTTTAAAAAAAAAAAGATTACACACCTCTAGGTTTGACTGACATAGAAAAACATAATATGATTGTTTCACAATTAATCACTTACAATTGTGACTAATATTCTAACAATAGATCTACAACTACAAGATAGTGTTTATCCATTTAAATAAACATGAATTCACGATTTAAAATCAATAATCGATTGATTAATAATGAGCCAAGAACATGACTTCTTTATTTTAAGTTATTTTAGTTGGCGTAGTTTTTTTTTAGATACAGAACTAAAATGATGAAAGTAATCGTCAAAGTACAATAAAACTATTCCATTGATAACTTCTCTCTGTGTAGTGAAAATATCCGGTATTGTTTCGCAGCGCAGTTTTTTGTTTTTAAATATACAAACAACTTTTTTTTACCATTTAAATCAGTGGTTCTCAAAGTGGTCCCTACGGACCCCCAGGGGTCCCCGCTATCATTCAGGGGGTCCGTGGAAGATTAAAATTCATCAGGGGGTCCGCGCAAGGTTTAATGTAAAATTATTTTACCAGTTAGGTAACACGCACCGTGTTGCACAAACAAGCTTTTGACATTATACAGAATTCCATTAGGTAATAAAACATTACAATGAAGGATTGACGAAATGGCTCAGTTCGTAGAAAATTCTTAATGTGAGTACTTAAAACACCTGAATTGTACATACAGTTTGAGAGTCCACTTTACCAGGAAACGAAGTTTTACTTTTAGCTTATGTAAGATTTGTAAACGAAGAATTTTTTTTTCAAGAATTGTTATTTGCTAAATGCCAAACCGATACAAAAGGTGAAACGTTATTTATTGAATTAAAAAGAATGTTTGATATAACAGCTATCCCCTTGAATAATATCACATCTGTTGCTACTGTCAGTGCTCCAGCAATGGTAGGAAGATACCGAGGCTTTCTGGCATATTAAAACAAGCTGTACCAAATGTTCTTTCATTGTGTCATTAATCGACATCATTTTGTCGCAAAAAATCTTATTGAACGTTTGTATGGATCACTAGATTATGTCATTAAAGCAGTTAATAAAATGAAAAGGAATGGTCAACTTTATTTGCTCAACTTTGTTTGAAAAATGACGAAGACTATAACCATTTACTACTTCACACAGTAGTACATTGATTATCTAAAGGTGCATGTTAAAATCGATTGTATGCGCTCTTTGACCCAGTGTTGGAATTCATGGAAAGCAAAGACAATGATTTGCGACACAATTTAATTAACCAAAAAATGACATATATATATGACTGATTTATTTGACAAACAGGGACTAAGCGTGAGTGTCAAAGTCTTATTTATATCAAATGATAATTAATGATACTGTGTTTATTGAATATATTTTGCATAATTATTGCAAAATAGAGCTGAAGATTTGCTTGCTTGCTGTCAACAATTAATCGCTCTTCATGCAGACCTGAACCAAAGATTTGATGATATTCTTCACTTGGATATTCCCAACTGGGTGTTGAACTCTTTCACTCGTGGACAAACTCAGATCCCTAACACAGATGAATCTGCACTAATACAGGAGCAGCTTATTATCCACAAATAAGGAACTTAAACCAATGTTTAAACTAGGATACCACAAATTCTGGTTACAAAAACAGATCCCAATTTTATATCTTGCATTATGGGTTATTGTACAGACACTATTGACTTTCTGTAGACAATGTGAATTCAGTGTCGTTATGAACTTCAGCACACAAAAAAAAAAAACAACAACCAGAAATTAGTGCTAGTGGGGATTTGCAGCTGCTACTTATAAAAGTTGAGCCGGACAGGACATCGATACAAACTAAACATCTCATCAAGTTCATCCAAGTCATTTAATTTCTTTACATTTTAAACAAGAATTATAATTTCAACAAATACTTCAACAAAATGTTTGTTTGTTTTTTTATTGATAATTTTTATACTATGCATTTATGTAGCTTTTTAACTTGGGGGTCCGTGGGCAGGTTTTGACTACAGAAAGGGGTCCGTGGGTCAAAAAAGTTTGGGGACCACTGATTTAAATCAAGGAGGTTAGATTACTACTGGAGGCGGCCTGACGTCACTAGGCTGAAGCCAGTGGGCGGAGGCTATCACCATATTGTTCCACTCAAAACATTGGTAGCTGTGTAGTGTGTATGTTATATTATTTTAATATTTCGAACGTTATAAAACACTGCATTATAATTTTAAAAAAAAACGTAATAAATGCCCTCTTGTTTGGCGTACGGTTGTACACAACGACGACAAGAAAACGGGATATTGCTTCATCGGTTAGTCACTATAATAATAATGCTAATACGTTAATTAGTTTGTGCTTAATACTGTTGCTGTAAATCAGTGCTATCGTGATATGCAATAAACATCTAGATGATGACAATACCTTTGGCAAATGGGAGCCTAACGTTTATGATTGTTGCGGCTGTTGCCGTCAATGGTTCATTTAAGTTGCCTGTTGGCTATTCTTTAATCGATGGATTAGGTGGCATTGAGAGAGCTAGTTTTGTGCGAAAGTGCATTACAGGACTTCATGATATTGGTGTTACAGTGACTTCTTTGACTTTTTACGGTTCGGCATCCAATTTAGCCATGGTAAAAAAATCTTGGGTGTAATCTTAATGCTACCGGTAATCAATTCAAAAGCTATTTTAAGCATCCAATTACTGATCTAAATATTGCTGTATTTTTAGATCCATGCCACATGATGCAGCTTGTACGTAATACTTTAGGGGACAAAAAAATCGCTCGTTGATGGTGATGGTAATTTTATCAAATGGGATTACATTGAAAAATAGCATAAAATTCATGAAAATGAAGGGTTGCATCAGTGCCGGCTTTAGATATAGGCAGCCGCCTAGAGCGGCATTTTTTCAAGGAGCGGCAAATTCCAGCAAAATAAAACAAAATCAAAAATATAAAGATTAAAAATAAAATTTAATGAATTTGAGAAAGTGTAGAATTAAATAAGAGAACAAAATTTCTCAGAGTGGCGACAACAAATAAGTCACGTGGATTAACGCTCTATCTTAATTTATTACATCAATATTATGACATCACTATTTTCAAAATTATTTTCTTCTTTTGCATTTAACAAAATTAAATTCATATATAATGGAGGATCCTGCTAAATGGCCAGATATAAGTGATAATATTCGTTGTTTTCTTATTCAGCATGATCCAAAGCAGATCAAATTTGAGTCTGGTTATCCAAAAGATGAAAGTGGGAGACAATTTTCTAATTACCACTATACACGAAAACTGGCCAACGGAGAAACTTTAAAAAGGAAATGGTTGATGTATTCTACGTCAGTAGATAAGGTGTTTTTGCTGCAGAATATATTAGAGGAGCAAATCTGCTTTAGCAACACATGGCAGTTGTGACTGGAAAAATATGTCAAGTATATTGCAGCATCATGAAAAATCTCCAGATCATTTAACCAGTTATCTTGATTGGAAAGAACTAAAAATAAGGATAACAAATAATAAAACTATTATGACGTAAATCAGCGCCTTATAAATCGTGAAGCGAAACACTGGAAAGATGTATTAGAAAGAATAATATCTTTGGTCAGAGTACACGGAGTTCAAAATTTACCCCTGAGAGGGCAGTCTGATCCGTTACATAATCTCATAATGAAAACTTTTTGCTGAGGTTATTGCTGACTTTGATCCGGTAATGAAAGAACATATAAAACGTTTTAAATCAGATGAAATTCATGACCATTAATTAGGAAAAAAATATTCAGAATGAGATCATTCAACTGTTGAGTAAGGAGATAAAACAGAAAATGATAAATGATCTAAAATGCAAAACAGTTCGCTATAGTTCTCAATTGCACACCAGACGTCAGTCACAACGAACAGATGACAATGATTGTTAGATTTGTTACAGCAAATAAATCGACAAATGACAAACCTTCAGAAGTTTCTGTCAATGAACACTTCATTGCATTCGTAGAACTTGGAAAAATCTACAGGTGAAAGTATGGTGGAAATTTTACTTAAAGAACTGTCAGATTCAGGCATTTGTCTATATGATATGAGGGGGACAATACTACGATAACGGAGCGAACATGCGGGGAATACATAATGGTGTCCAAGCTAGAGTTAAAGAGCTAAATCGAAGAGCCTTTTATGTCCCATGCAATGTGCATTTGGTGGTGAATGATGCCGTAAACTGTTGTTTGGAAGCAGTACGGTTTTTTTGAGGTAATTCAAAATATATACACCTTTTTTTCTGCATCAACACATCGCTGGAACGTATTGTTAGAATATGTCAAAAACAAAGAGGCAGCAGTTTCAACTGTTAAAAAGTTATGCGCAACACGCTGGGAAAGTCGAGTTATTGCTGTTAAGGTAATTCGATACCAAACAGTTGAAATTTACGATGCACTCGTTTCAATTGCTGATGACATTTCACTTTATGGATCACGTGGAACCCAGTGTCGTGCAGAAGCTAAGGGAATTGCACAAAAAATACTCGATTTCAAATTTATTTTTTCATTAGTGATTTGGTATGATGTTTTATTTGAGATCAATATATCTAGCAAAACATTTAAACAAAAAGATATTGCTTTAAATAAATCAATTCAACAAGTGAATGCAACTATAACTATGCTCCATAATTATAGAACAGATGAAGGTTTTGCCAAAGCAATTACAACAGCTAAATCATTGGCTGAAGAATTTGGTATTGAGTGCAATTTCCCTACGGAAATACAAATTAGATCTTGACTAAGAAAAAGACAATTTGACAATGAAGTTTCACATGATCCAATGCTCGAGCCAGAAATGAATTTCAGAGTAAATTTCTTTAACCAGATATTGGATACCGCAATTCAATCAGTGAATGATCGATTTATGCAGTTAACATCTCATAGCGATTTATTTGGATTTTTGTAAAACTGGAGAAATGTGATAAAAGAGAGGTTTTTCAAAGATTGCATGGACCTTCAATTATCTTTAACATCTGAAAACGAAGATTCAGCAGACATTAATGCAACAGAACTGTGCGATGAATTATTTGCTTTATCAAGGAGAATTACAGAAAAATCAAGCCCTAGAATTATATTAGACTATCTATGTGGAATGGGCGTGGTTGCTCTTTTTCCGAAAGTGTAAGTGGCACTGCGAATACTGCTTACACTCCCGATAACAGTGGCGAGTGCAGAGAGAAGCTTTTCGAAGCTCAAACTCATAAAAACATATCTTCGTTCTACCATGTCTCAGGATCGTTTGGTTGGTTTAGCTACAATATCTATAGAGAAAACGATTGCAGAAGATTTGGATCTGACCGAAGTAATTGAAGAGTTTGCTTCTGCAAAAGCTAGAAATTCATATTTTTCTTGAATTCTCTTCAATCTTTTTAATGCTTAATAAACATGACATTTAATTTTTTAGAGCATTTTCGAAAAAAAATGCTCTATTGTCCCCGTTTTGTCTGTCATCACCCTAGATCTCAACAACCATAAGTCCTAGACCAATGATGTATATATCATTTTGTAGGTCTTGGCCTGCCAAGAAATGACTTTTTTCCATTTCGCGATCTGACGTCTCAGGGCCGTAAAAGGGGCCTTAGTACCGTTTTTTACTATATAAGCTATATTAATAAAGGAGCGCTATATCTCAGCAACTATAAGTCCTAGACCCATGATGTATATATCATTTTGTAGGTCTTGGCCTGCCATGTGTACATCAAAAGTTCATTTCGCGATAGGACCTCTGAGGGCCGGGCTTCAGGGCTCCTAAGGGGCTTATATATTATATATACACCTTGTACGTTCAATAACCAATTCATTTGGTGCGAAATACTGCAGCACGAAGTTTCACCAAGATTTATTAAGAAACTCATCAAATGAAATAGTAAGCTTGTGTTCTGAGTTTAATTGAAAGTATCAGAGCTATGCAACAATTGACGGAGTTTTCGGACGATTAAATGACTATAATTTAGAATGTTTTCAATTATGAGTCCTATTTCAGTAACCACAAACCACTTGTTAGATTTAAGAGAAAATAATTTTTTTTTCAAATATAAAGAAACGTCTTTATAATTTTTTTTTTTACAGATATATGCATTACACAATTGAATTTATAAACATTTCCAAAATTTACAAATATTTACTGAAAGATAGCATACGTACTGATACATAACACGAAAATGCGCTAACACGTCCTGTGTCCAGAATGGAACAGGCTTAATTGCTTGTTTTTAATTTTTCATTACTTTTTTAACTTAGCAAACAAAAAAAAAATCATAAAATACACTACGTATACTTAAAACTCTTTAACTTTTACAAAGTTGATAAATTTTAAAAATTTGTTATGAAGAATGAAGACCAGTAATAAAACTATAAATACATCATATTTTTATTTTCATAATTTGGATTTACTTCATAATAAATAGCATTTATAGAGTTTTCTTAGAAAAATGAAACTAAAAAGGGCGGCATTTTTGTCCTTGCCTATATCACAAAAATGTCTAAGGCCGGCACTGGGTTGCATTTTGGTAATAAATTGCGGTCATCACACATCATGTGGCAGAAAATCAAAATGAATGTGGGATTAGCAGCACAGCTGCTCAGTGAGTCCGTTGCGTCTTTACTTGAGTTTTATTTAAACGAAAAAGGGCCAGGATTGAAGGTTGTGAGCCAGCTATCCGTATTTTCAATTCCTTTTTCGACATATTGACCTCACGAAACCAGAAAGGTAAAGGTTTTCATAGTCCTTTGAGCATATCAAATATTGATACGATGCAATGCGAAGACATACATATCTGGTTTACGTGAATCGCCAAATGGCAGGCTCATGTTTGATTCTTGTCGCAAAACAGGCTTTTTTGGCTTTTTATATGTGCATCCAGGCCCACCGACAGAAATTTCAGGCCCCTGGGCAGGGCTGTCACGGGCCCCCCGTGCTGATAATATTTTCAAAAGTTGATTGGCCAACTCAGTCCGGGCCCCTAAAACTCGTCTGGCCCCCTGGGCATTCCCCCCCCCCCGCCCCCTCTCGGCGGGTCTGTGTGCATCGTTAGTTTATTGCTATCGTTTGATTTACTGATTGCTTCGAAACGCTTCGAAAGGCAATATTGACAGGATTGTTCTAGTCTAATTTACGTTGCTTAGTGCAAGCCATTTTTCATTGTTTGATCAAATGCTTTGCAATAAACATCAAAGTATAAATACAAAATATTATTATTATGTAAAAATACAATTTTTACCCTGGCTTAATTTCAATATAGCGTATAATATAGGCATTATAGGCCTCGATCAGCTGATCGTATAAATAGTTGTACATACACTACAACACTTTGTAATTGACCCATTAGAATATCTAGACCACCAGAAATTAACTAGGGCCTTAACAGACTTTAGAAAAAACGTGATGACAAAATACGAAACTCTTTGGAGTTGTTACGAGAATGAGAAAACTGGTATCGTAATGAAAGCATCCCTCACGGGTGGAATGTTTTGAGTCGAACAATATGGCGATAAGCTCCGCCCACTGGCTTCAGCCGCTATGAACCATCTGATAGCAGCCGCCGCCTCCATGTAATCTAACCTCCTTGATTTAAATACTCGTTGTCCTTAGCGGCCTAAGAAGTGGCATCTGGAGTCGGCCGCCCTATAGGTTCCACGCCTGTGAGGGACCCTGCGCTTGAGGGATCTCTTGTTGTTGGCGTAATAAATGGAAGAGCTCTTATACCCCCCCCCCCCATTTTATTAATTTTCAATTTATTCTATTTTTCATTATTACCAATAATATCCATAATCATTCAATTTATTCGTTGCTCGATTTAAGAAAAAACCAGTGCCGGGGCTAAAAAAAAAATTATGCAGAGCCGGGGATAAATGTCTATGATTTCATTCCCGGCAGAGATATATTAGCTAAAGCAGAGCCTGTGATGACCCCGGCAGTAAATCGAGCCCTGAATTTATTGCGGATATTGTTTACTATGCCGGTTAGTGATATGGGTGGATAATTGCGAGCTTAATAGTCTACTGTACATTAATAATATGCACATTTGTATATGTAGAACTTCTTTACTCTGAGGCACAAAATTTCTCTCTGCAGTCTTGCTAAAAAGCCCTAATGTTAAATTTTATATAATATTATCACTATATATAAGGACAGCGTGTAATTAAGAAAGAAAGAAGCCAACTTGAACTTGCGCGCGGGTACTGTACCGTGCCACACCAACTTGCCTCTGTGCTGCAAAGGGGCTGTCCAATAATTACGTCAACAAAAAAGGGGGGAGGGGGGGTCAGAAAATTTTTGACAATTGTTGACAAGGGGGAGGGGGGGGTCAAGAAATGTTGACGTCAACAATGTTACTTTTTTAAAATTTAATATAATTACTTAATAAAGGAAAATTAAGCAGCGTTTGTAGTCTTGTGTTACACACTCGCCTAACATTCAGTATTTTAATTAAACTAACTATATTCCTACTAATTTTGCCAAATAAACATTTTGGAAGCCACCTTGGCACACAAGGTCGAAAAATTGATGAAAATTTGGAAAAATTATACTTCAAATATGCTGGCGAAACATTGACAGAAATATGAAAGCAAGTAAGCATAGACAATTTTCCAACAGCGGCGGAGTGTTTAGTGCCAAAACCATGTAAGAGACTGTCAGTATTTTCAACAAATTGTCAAATGTTGTGATTTAACTTGTTGCCAACCGATAAGAAGCTCGCACTTTCATATTATTGCTGATAGATTTATCCCCCACCGATTCCAGTCTGCCAAACGAATGAGGGCCTTAAAGAACCAGATGTATCTAATATAAACTTACATAGATGTCCATCTCTTTTCTTCAGTCAGTCTGTGAAAGTTGAAATCATTCAACCTCGATCGGCAAAAGCATTCCAAATTATTCCATTTGATATATATTGTCCATTTATTCAGTTGCTACTGTTTGAACGGATCCAGGCCTGGTGTAACCACTAGGCAGGAAGCGGCCGCCTAGGCGGCAGCCGTGTTAGTAAAAGATACGTATAAATAGAAATATTTAAAAAATTGACGTCCTTTAGTAATAAATGGATTGGATAATATTTTAGTGCTTAGAGTTTATTAATATTGAAATTCTTAATATATTTCACTAAATAAAAGGACAAAACGTCATATTAGAAATTAAAACAATCTGGTTTTATAAAAGAAATCAGAAAACAACGCTGAGTTGTCGAACGTTCAACAGACCTACACACCGTGCGGTGTAAAGTATGCTCCTGGCTAGTGTTGTTTTAGTCCCAGGTCCTATTTTAGTTTCAGTTTTTATTTCGTTTTTTCTGTAATAATTTTAGTTTTAGTCTAGTTTTAGTTTTAGGCCCAATTTTAGTTTTCGTTTTAGTTTTCGTCGACTAAAACACCAGAGTTTTAGTTTTCGTCTTATTCATTTTAGTTTCACTTTTAGTTTTAGTCTTGTAAGCACCAATTACAAATAACATCATTGTTCATGACCAATTGTTGAAACAGATTGAAGCATAATAATAGTAGTCACAGAGATGACAGCTCAGTGAACTGAAACTGAGTCATTTCACTTCATTGTCACATTATAAGTCACACTATCACATTGTGTTATGTGCCAATACCATGACTAAATTTTTGACTATGTTGTAGACTAGCAGACTTACAGTGCATGTACAAAAAAACAACTAAAAACGTAATAACAATAAGAAACCGAAAACGTAAGTCAAAATTAAAACAAACGTGTTTATTCTAAGGCCTAGAACTCTGAAATAACTAAACTAAGTAACAACTGTTTACTTGAAGAGTGAAGTAATTCTATTATTTTGATGACTTATATTCAGGGTTGTTAGTATCGAAGTATCGGTATCGGCCAATACAGTATCGACGATACTTTTTTTTATTATTGGTTGCTGTATTGCCGATCCTTTTTGTATCAAGTATTGATTTGTGTATCGCCGATACAATTTAAACAAAAAAATGTCGATACTCTATACCGATACTTTACTAGTGCCACTATTTGCAAAAAAACAATAGCGATTTTAATACATTGTCATCTACATAAATTCAATCCCTACAGGCAGCCATCAACTCTACCAATATTAACGACAGCCACCTTCCCATCAATACACCACGGTCGGCGAGTTGAAGGAAAAATTTAGCTTTAATCTTCTTTTGAAGACTCTTTGCGCGCCGAGGTCTATAAATGTTATTCTTAGATTCTTTCATTCATTTACTTTCTTTCTGTCAACTATTTGTTCAATGTTTTAATGAACGACAGAAAAGAAAACTTAATTTTTTTATCCATCTGTCAGTTATACACACACACAACACACCCACACACACACACACACATATATATATATATATATATATATATATATAAATGTATATACTGTAAGTGTTTATAGGTTATATAGTGATAAATTATATACCTTGCTGTATTCTTGTGTGTATGTTTGTTAATTGAGTTGTTAATTAATTTGTGCTTATTTATATTTATAAATTGTTTTTATTTATTAATTCATTTTTTTAGTATTTACTACATTTCATTAAAAATAATTAATTGAATGGTATTAAATTCTAAAACTGTATGTTTTAATTAAAATTGAAAACTTTGTAATAAAACAATATCATATAATTAACACATATTATATTATTAAATAATATGCCGAGTTCAACAAACAATACAATTTGGGTGGTTAAAAACAATTAATTGAATAGAAATACATGAACATCAACAAATTTTTAAAAAATACAGTGGATTCCGCTTTATTGGGACACCGCTTATGTGGGACATATCTCAAAGAAACCAAACCAAGAAGCCAATAGTAAATGTGTATGTTTAACTGGGACAGCCGCTTAATTGGGACAAAAAGCCTCGGTCCCGATGTGTCCCAATTAAGCAGAATCGACTATATCTTGTAAAACGACACTCTTTGATCTAACCGCATGGCAATTTCAAACTTTCAAAGCAAAATTTATATCGTCGGCTGTCATTTTTCTTTTTTTTTTTTATCTTTTGTTGTTCTTTCTTTCATGTGTCAACATTATACCGGAAAAGACGATAAATGGGGATTTTAGTTTTTATTTCGTTGGGGAGTTTTAGTTTCAGTTTTTATTCAGTCTTTTGTCTACGAGATTTAGTTTTCGTCTAGTTTCAGTCTTGCTGATAATTTTAGTTTTAGTTTTAGTTATCGTTGACGAAAAGTCAACATTTTCGTTAACGAAGGTTTTAGTTTTAGTTTTCGTCGACGAAAACAACACTACTCCTGGCGATAAAAGCCGCATGTCTGTACGTTAAAAATACACGGCACCGTACGGGTTGAAAGCTCACATCGCTAAAAAAAAAAGTCTGAGTTC
This sequence comes from Bulinus truncatus, assembly GCA_021962125.1. NCBI lineage: Eukaryota > Metazoa > Mollusca > Gastropoda > Planorbidae > Bulinus > Bulinus truncatus. The sequence goes on along the minus strand of JAGDYQ010000270.1, from coordinate 837,863 downwards.
TACGTCACACCTTTGCGGAGTTAAAAAAAAACAGTGCGTGTCATCGACCGTCTCTATAAAAATAGTCTGGGGAATTCCAAAATTATAGAAACTAAAAAGAGACAATGTATGTTAAATGAGAGTATGTTTGGTGCGCATTTTGTTCATCAAATGAATCTTTCTTGAATGAAAATGAAATGCTGGGGAATTCTAAACACAACAAGGATTTCTTATTAATGAATTAAGATTTTTAAATGATATTGAGTAGTGTGCGCAAATTATGTTTAATAGTCGGGGGTTGTTTTTGTTAAGCTTCTGTACCCATAATGAGGATTATTTTCTTGGGTATGAATTATATAAAAAGCTATTTTTTGTACATAGACTGATTGTTAACGCACTCTAATATATATTACCGAGTTGGTTGGGATAAATGTGGGAATAAACCAAATGGTTGCAGAAAGGAGGTGGGGGGGGGGGGGGTCAAGCAGACGATTCAAGTTGCAACACCGCTAATTTTTTAACCTCTCTTTTTTTTTTAAATACGTCATGTTAAACATGATAAATTATAAAATTATAAAAAAAGAACTGTTGGAATGGGGGTGTAGGGTTGGGAAAGGAGTGTTTAACGGGGGAGGGGGGGGGAGAGGTGTCACGTGGTATTGTTAACAGGGTGAACATGCAGTTATACTAAATGCCCCTTTTTGTAATTTTGTACATTGAGACCCACTGCGATTCGGGCATGTCTTGAGTGGAAGGGGGTGGCGGGCGGGAGAGGGAGGGAGTGAAGGATGGGTGTGGGGCTAAGTGAAAGAGAATTGATAACTTATAAATAAAAAGAACTATTGAGAAAGAGTCCTTTAAAATATTATGAATGAATTAAGATTAGTCAATGATATGGTGTTGGGAGCGCATCACCATTTTCAACTCCAACTGCGTGCCGAATAGCCGGTCCGGATACCGGGCCTGTTCAGCTAGTCTATCTATAAATATATAGGATTGCGTCTTTCAGGCTGCTGCTGTTGTCCAGCATGGTTGGGTGAAGAAGAGAATTTTATATATAGGTATTAAAAAAATAAATTAAATAATTGAAAATTAATTGTCGTAGAGTTACTCGACGGCCAACTTTTACTGCAGGTAAGACATTTAGTTTTCTTATGTAAAAACTATAGAACAGCGTTATATTTCAAATCATTTGATTTGGGGAGAAATTTGACAACGTCAAGTAACTGCTGTCTGTAATCTCCGCTTAAACAAGGTGTTTTTAAATGCGGCCAATCTGTCTTTTGAACTTAAAAAGCACTTTAAAATAACGTCGGTGATCGATCTCATTTTAAAAGACGTTACTTAAGTGGACTGTGAAGATTAAAGTTAGTTAATAGCAGGGGTTAACGCTTCGCCTTTTGCCCGAGTCCAATTATTTAACATTGGTAAGATATTTTGCAAATGGCCGACGTTCAAATGTGAACGATTATGTAAACGACCGTTAATGACGTCATGCCATTGTCATCGCTATTTGGAAAAATGGGTCTGTTTCTATTGCATAAGCCAATATAGAAACATTTCATCTAGTAATATTATATATAGACGTCATTGGTTAATTGTCATTTGAAAGTTTAGTCCTCGGATATTTAGTCCTAAATTTGTAAATGTAAATTGTAATTATTTTATTTTTCAAGAATGTATTACAAATTTTGAAAAATAATGAACCACAATAAAATTCGATCTTGCAGTTTCCATGGTTATTTTAACCCACCATGGAAGAGAGAAAACGATTATCTGGTGCACAGTATCGTAAAAGACGGGTTGAAAAAGAAAAAAAAATGTAACAAAACAAAGAGAATCGTTGTTAAAGTATCTATGTACATTGCACAGAGATGAAGATGGTCCAGATCGACCAGATGGGTTAAAAAATCAAACCGAAGCAGACAAGGAAGCGGAGGAATCCGAGATTACATTATCAGAAGAGTTTGAATCACAAAATGAAATGCACGTTACGCACCAAGAAACAAAATCTGAAGGTCAAGAAATAGATAATTTCAATGGTGTATATGTTAACTTTGGCGATCCTGCTGCTTGGACCGAAATTGGTGATCATATGAGACAAATTTTGATAGCACATGGACCAGAACAAGTTGAGCAGTTTGATTTTCCTAAAGATAGTTTGCAACGAAAATTCTCAAAAAATCATTACAACCGCAGGCTTGTCAATGAAGAAGAAATTCGCAGATGCTGGCTGCAGTATTCTGTAAGTAATGACTCAGTTTATTGCTTCTGCTGCAAGCTATTTACCACTACCCGTAGCGTAGGTGCGTCATCTCTTTCTGATAAAGGTTCACATGATTGGAAAAACATGTCCGCAATTCTATCAGGGCATGAGAAAAGCAGTGAGCATCTAGCGAATTTTCAGTCATGTAAGGAACTTGAGCTGAGACTGCGACAAATGAAAACAATTGATGCCGAACACATGCGTCTCATTAAAAAAGAAGAACAGTATTGGTAGCAAATCTTGAGATGGCTGATTGCTTTAGTTAGAGTTCTTGGTATGCAAAATCTTGCTTTTCGTGGAACACATGATAAACTTAACACTTCTGAGTCCCGGCGTACAGCCCGCTGTACATTAGTTTCCCACACATAGTATTTTCCCTGTAGTTATGTTTGGTTTTTAACCGAGCGTGTTTACTGATAGACAAAATTTCCCACCATTTTTATCTATAAATAGCTTCGTACTACGATTTTTATTATTCCAACATGGCCAAGAACGTACCTTTCGCATCATGCAGTGGGGTCACTGGTAAGTTTTGTTTCATAATAATTATATTTAACATATTTCAGTGGCTAATATATATATTTGGTAATATTAAATGCCAAGGAATATGAATATATCAATTTTTTTAATATTACTATATTTTTTATTGTTTTATTTTGTAATTTTTTGCAAGCGTACAGTATACTGTACAGCGGACTCATATTGAAACTGTTGATGTGTAAAAGTAACCGATAAAACTTAACCACCTGTTTTCGATATATTTTAAGCATTTGTTTACTTTAATATTTCACCCAATATATTAACATTTTATTAACTAAATAAAGATACGCTGTTTTTTTATATATATATTGCATCAGTCTTTTAGTAATATTAGCAAAAAATATTCAACATTGATTTTAAACTAACGTTCTGCCCCCCCCTCCAACCAATATATGATTTTTTTTTTACATTTTGAAAAATTCAGTAACCTATTTTTATTACATTATTACATTGTCTGATCAATCTGTTTCTCATCAATGTGTAAATAAGTAAGAATTGTGGATATTTGCAATATTAAGAAAATTATAAAATTAAAAAAAAAAGTTCTAATTATTGTTATTTATTGCAGGACGTAAACGAAATGAATATCTTAGTCAACAACTATGGGCTCTCTTTGAAGAGTCATCAGATATTGGGGAAATGTCAGATTCTTCTGAGGAGGACTTTACCGAAATCGCTGATGCTGATGACTTGGATTACCAAGAGTCAAACTCTGAAAAAGAATTGACTGATGAAGAAGATGAACCAATATCAAAAAGGAAAAAGTCATCACAGAGTCAGAAAAAATTGCACTCTCCTTGGCGTAAGACCAGCTTGTTTACTCCAGACCAACTTATTTTCACTGACGAAAATATAGAACCATCCCTCTATCAAGAGAGTATGACACCTTTTGACTACTTTAGTCGATATTTCAACGAAAAATTCTACGTTGATACAGCCTTTTTTACTAATCTGCTCATAGCCCAGGAAGGTGGAGCTGACAGTAAATTAAATGTCACACCTGATGAAATACGGACATTCTTTGGAATCAGCATGCTGATGAGTTGCCTGAAATACCCATCAATAAGAATGTACTGGGCAGTAGACACAAGAGTTCAAAGCATATCTGATGCCATGACTCGTGACAGGTTTTTTTATCTTAGAACCAGGATTAAGATTGTCAATGATCTGGATGTTCCTGATAATGTAAAAAAAACAAACAAGCTGTGGAGAGTTCAGCCAGTCATTGATCAAATCTTAAGTGTTTGTCATTCGTTACCTCGATCAAACACTCTAAGTATTGATGAGCAAATGATACCTTTTCATGGAAGGGTCGGCTTCAGGCAATACGTGCCAAACAAGCCAAATCCTGTTGGCATTAAAATGTTTGTTATGGCATGCCCATCTGGAAAAGTAATAAATTTCCATGTATATCAAGGAGCTGGTACATACCAATCTGACAACACTGGTCTGGAACTGGGTGGTCAAGCAGTACTAAAGCTGACAGCCATTTTGGACTGAACTCATGTGCTGTACTTCGATAGGTATTTCACAACGATACCTCTGCTAGAAATCTTACTGAACTTTCTGGCAACTGGCACAATAATGGTCAACAGGATTCCCAAAGTCTTGAAACTGAAATTGCCCAGTGGCAAGGACTTATCAAAACAGGGAAGAGGATCTTATGCCCAATTTGTAAACAGTTCTATGGCCTTTGTTAAGTGGATGGATAATAAATCTGTTCATTTAGTTTCTACAGCTGAAGGGGCCACTCCAACTAATGAATGCTTAAGATGGTCAAAAAAAGAGAACAAATACATTGAACTTCAACTCTCATGCTTCATAAAGAAATACAATGAAAATATGGGAGGAGTGGATTTGTGCGACCGTCTTCTTAGCTTCTACCCAAGCAGAGCCAGAACTACTAAGTGGCCAGTAAGATTCATTTACCATATGTTTGATCTGGCTTTAGTCAATTCTTGGTTTGGGTACCGAGAAACTAAGAAAAAAACTTAAGGAAAAAAATGCTGGAAATCGTTTGATTTTAAGATATATGTGGCTAGAGAACTTATCAGTCACAATCCTGGCCGAGCGACTGACACAACCAACGAAACAACCACCACTGAAAGAATGGGAGTTACAGTTGAAAAGACTCCCAAAAAAACTGGAGTGTCATTGCCTAGCTCAAGTCTTCGCTATCTTAATGCAGACCATATGCCTGAAATATCTGACATTGATTCTAATTCATTTGCTAGATGTCGCATGGAAGGGTGTTCTGCTAGGTGCAGAGTGCAGTGCTCAACATACAAAGCATTTTTGTGTTTAGTTGCCAATAGAAACTGTTTTAAACTATTTCACACTAAACCAAATTGAATTAAATATCTTTTTTTCTTTTGAATTTTTTTTTCCTTGATATTTTTTGTATGTGCTAAATGCTGTTGAGTCCTGATGTACAGTGGGCTGTACATGAAATAACACAAAAACCGATCAAAAAAATGTTTATTTTTTATATTTTATGTCTCTTTGAGTATCTAGTAGCTTTAAAAAATCATATAACATGTTCATATCACTATGGGTTCATTCTTGGGATTCAGGAGGATAACGGTAACTTCCTGAAATTTGTGGAATTTCTAGCTTTGTTTGACCCACTTATGGATGAGCATCTCCGAAAGATTAAGGACAATGAGACCCATGCACATTACCTAGGCAAAGACATACAGAATGAATTGATTCAGCTTTTATCCAATGCTTTTATCGTGATGCTAAGTACTTTTCAATAATTCTAGATTGCACACCAGATGCTGGTTTCAAGACCAGAAAATGACACTGCGGCACCATCATCTGTAAAGGAACATTTCTTGGGTTTTGTGCCTCTAAAAGAGACAACTGGTGCTGGCATGACTGAAACTATTATTAAGCAGTTAGAAGAGATGTCTTTATCGAAAATTTACGCGGTCAAGGCTATGACAATGGCAGCAATATGAAGGGAAAAGCCAATGGTGACCAAAGAAGAATTTTAGATGTCAATCCCTGAGAATTGTTTATTCCTTGCAGTGCACATACCTTGAATTTGGCTGTAAATGATGCCGCAAAATGTTGCTTAGAAGCAACAACCTTCTTTGATCTAGTGCAACGTGTTTTTACATGTTTCTAATCTCACCGTTAAACCACTGAGTGAAACAAGATGGGAAAGTCGAATTGATGCTTTAAAACCTCTTCGTTTTCAGCTTGGTGTAATCTACGATGCACTGGCAGATATTGCGGATGACACAAATTTAACATGAGCAGCTGGTAATACATCACGGACAAATGCGCGGGTTATTGCAAAAGCCATTTTTAGTTTTAAGTTTGTCGTTTCTCTGGTTGTGTGGTATGACGTGTTGTTTGAGATCAACATAAGTAGTAAACAACTACAAAAAAAGAATTAGATATACATGGCACCATCAATCATCTGGCTGAAACAAAGAAGTTTCTCGTAAACCACAGAAATGACACAGAGTATGAGAAAACACTGGTAGATGCAGCTGAAATTGCAGTCAATTTAGAGATACCAGTACTTTTCGAACCCGAACCAACCCGTATCAGAAGAAAGAAGAAACAATTTCCATATGAAAGAGATGACGAAGAACCCATTCATGATCCAAAAGACAAATTCAAAGTAAACTTTTACTTCGCTATTCTTGACACAGCCATACAATCAGTTGATGAAAGGTTCACTCTGGTGCAAAAAATTAGTTCGATGTTTGGTTTCCTGTAGATGTTCATAGTTTACAAAATAAAACTAGCAGGGAAGTTACGGAACATTGTTTGAATCTTGAGAAAGCTTTGCGACATGGAGACTTTAAAGATATTGATGCATTTGATCTAAGCAGTGAACTGAGATTTGCAAGATGTGCATCGCCACAGGATGTACTAAACTTTATATTGAAAAATAATCTAACAGATAGTGTGCCCAACACTGTTATAGCTCTCCGAATTCTCTTGACACTTCTAGTTTCTGTGGCCAGTGGTGAATGAAGCTTCTCAAAACTCAAACTGATAAAGACATATTTGAGAACGTCCATGCTACAATAAAGACTTGTTGGATTAGCTACTGTGTCAATCGAACATGATATTGCTAGAGACATTGATCTGATGGAACTCGTTTCTAAATTTTCTAAAGCAAAAGCACGAAAAATAAAGTTTTGAAATTTAATTATAGATTTATATTATTGATTGTAGCATATAGCCATAAAACACAATTATACATGACATTGTATTGATTGTAGCCTATAGCCATAAAACACAATTATACATGACATTGTATTGATTGTAGCCTATAGCCATAAAACACAATTATACATGACATTGTATCTATTGTAGCCTATAGCCATAAAACACAATTATACATGGCATTGTATCGATAATTGTAGCCTATAGCCATAAAACACAATTATACATGGCATTGTATCGATAATTGTAGCCTATAGCCATAAAACACAATTATACATGACATTGTATTGATTGTAGCCTATAGCCATAAAACGCAATTATACATGACATTGTATTGATTGTAGCCTATAGCCATAAAACACAATTATACATGACATTGTATTGATTGTAGTCTATAGCCATAAAACACAATTATACATGACATTGTATCGATTGTAGCCTATAGCCATAAAACAATATTATACATGACATTGCATACATTGTATCTATATAGCCATAAAACACAATTATACATTATAGTTATTGAAACAAACGACAGCATAGTTTTCCTTCATGAAAGTTATAATATTACTTTAGATATTAGTTCTTTTAGTTGCCTTTAGTAGGGGGCGGAGTGCAACAGGTTCGGCTAGGGTGGCAAATACTCTGGCGCCGGCCCTGTTTGCAAATAACAATAAGCGCTCAAGAAAATTATTTAATGCAACCCGAAAAAAGCTTGGAAAGAATAGCAAATTCCATAGAAATCAATTTACTTAGAGCACCGGCGGCGGAACAAAATATTTTAAAGGGGGGGGGGCAAGCCAAAATTCAAGGGGGGGGGTGGCGCCGCCCCCTCCCTTGAAAATTTAAGGAGGGGCAAGACAAAATATGACCGAAAGAAAAATTTTACCCCCTTAATTCAATAATAGAATATAGAAATTCTGTCGCAAGTATTAAAAAATAATATATTAAAAACAAGCAATTAAGCCTGTTCCATTCTGGACACAGGACGTGTTAGCGCATTTTCATGTTATGTATCAGTACGTATGCTATCTTTCAGTAAATATTTGGAAATGTTTATAAATTCAATTGTGTAATGCATATATCTGTAAAAAAAAATTATAAAGACGTTTCTTTATATTTGAAAAAAAAATTATTTTCTCTTAAATCTAACAAGTGGTTTGTGGTTACTGAAATAGGACTCATAATTGAAAACATTCTAAATTATAGTCATTTAATCGTCCGAAAACTCCGTCAATTGTTGCATAGCTCTGATATTTTCAATTAAACTCAGAACACAAGCTTACTATTTCATTTGATGAGTTTCTTAATAAATCTTGGTGAAACTACGTGCTGCAGTATTTCGCACCAAATGAACGGGCTATTGAACGTACAAGGTGTATATATAATATATGAGCCCTGAAGCCCGGCCCTCAGAGGTCCTATCGCGAAATGAACTTTTGATGTACACATGGCAGGCCAAGACCTACAAAATGATATATACATCATGGGTCTAAGACTTATAGTTGCTGAGATATAGCGCTCCTTTATTAATATAGCTTATATAGTAAAAAACGGTACTAAAGCCCCTCTGACGGCCCTGAGAGGTCAGATCGCGAAATGGAAAAAAGGCATTTCTTGGCAGGCCAAGACCTACAAAATGATATATACATCATGGGTCTAGGACTTATGGTTGTTGAGATCTAGGGTGATGGCGGACAGACAGACAAAACGGGGACAATAGAGCATTTTTTTTCGAAAATGCTCTAAAAATAAAAATGAACATTGAGCACTTATGTCGTCAACTGATTCGTAATGTCAGTTTGTTTACAAATTTAATGGTGAAATTAGATCAGAAAATTACTGATAATTATCATGAATGATGATGAATATGAAACCGGAAAAATTACATTTGCCGTCATTCGGTAGATGGCAATACTTCTATATACTTATAAGACGCATTTGCTATCTGTCTGTCTGTTCCCTTAAAACTCAAGATCCAGACAACCAAATAACGTGAAATTTGGTACACGCAGTGGCGCAACCAGGGGGGGGGGCAGGGGGGCTTGAGCCCTCCCCCCCAGGCCAAATCATCAATACATAATTTACGTTATAAAGTTACAAAAAGGACTGTCAAACTGTCTTTTTTCAATATGTGAGCCCCCCCCCCCCCCCCAGCATTTTTTGCTGGTTGCGCCACTGGGTACACGTGCACAAAATTACATGGGGAATGTTCTTAAACAGGTTTCGTTCCATCTCAATGGGTACTTTAATTGTAATTAATTATTTTGGATATCAAATACATGAAAATTGGCAAACTTTTACCCCGATTTCAGGTTTTACGAGCTTCTCTCCCACATAGCTAACTAAATATGATCGGTACGGGGAACCAAATATCACATTACTTACTACATTATTCCATTCCTTCATCATAGGAATTGTCATCTTTTGCTACAGTCATGCCTAAGAGAGTGAGGGAGGAGGGAGGGGGGAAAGAGGGAGGGAAGAGAGAGGGAGGGAGAGAGAGAGAGAGGAACTGCCAAAAATGTTGTGTATCACATTGCTTTAAGATAAATGTACTCTTTTATTACATGCAAATAAACCCTTTTATACGCGTCTTATTTTAAATCTTAATTAAACGTCAAATTACGCTTCTTAAATAAACAGAAAACATTATTTTAAACCCGGGCAAAGCCGGGACTTACAACTAGTTTTAAAATATGCCACAACAACTCTCAATAATGACTGTAAACTGTCAATTAATTATAATTTCTTTCAAATATTAAATTTAAGAAATAAATCAAATGAATTATGAAAATGATACATATAAACTAAAATGAATTACAAATCTAAAAAAATTAAAATTTTGGGGGGGGGGGGGCAGACTGGAAAATCAAGGGGGGGGGGCCTCTGCTCCGCCGCCAGTGACTTGTACTCACTGGTCAATACTCATTGCCACAGATATCATATATGATTTCTATTATCAATCATTGCTCAGTCTCATTCAAAAATTGCTTGGCAATGTCACTCGCAAGATGGCGACACCAAAGAAAAATTATTATATTCAGCTTTATTCACAACCAATGTTGTAGAGAACTTATTGAATATTGTTTTAAGTATTGGTTAAAAATCAATACCAATATCAAAAATAATTATTGGCAATACCAATACCAAATCAAATTTCAAGAAGTATTGCAATATTGTACCAATACTTTAAAAAATATTGGCAATACTGCCAATACCAATACAATATTGCAATATTAACAACCCTGCCATTGTGGTATACAAAATAGCATTTGTAAAAAAAAAAAAAAAAAGAAACATCTTAGTTAATTTTCTATTCTCTCTTGTACAAAGTATTTCGTTCCAGATAATGTGGTTGGTGGGGGGGGGGGGGGGGTACGTAGGTGTCTGTGTAGTGTGACCCACTGTGGTGTAGCCCGCAGATTCGATATTATTATTATACTAGGATATACAATCTGTGGTGTAACCCAGTGGTCCCCATCCCCGGAACGGTCCGTGAATCATAGTGTACTGGGCCGCCAAAAAAACATTCAATTATTTCCTTTTTACTTATTACATGGTGTATTTCTATCAGTGCGACTTTCCATGGACTAAGGTGTCTAAGGGTTAACGGGGAGCTGAGCGGATGTGAGTGGCAGTGTCACTATAAAACAAAACAATCTGAAATATAAATAATCAACGGTTCTCTCTTCCTGGCCCCCCCCCAGCGGTGACATAATTAAATGTCGACCGGTCCGCGGAGAAATTATTAAACGTTGACCGGTCCGCGGCGAGAAAAAGGTTGTAGGACCACTGGTGTAACCTGTATACAGAAAAACATCAACACAAGGGAGATAGCCAAATATTATAATGAAATGTTAAAGATTTAAGAGTGAATTCCCCATTCTGCCTCGTTTTCGTTGTTTTGTTCGTAAGGGAAAAAATAAGTGTCGCCATTTTGTGAAATAAACTGCTATTTATTGAGATCAGTTTTGGTCCCGTGCTTCCTTCGGGATGGGGAAACCAAAATAATTTATCATAGATGACGAAGACACCCCTTATTTAATAAAGCTCCCCATTCCTGCGGATAGGGTTACTTTAGAAGGGGACTCTAAAAATGCTTTAAAACAGACCGAACTTTTCAGTTCTTTTTTTTAAGTCTCATGGACGATGACTTCGGGTAAGAAAAGTTTTTTTCATTCGTTTATAAATCTTTGTATAATAAATGCATGACATAATTTATAACCTCTATGCATTAAACCTTTTTGAAGAACTTGTGCACTTAGATGATACAAATTATCAATTAAATAGTTACAAAACTCCTTTATTAAATCCAGATGAAACGATTTAAAATCTTTATTCATTGAACAAATCTCTTAATCAGACTTTTGAAAACTTAAAGTATCCGATGTCATTGATGTGGATTTTGGATGTTATAAGCTTTTACTCTTTATTCGGTTTACATCTATTTTAATTTTAATGAATAACTGTGAAAAACATTTTGCACCATCTAGCTCTAACCCTAACCCAGGTTTAGACTAACTAAACTTGTTTTTGTTATAAGACAACTGGTGCTATTTAGTTTAAATTTTTATGTTATATTTTAAGCAATAGAAAATTTTTGTTATTAAATGGCTCTGAGGATAGAGCACATTATGCTGCATTTTTTTTTTACTACTTATTGAGAACAGAGCTTATCATGGTGAGTGGCCCTGGCTGATGGTGGAATTGAAATCCTCCTTATCACAATGACTTAAAAAGTGGTTATTTATCAGTTATGCCAACCACAAAATATTAAATTTTAAATATATTTTGTTATATAGTATTTAATGGTTGACTAATTCTGAAACCGAATATTTAATGGTTCACTAATTCTGAAGCCGAATAAGCTGATCATCTCAGATGTTAGGTAGTAAGTAAATATAATACTCTATCGAAATCCTTACCATTCCTTCAACATTTCACCTGAAAATTATTATTTTTTTTATTATTATGTTTTAGGCACATTAACATACAATTATTATTATGTGCATTGTAAAAAAAAGTTCTGAAATTGTTTCAGTCTGAAAAATTCACTGTTAAGTTAGTCTTTCAGACATTTAAATAGAAGCATAATGAATTTAAAATTTACAGAATTATTAGATGAACCAAAAAAGTAATATTTAAAATAAATTATACAAATTTACAATATCCATTTAGCTCTAATATAACTGTAGTGCACACTAATTTGATTTACTTTTAATTGGCAGTATGCTTTTGGATGTATCAACCAACTTCTGGCTCTAAACAATTAATATATTGGGGTTATAAACAGACATTAATACTCTTTTTGCTGAGCAAAAACTCTTTAACTATAAACTTTCATCTAATATTTGATGCAGTTTAGTTTACCTCTTGAAATATAGGTCTTTAATACTGTTTTATTATGAAAATATATTCATTTCGAACATTTAAAAAATTTGAGTCTAAGCAGACATTTTGGTTTGTTTACCAAGTTTAAAAATTATGATAAGCCTTCACCTTTCCGAAATACTTGTATCTTGGAACCTCACAAAATTCTGTATGTTTCACTGTAATGACTTAATATATTAATGTAAAAATCATCTATTCAAATTACTGTTTCTAAGCTGTTTTTTTGGTTTACCATTGTAAAGAACTACACTTGCTGTAAATCGTTAATTTTTGCTGCTTTGCAATGGAGATGTAAACTTGTCTGAGTATTTGGATTAGCATGTCATTGCAGCAAAATTGATACAGAATTCTCAAACTCTAGATGTCTGGACTTTCGAATTGGTGGAGACAATGATATATAGTAGCATATAATTATCATAAGGTGTTTTACCTCTCCAGTTATATTAGAGCTCAGTGATAATATCTAGCAGAATTGAAAGATTAAGGATTTATTATTCTTTTAAATTAATATGTTACAGGGTTGTTAAAGAAGAGATTGTAGATGAAGATGCTCACCTACCATGTTTTAATGGCAGAGTTGTTTCTTGGGTAAGTACATGCAATACATGGTATAGCCTTAGCAGTGCTGTCTTCTTGTTGTTTATCACACATCATAAAATCTTTGAACGTTTCTTATTATTTTAAATGATCACTAGTATAATACATGTATTAACCTTTTCATTCCGGATGCGGATTTTTGACAACAATTGCGATATGGCCCGAGCTACGGATGCGGATTTTTGACAACGTTTCACTTTAGCGATAGATTTCTATACCTTATGTTTAATGTATCGCGTTGTAACCTATATATTCTTGTAGAGAAATCATTTCTACTAGGGGTGTGCCGGAATCCGGTCCGGAATCCGGTTCCGCCGGATTTTGCACTATCCGGTAAAATCCGGTTCTGCCGGATTTACATGTATCCGGAATAACCAGAATCCGGAAAATACCGGATTTCTGAATTTACCAGATTTTGTGACTCACGGACCATAATCTGAAATAAAAGTAATTCTCTTTCCCAAATTCTACACGATCACGATACATTAATTGATTGTTTCGAGTGTTAAGCTTGTTTAATGTTTTGAACATAGAGTCAGCACCGCTAATATTGGCCATTCGGCCCAATCCCATACATGATAGTGCGGGGATGAGTAATTATTATTAGTGACGTCATCTTAACCGCAATCACCAATGACGTTGTAACAGAAATAATAAGTAATTATACTGCCCAAGCGCCTGGCCGCCAGCCCGCCACAAAATAAATAACAGAAATGAATGGTTTTTGATAAATTCAACATTTAAGTTATTTAGATTTCTCTGAGAGATGGAAAAGATGTCTTCTTTGTTATTAAATTAAAATGCATCACCCACGAGATTTCCTGTTGAAAAAATAGTTCAAATATGAATATTAAATATTGTAAAATGAAGAATAGAATATTTTTCCATTCTGAAATTTCCGTGAAGAAACACTTATTAATATAACAAGTCACTGAGTTGGTAATCTAACCCTAACCCTAACGTAACGTCTTCCATTAAAAGCAATTCCTCCCCAATTTTTTTATTTTATAATTCTATTTTATAATAAAGGTTATTATAATTATATTTAAACTAGGAATTAAAAGTCCAATATGCTTTAAAAAAAATTACCGTAATTTTAATTCATATTTTGATTTATATTATCGTTCACTCAATTGTTAAAAATGCGTATCATTTTTGAGTAAAAATTAACATTACGTTAGCGGTCTAGTATAAATTTAAAGGTCTTTGGTTATCTCTATGTCACCAAGCCATCTTCAGCGATTCTCGCTTGTGCTATGATCTGTGCTCTTTGGTTTAAACCAGGCTTTCGGAGCCGAGGAGCAGGGAGCCGCTACTTTTTGCTGGAGCCGGAGCCGACAAAAATCTGGCGGCTCCACGGCTCCCAAATGCTTTTTTTTACAGCAGAATTTTTTTTTTTTTTTAGCTTTAAAATTCCAAATTTGTTTGATTGTTTGCCTCCTACAATATGAAATGTTGTTATTTTTACGAACGCCACAACAGTAACCGCGTTAAAATGATAGCGTGCACACACATCACCACAAGAAATCTTTAATGGGGAATCGTTTTGTGTTCGTTTTAAATCTTGTTTACCCTCCGAAATTTTTTTAACGGCTTGTTATTTTGTTATATATAAAGTTAAAACAGTTTTATTTCACAGAATAATTGTATCAATCATTTAAAATAAATTTTTACAAAGACGACAAATAGAACGCGTCATTTCGTATCATTATTTGACCGCGAATCAGGCCCGTAGCGTGTGTAGAGGCCGGGGGGGGGCTTAGCCCCCCTTGCGTTTTGTCTGTCCCCCTCTGCTAATTTGCTCTACTTAGTAAAATGTATTACCTGCCCCCCCCCCCCGCTATTGCCTGGCCCCTGCTGTAGAATTTTCACGCTACGGGGCTGCCGCGAATTTGTAATAGACTAAAAACAAAATGGTCGCTTTCTGTATTTAACAATTTTATTATAAACAGAATATTTGAAATAGAGTAGATAAATTTATCAGGATGTGGCTATACGGACCCGGGTCCCAATAAAATCCGATTGTTATTCGGACCCGTGGCAAATATGCACTAAGCTTAGCTATATTTAAACTTTATTTGACGGAACCCGAAAAAATAATAATACAGAGTCTGCTTAGTGGAACCCTAGACACTGAGTAACGATTAAATCATACAATTCAAACAATTATAAAAAAAAACAATAATAAAGTTTATGTATAGCTAAGCTAAGTGCATATTTGCCATGGGTCCGTATAACAATCAGACTTTATTGGGACGGGGTCCGAATAAAAATCGGAGTTTATTGGTACCCGGGTCCGAATAGTTACTTTGAATTTATAAATAATAAATATCAATACTGAAGTCTTTAAAATATTTAAAATAATGTATCATTTTACTATTTGCTAATTTGATCATTGAAATAACTTTTTTTTACTTATGAAAATGGCGACTAGTGAAACCTCGGTTGAAAATAATGATATGATTCTGGATGCACTGAAATGGTTTGTTTTTAGTAAAACCGACATGCATATATTTTTCAAGTTCCTGACTATGGGGCAGCCCCGTAGCGTGAAAATTCTACAGCAGGCGTCAGGCAATAGCAGGGGGGCATGTCATACATGTTACTAAGTAGAACAAATAAGCAGAGGGGGCCAGACAAAACGCAGGGGGTCCCGGGCCCACTGGCTCCTCGCACGCTACGGGCCTGCTATGGGGGTGAACGCGACAAAATTAGCATAACTTTCTATCAGCGGCATGTTTGCATGGCGCAATTACAAAAATTTTTGTTTCTTGTGATACTATCTTAATAGGGAGGCGGAAAAAAATTTGGCGGCTCCGCAAGCCTGGTTTTTGAGATTGCACACCCTGTCATTTGTTTCCTTATATAAAAGTTAACTTGCATGAAAAATTTCATTGAATTCAGACAATAATTACAGGTTGCTCATTAACCATTCATTTTTTGAATGCTGTGTTGCATTTTTACATTCCGTCTCGTCATAGTAATAAATTAAACTCAGGTCAATTATTGTTCATTAATCTTAAACTCAGGTCAATTATTGTTCATTAATCATTAGGCAGCCACAATAATACACAGAGCAATAAGTAGTCAAGAAATAATCATAATAAGTTGCAATAAAACATATTGTTAAGTCTGATTCACTGTTGTTGGCATTATCGCAAATACCATCTTGTTGACAGTCACTTCATAGCCATTTTGGCAGAAGCCAGGCTGGCCTTTGAAAAGTCAGGAATGCGCTCACGATTGTCTTTGACCACCTGAATCAGTTTTTGCATTTCAGTCTCAGATTTGTTATTGACTGACTGAAGGTTGTCATCAATGCAATAGAACATTCTGCTGTGTCGTTAACGACTTTTAGGCTTTTCACAACATTGGCTGCTTGTTGAAAATGTGGAATATCACTCCACTTTTCAGGATCAATGCCATTTAAGAGTGCAACATCCAGTCCATTTGAAAGCAGTGCAGCAGTTGTGGTGGATGATATTAGTTCATGTAGTGGTGTTTGTTTCAGTTGCTCAACATTGGTGGGAGGAAATTTAATTCCTCTGACACTGGCATCAGAACTAGCTGCAATCATTGCCTCCACTATCAATTTCTTTTCATTGTTTACTACCTTATTTGAGAATAATGCCAGCTAGACCAATTCTGGGCTGAGATACCACAAATGATTTTGTAGTTTTTTTGTGGTAGCAGTTGCAATTTTTTTTGTTGATTTCAGAGTACTGATCAATCCTTGTCAACAGCTGTATATCATTAATTGTTGCATCACTTGGCATAGGACATGAAATCCATGCAGGCACATAAATATGAGTGGCAAATACACAAAATTCTGTCTCTGAACAGAAAAATTTTCAAACAGTATATAACTTTGGCCATCCATCTGGCCATATGGTAGGTCCCTGGAACACGAAAGTACTGACTATCAGCTTGGTCATTCACTGGACAGCCTAAAACTGTAAGACAGAGTTCTGTCATTTCTTTGTAGTCTTCTTGTGGTATGTATGATCTTTTGGCTGACAGAAAGCTTTTTAAAAATGGCACATCAGATCGAAGCATCTGTAGCACAGGATGACTTATGCTGGTATCATTGGTTTGTATAGTTTGCGGGATTTATTTTTGGCCAATATGTTTTCTGAATCGTTCCAACATTGCAATGTTAGGGCTACGACTTGGGCCAAAGAGAACCATGAACACCTCACCAATTATCATCTCGTGTATATGATAACAGCATGCAAAGTAACATAGATTTCTGTGAAGCATTTTCTCGAGCAAGCCACATGCTCCACTTTTTGTATCATGTTTGAAGCAGTGGTATCAAAACGCATGCCTATAATGTCTTCAGTTAGTTCCCACAGATTGAGCAACTGATATGTTGCATTGGCCTGTGCTTGACCTGTGCCTGCTGCAATTTTAGTGATACCCAATATTTTCCTGGTGTTACAACCTGTGACAATAACAGTGACTTTATCTGTATTTGAGTGTAGATCAGTACTATTTGTTGTATCCTTCATGATTTAGCTGTCCCAATGAACCAGTAATGGTGTCTTTATCACGAGCCAAGAACTGTTCCCGTACATGACTTTCAATGACTGATCGATGTGTTAATTGTTTGCGATGTACAGTGGAACAAGACAGTACTGCATCATTAAGACTCTGGCCACTAGCTTGCACTATCAAGTGCTGATGCAACATCTGGAGATGACAACATATCCTGAAAAATTCTAGGCTTTTTGGTTGCAATGTCTAATTCTGAAGACTCTTCTTCATCGGCAGCATCGCACTATTGCTTTTTATAGTATAGTGGAATTTCAATTTCATAGTCTTTGTCTTTGTGTTTTCTTCACTTTCACTGTTGCTACTCACAGGTATTTTTGTTATTGATGACTGGGCACTTGCTTTTTTTCGATACTCTTCTCTCGCATTTTTCTGTCTTCATCTTTTTGTTTACGTTCTTCAGCACGACCTTTCTTCTTTGACAGCTGTTATTTATCAATGCCATTCTTTTTCATTTGCCTAGTGCTCCCCTGGTCCTCCAAAAATACTCTGTCCTCATGAATTTTGATTAGCTGTACAGCTTCTTGGTGAGCAATAACAAATACTTAACGTTTTTTTTTTCAAAGTTTTTTTCTCTGAGTTATTGTGCATCACTTGCTCTTCCCTTATTCTTCTTAATAAGCTGGTATTCTTCAAAAACAGACTTTAGTTTTTCAATAACATGTGTATCATATGTTGTTGGAATTCTAGCCTTATTCCATGGTCCCAGTATCTGATATGAAGTTAATTTGGCACTTTCAGAAACTTTTCTGTATGATGATGATAGCAAAACACTTTCAGCACATCACCAGTTGTGGACAAGACATTTGCTGGTAGTACATCTTGTAAATATCCAATAAGCCATACTTCAGTTTTACTGCGAGCTAAACTAGCTTCAACTTTTGGTTTTTCCATGAGTCTCTAATTCTGTAATGTAGTCAGCATCAGAGAAACCTTACATGATTAACAGATTTTATTTGTCTAAATGACAGGCAAAATTATCAAAATAATAGCAAATAGTTCAACAAACAACACGGCATCTGTGAACATAAACAATAAAACATTGCTATAGAATATTTATTACCATAGAATATATTAGACAATTATTCAGGGCACTAAGAGCAGATATGAGTGAATAAATAAGTAAGCAATAACCAAAACCAATAGTATACTGTGCATTACAAGACTCTGGTATCTTGAGCAACCTCTAAATGTTGATATATTTGGCCAATTTTTGTTATGCAAGTTCTTTGGACCAAAACAAAAGTTTTCAGAGGGTGTGCTATTAAATCAGAGAATTATTTTTTTTCTCCATTCCTTCATGGACCACCCTGATGTTCAGGCATTACATGCACTTTTGGCTTTAGATTATTGCTACAAGACATTTACATTTTTTTTTTTTTTTGCAATTATACTTTTTTGTCACATACTCATGTCATTACCAATGTTTTAGATATTTTTTTTTACCCTTAACAGATGTGGTAATTTTTAGGGAATGAATGGACACATCAACAGATATATATCTGTTGTACTTTCATACGTTCGTTCTGTGGGCTTATAGACTTGGTGGCTCCCAACTCCTCTGCATCCAAGTCAAAGGCGAATATTTTACGTTTTTCTTAACTTCACTTCTTGTCTGTGTGTTTGTGTCCGCAGAATTTGGCAATCAAATTTTAAACCACTTTCCTATAAGCTATAGCTCTGATACTTTCAATAAAACTCAGAACCCGATGACAATGCAATATTCTTACTATTTCATTATGATTTGATGAGTTTCTTAAGTATTTTTCGAAAATAAAATTATTGTGGCTGAAGTAGTGAAGAAAGAATGTGTGACGTCAGTGCTCTCCGATACGTTCTTGGGATTAGACTACTTCCAGAAAAAAAAATTTAACGGTTAAATTGATTTTAAAAGCGAACGCATTGCAATAAAAACAAATGTTGAAAAATTATTTAAAGTGAAAGAATTCAAAATTTATATTCTCTGTTTATAAACATGTTACTCGAATACGTTTCACTACTTTCTTTGATTTTACAATGTGCGGTTGTGTAGGTTACGAAACAGTTGTGTATGTTTGCGTGGCGAGGTTAAGTAAGAGGTCACGAGGTCAAGATTCCAAAAAGCTATAGCTCTGATACTTTCAATATAG
This sequence comes from Bulinus truncatus, assembly GCA_021962125.1. Classification (NCBI taxonomy): domain Eukaryota; kingdom Metazoa; phylum Mollusca; class Gastropoda; family Planorbidae; genus Bulinus; species Bulinus truncatus. The sequence goes on along the minus strand of JAGDYQ010000270.1, from coordinate 818,213 downwards.
CTCAGAACCCGATGACAATGCAATAGTCATACTATTTCATTATGATTTGATGCTTAATCAGGTCTGTCTTACACCAAAATTTTTTTAGCTCTTCGTATTGATTGAAAACAAAAATATTTTAACTAAAAAGTAGAAAATAAAAATTATATTATAAAAAAATATTTTATAAAATACGTTTTTCTTACGTACTAAAAAGCAGAAAATAATTTCTGAATAAATTGGTAAGATGGTAATAGTAATAGACTTTATAAGAGCTTCTGATTTTTTTAAAAACGAAAAACGTTGGGCGCATGAACACAAACATCCAGACCTTTATAACATACTCTAATTTATATTAATGAAAACCTGTTTAAAATATTTTCACTATATTAATATATTGATTCAATTGACTTTACAAGTATTACATTCTATATCATGAGTTTAGGTTATACAACACTAGAATTAATTTTACTTTAATTGTTAACATTTGATGATTCTAATACAAACATTCACATAATATAAAACATGCGCCCCACGTTTTTTCGTTTTTATAAAATCAGAAGCTCTTATAAAGTCTATTACTATTACCATCTTACTAATTTATTCAGAAACTAATTATAAGTAATGAGAAATATGTAACTGTTCACAATTTTGGATAATGTTCTTGAACTGTGGAATCAGTTTACTGGTTGTGATTCGCATTACTGCATTTAATTTGCAATCAGTCAACATCGATCTGCTCTTAGGCTTGTTTATTTTCTTACGAGAAAATGCTTGCTCACAAATGTATGTGGACCCAAATTGGGACAAAAGCTTGGCAGCTTGGAAATGCCACTGCTGGCAAATATTCTTAAAACTCGAGCAAGAGAACTGACCTGAACCTCTCCTTCAGGTCATAATCTGTTTGTAGGTCAAGCAGCTCTAATATTCTTGAGCCATAAAACCGATTTAATATCCTAGACTCAAATCAAATAGAATAAAAAATTTAAATATATCGAAAACTCTAAAAAAAGAACATTAACATCGACATCGGATTGTAACATATACATGGCGATGGGCCGCATAATATACTCTGGAGCTCCACATGCGGCCTGCGGGCTGTAGTTTGCCTACCCCTGTTATATGCTGTATTGAATAATGCTTATGCCCAAAAACTTTCCTTGGAATATTTTTTGCTGGCTTTTTTATTACATTTTCCCTGATGTTGATCCTTATCAGTACTTCATTTTTATGAAGTGCATTTATTCAGAATGGATTGAACATGTAATTTCTGGTTAGTCATTGTTATTCCAAGTGTGATAAATAAGGTCAGTCATTTTAAATTGCGTTTTTGATTAGGCAATTATCCCAGATCTCATTGAGGGCTTCTCTTTGCGGGATGTGTTAGCAGCATTGATTCCATTGGAAGTTCAAAATCACTAGTTTCCATATTTTTGTCAAATTTTGTATATTTATGGCTGATAGCTGATAAATAAAATTCTTGATTTTTTTATTTTATAGATGTTGGTTTATTTATTTCAAACACTTCTTTTAATTACAGTTAGTAGCAGCTGATAATAGTGCTTCAGATAGCCAGTCAGTAGCTGATTCACAAACTGGGGATGTTGTTCAACTACCTGCAGAAAGAGTTGGAGGAATTGGAGATAGTCGGCCACCGTCTTTTCAGTAAGTATTTCCCGATGTTTTTTTTTAAAAACTGTCTATACATACCAGTGGTTCCCAAAGTGGTCCCTACGGACACCCAGGGGTCAGCGGTATCATACAGGGGGTCCGTGGAAAATTAAAATTCATTTGGGGGTGCCTGAACAACTCCAAGTCCGTGAAAGGTTTGATGTAAAATAGTAAAATTTTGATCCATTTATGTTGCGAGGTTCTTTTATAAACTTGTATTAGATGTTACAACAACAGTGAACAACTCTAAAATATATTAAGTCGACGCTAGTTGAAAGTAGCAATAGTAAAATTACTGCAGTCTATCTTTGGGCATCGTAGTATGCGGAAATTGCGTCATCAAACTCTGACTATATTGTTTCCCCACAATCTGTCGGCACGGCATAGAAAACGGTTATTAAGACATGCCTAGACTGACCAGATCAGCATGGTGTGTGTACTGCTGATCGGACAGAATGGCAATGCAAGGATTTTTTTTTCCTCCCACTCGGACAGAGGGTGTAATGTACCTGACTACCCACCAGAAATGGGACAGTGGAAAGTGTGAGTACCATTGTCTCGGATTGTCCTCATTGACCACAGTACTACCACCGTCGTTAAAAGTTTTTTTTTTCCTGGCAAGGTGAACCCCAATGATCTTTTACCCACAAACTATGGTATGCCTTCTAGACCAGGTTAACCAAATAACTAAGATCCATTATAGTGCAGATACTACACTTTACTATTAGCCAAAAGGCCGAAATGCATCACTGCAACAATTCATTGGGACAACATCTAAGCAAGATGATGATGACTGCATGCTTCTTATTGATTTCAAAGTCCAGAAAGCTGTATATTATTGATGAAGAACTTATTTTACCAGTTGTAAGTGAGGTAATACGCACAGTTTTGCACAAACCACATTTCGACATTATAAAAAGAATTACACTGAGTAATAATACATGGCTCAGTCCGTTGAAAATTCTTTATGTAATTACTTAAAAACATCTGAATTTTCTATACAGCTTGACTAGTTCACTTCAGAGGCGTAGCGAGGGTGGGCAAGGGGGCATCATGCCCCGGGCGCTACTCACAAAGGGAAAAATATATGGTTTTCGAATGGGAGGGGGGCACTAAAAAGGTATTAAAAGGTGTTATCCCCCGGGTGCGAGTTGAGCTCGCTACGGCACTGGTTCACTTTACCAGGAACCGAAGCATTACTTTTTTTCTTATATAAGATTTGTAAAGAAGAAAAATGTGGCTAAATGTTCGGAAACCGGTACAAAAGGAGAAACGTTATTTACTGAATTAAAAAGATTTTTCAGTGTAAAAACTATACCCTTGAATAATACCATATCTGTTGCTACTGATGTTGCTCCCGCAATGTTAGGAAGATTCCTAGGCTTTCTGGCATTTAAAACAAGCTGTACCAAATGTATTTTGAGTGAATTGTGTCATTCATCGACATCATTTGGTCGCACACAATCTCAGTGAATGTTTGCATGGATCACTAGATTAAGTCATTCAAGCAGTTAATAAAATCAAAATGAATGCCTTAAATGACATATGTTCTCAACTTTGTTTGAAAAATGACGAAGGCGATAACCATTTACTACTTCACACAGAAGTACGTTTGTTATATAAAGGTGCATGTTTAAATCAAATTTTATGCGCTCTTTGATATGCGCTTGTTGATTTTCCTCGAAAGCAAAGACAATGATTTGCGACACAATTCAATTAATTAAAGAAAAAAAATATCCTGTGCTTTTTTGTAGCTTTTTCACTTGGGGGTCCATGGGCAAGTTTTGATTATAAAAAGGGTCCATGGGTAAAAAAAGTTTGGGAACCACTGGTCTATACTCTCCCTAGATTTTTTATGGATGACAGCTTAAATTACTGTTGTCTTCAGGTAGAAATGAACAGATTTATGAATTTTAACATGACAAGCTAAAATAGCTAATAACAACAGGTTAAGATTTTTTAAATTATTATGGGCGAAAAATTGTTAATTATTATCTACTACCTGTACCCTGCAAAACATTTGCATATAGTTATAGTCCCTTATGTTTGATCAGTAGGCTAGGTTATTTTTTTCAGATTTTTTTCATGATTTTTATTACAATTTAAAAAAGCAATATGTAGTAGAAATACAAAAGAACAAACAAACAAACAGATATTTAAATGAAATTATTTCACATTTTGGCGGTTAGGTTTCGTGTTTGAAAACAGCAGAAACTATTCAAAACTGTAAATTAAAAAAAAAAATTATTGTATCGAGATGCCGGCAAGACACCATTTCTACTTTCGATATAACACAGACGCGAGACTGCTATTATTTATATAGATTCATAATAATTAATGAATAATTAAAACAAAACTTCCATGAAAAAATTTACCAACAGAGTAGACCTTCACAAAGCCCAATTCTATCATCACTTCCACAACATAGACACTATACTCTTAATAATATATTCTAACTCAGACATACTGCTTTAATTGCTGATTTTCAGAAACATAGTTTCGTAGCATTGCATTCAATAAATCTTTTATAAATGGTATTTATTTATGCTCTTATGGAGTCTTCAATGTCAGTCAAAAATAGTTTAAAGGTGTTAGGTGTATTTTCTTCCTTGTCTATATTTTTTTTAAACTGCTTCTAGAATGATAAATTGCAAGAACCCTGAAGTAAAAAGAAGCTACGTTAATAAAAATAAACATTGCACAATTTAATAAAAATTCTGAAAGATGGGTGATCTGTGATGGTGGTTGTCTTGGGTGTTCTGAGTTTGGGCGAGTATTTGTATTTACCCAGCCACATGGTTCAACAGGATGCACACTACCACACTACACATGCAAATACAATGAATAAAGCGACAACCATTGTGCCCTAAAAAGGGCAAGTAGCTTTATTGGCTACCTGAACAATAATATCCCTAAACCAAAAGACCACATGTGTTTGGTCTCTGCCGGTGGCTGGTAGTTCTAAAAAGGATCAGAACAGAACGTCTTAAGTCTCCTCATGTCCAACTACTTCTCAGCGCACCTGTCTACCCGACTGACTCGCAGTCTGAGCTTGCCTCTGACTGCCTAACTTAACTCTATTGAAGTCTCAGCGACGTGCATGGCTGCCATCTCACGCATCATGCACACGCAGACTTCCTATCCGCTGACCAATGGTTAGCAAAAACCACAATAAGTCACACCCATCATGTGGGTCAGTGACCAGCATGCATTAGACCCCACCCACTGTGTGGGTCAGTGACCAGCAGGCATGGAGGTGATGAGGGGAAATGTTTATACACCTCTCCTTCTCGCATCTACTAAGCCAAACTCCCTTCCCTTTAATCATTTCGCAGATGGTACCATTTAGTCTGCCTGGTTGGCGCATAGTGCTAGATGAGGTGTTTAACACCTTTGCTAATCTCTGGCTGACCAGACCCTTTTGTCTACCCCATTTGTTACTGTTGCATGGGCTGATGACGAACCGCGGGAAAGGTGTGGAGAAAAGGCAGAAACATTTGGAAATTGGAAGATTTCACTACAAAAACTCACAGAAACTGTGACAACCAGTTTAATTTTAAGGATATTCACACAAGCACAATTATTAGGAACTCTAATATATTAATTATAAGAATTATGAATGGCTTTCTTCTTGTAACTGTTGGGACAACTATATCAGTTTTATGCAGCATATTTACCCTGAACAATTGTCATCTTATAATATTTAATACAAATCTTAGTTCTTTTGTAAGTGGACATCCTCTGTTTTTCACAATTCACTTGTTAATAATACTAATATTTTTTATTGTTGAATTAAATTTTGTCTTCTGGGGAAGTTTTTTTATTTTTCACCTTAGTAGTTAACTATTTTTTTTAAGGCTGTATTACATGTCTAATTCAATGCAACCCCTTTATTGCAGCAATGGAAGTCTATGAAAAGGGGCATATTTTAAATAAATAATTATGGGTGATAAGGAAAGATAAACTTCTTTGCTAAAAATGTAAATTTTTTCTACAGTGCTAATGCATCGGTTGTCAGTAGAGATGAGCCTTGTGACACTTGTACAGAATCAGAATCTGTTCTCAGCGGTACAAGACGAGGTATTATGTTTAGATGATTTGCATGATATAAAACTCCTGTTCTGGACAATACATTACATTAGAGGGGGGGGGGGCAGGAATGCTTACTTGTCACATTGTTGTAATTATCTTAATATTTAAAAATGGAACCAGTAATGTTTCTTAGGTTCTACAGCATAGGATCTCACATTGTCGAACCAAAAAAACCTCAAACTTGGCCTGACACTTCTTTTGGACTTAAGAAACCCATGTTGCTAATTATTTTTCTTTAAAATTATCAGGATTAAAATATTGCAGCATTTTAAATCTGAATTAACATTCTCTCAACTCAGATGTGCTAACTTTTTCACAATGACCTCTGAAATGTGCCGGATGTATGTTTTACTGGCCTATTAAAATGGACGAATTATATTCTGAGCTGGGGTGGGTGGGCGGGCAGGTGGAGGAGGTGAATAATTAATTTTTACTGAAAACGGCAGCAAATTATTAATTCTTTCTTAAAAAAGTGTGCATGTACATAGTTGAGCTACTTTTGAAAAAACAGCTTTTAATAAATGAAAAATAAAAATAATAGAATATAAACTAACTTTGTTTAGATAGAAATGTGCTTTAATTTGTGTGAATATATATGTATCAAATTATATATATATATATATATATATATATATATATATATATATATATATATATATGTAATTTTTTAATGATTTTGATTTTTCGTGAGCTATTAATTCGTTTTATACATGTACTAACGCCTAATCTCTGAGCCTGTAAATCTTGTAACTAAATTTTGAACTTTTTCTTACTTAGTGGGAATGATCAAATTTGGCACATGTGTAGATTGTGCATGAAAATACACACTTTTAACAATTTTGACCCGATGATTCATCATCTGGTAGAATTATGAAGCTAAATACTTTTTTTGTAATATTTATGATTGGAAAAATGTTCTTGAGATAAAAAAAACGGGTGCATAAGTGTGATAAATAATGATGCTATTTTAAAAATCTTATATAGACTTGCCAAATTTATTATACTATATTAAAGTGTTCAAAAACTAAAGAAAGGTTAATTCTTTCAAAACTAAATGTTCAAGATAAAAAAATATGAACAACCTTTTTTTTTAAAAAAAAACGTTTATTAAAATGCACTAAAAAGTTACAAAATAACATTTAAAGATATCTTTACTAAAATTAAAAGCCTGTTGTTAACCATATAATGAACTTAATATGTCTTTACATTAGTTGCTAAGTAGTAAAAAATATAATCAATATACAAGTAACTGTATGGGCTTGTTTGCTTATTCTTTTAGTAATGTTAATTTGTGCAAATTTTTTTGTGATATGAATTTTGTTTTGGATGCATTTAATAAAATATCATTTTTATAAAGCTTTTTTTAAATGCACTTTTATTTATTTATAAAAAATGAATAAAAAATCTTACACTGTTGAATGAGCAAGTTACAGGCTGAGTTAAGTAACAGGGCTTAAGTCAAGGAACAATCACAGTAGGTTTTGGGGGTTAGGGGAATTCTTGAGTCTCTTTTACAGTCACTTTTTTGTTGACATCACAATATTAACTTCTGGAAAAAAAGGGAAGATAAGGGAGATAAAAAATTTAGCAAAATTATTCCGGGTAAACTAAGAAAGGAGTGTTTACAAAATAAGGTTGGTGACACATAAGAAATATCATAATATGCTGAAACTACACAACTTACACCTATATAATTTGTAGTTGATGGATGTTCTCTTGACAATGTTACTATTGTTAAATTGGTATAGATTACCACAAAAGTAAAAGGGAGTAAAGTGTAAGGCAAGCCTGACTATTCTCCCCCTGGGTCTATCCTTGCCAAAGACTGCGCCCGTATTTAAATTTGCTTTTTTACCCAGCTTTTAAACTGGGATTTTTATTGGTTTACATGCATCTTGTATAAAATGCATTAACTTGATAACTGTAGCTTGCTTACTAATATTATATTTTGACATCATGGTAACTAGTTAAAACTGCAATTTACAGGCTATTTATACTTGAAAAAATGTAACACATTTTACTTTTTTTTTTAGTAGGACCACCACAACATGTTGGAATGCCTGGCGTTGCCTATCGGTTCAGACAGTCTGTGGGAAATAATGGTAGGTTATGTATATTTTAGAGAGTACATCAAGATTCAAGAGTACTCGAGTTTTATTTTTTTGTTAAAAAATATTTGTTTATATAATTATTTTTATTGATTAATTAAAACCCTTCATTCTCACATATTTCTTAAATAAGTACATGTATTTACATCAGCTATCTCGGCAAAATGCTAATACATGTAATATCATATAAATTTTGTGCCACTTTGATGGATTTAATTAGACATGTACACATGGCGTGTCCTAAGTAGAATTCTGCAGTCTATTTTATTTTAGACCTCTGCTTGTTCCAATAGCTTACTCCAGTGTAATATTATGATACAGTAGTTAATTGTCAAATATGCATTTTTAAATTATCAATTTACGCGTAATTTTCCAAACATACCGTAAATTGCTGCGTAATTTACTGTAAGTTATGTAACGTTACGTCAAGCCGAACCCATTATCAATTAAATTGTCAGAACATTGTTATTTCTAAAATGTATTAATTGATTTGGTATTAAAAGAATACAAAGAAAGGTTATAGAAATTTATATTAATAAAAAATTAAACTAAATGCTTTAAAATATATCACAAGTTAGTTGAAGTTACATTAGGGTCTGAACAATTGTGTAAACTACAAGTCACAAAATGAAGAGGTCGCATTTTTATTGCAAATTTGATACACAATTTTTTTTTCACTGTCACTGCTAGCATGAGGAGTGTTGTATGCCATCCACCCCAGCGTTATTGGCTGCGCATGATGGCATGTCTGCCATGCCTACAGAGCTGCAGTGATGCCCACTACATCTGCCTGCATGGCAGAACAAAAAAGTTTTGGCAATAGCTCCAGACTGGCCAGACCCATAGGGTATGTGTACTGCATATAAGCCAGAATGGCAAAGCAGGGGTTTTCCTGCCATCATAGACAGAAGGGGGAGGTTGTAGAGTACCTAACCTCTCTGCAGCTGAGTGAAACACATTGGGAAGGTCAAATTTAATCTTTAAACTTCTTTTCTTATCAGTTTGGTCATAACTACCATTCTCTGACAGAGGTTATGAAAATGGATAACATAAAAAAATTATTGAGCATCTGGTAATACATCATGAACAGATGCACAGTTTGTTATAAAAGCCAATTTTAGTATCAAGTTTGTCATTTTCTAGTTTTTGATATAAAGTATTGTTAGTGGTCATATTGACATCTTAGATAATAAAAATTAGATACAAATGACATTCTGTATAAATAATATTACACTGGAGTAAGCTATTGGAACAAGCAGAGGTCTAAAATAAAATAGACTGCAAAATTCTACTAAGGACACGCCATGTGTACGTCTAATTAAATCCATCAAAGTGGCACAAAATTTTTATGATATTACATGTATTAGCATTTCGCCTAGATAGCTGATGTAAATACATGTACTTATTTAAGAAATATGTGAGAATGAAGGGTTTTAATTAATCAATAAAAAATAATTATATAAACAAATATTTTTTAACAAAAAAATAAAACTCAAATACTCTTGAATCTTGATGTACACTCTAAAATATACATAACCTACCATTATTTCCCACAGACTGTCTGAACCGATAGGCAACGCCAGGCATTCCAACATGTTGTGGTGGTCCTACTAAAAAAAAAAGTAAAATGTGTTATATTTTTTCAAGTATAAATAACCTGTAAATTGCAGTTTTAACTAGTTACCATGATGTCACAATATAATATTAGTAATCAAGCTACAGTTAGCAAGCTAATGCATTTTATACATGATGCAGGTAAACCGATAAAAATCCCAGATTAAAAGCTGGGTAAAAAAGCAAATTTAAATACGGGCGCAGTCTTTGGCAAGGGTAGACCCAGGGGGAGAATAGTCAGGCTAGCCTTACACTTTACTCCCTTTTACTTTGTGGTAATCTATACCAATTTAACAATAGCAACATTGTCAAGAGAACATCCATCAACTACAAATTATATAGGTGTAAGTTGTGTAGTTTCTGCATATTATGATATTTCTTATGTGTCACCAACCTTATTTTGTAAACACTCCTTTCTTAGTTTACCCGGGATAATTTTGCTAAATTTTTTATCTCCCATATCTTCCCTTTTTTTCCAGAAGTTAATATCGTGATGTCAACAAAAAAGTGACTGTAAAAGAGACTTAAGAATTCCCCTAACCCCCAAAACCTACTGTGATTGTTCATTGACTTAAGCCCTGTTACTTAACTAACCCTGTAACTTGCTCATTCAACAGTGTAAGATTTTTTATTCATTTTTTTATAAATAAATAAAAGTGCATTTAAAAAAAGCTTTATAAAAATGAAATTTTATTAAATGCATCCAAAACGAAATTCATATCACAAAAAAATTTGCACAAATTAACATTACTAAAAGAATAAGCAAACAAGCCCATACAGTTACTTGTATGTTGATTATATTTTTTACTACTTAGCAACTAATGTAAAGACATATTAAGTTCATTATATGGTTAACAACAGGCTTTTAATTTTAGTAAAGATATTTTTAAATGTTATTTTGTAACTTTTTAGTGCATTTTAATAAAAGCTTTTTTTTAAAAAAAAAGGTTGTTCATATTTTTTTATTTTGAACATTTAGTTTTGAAAGAATTAACCTTTCTTTAGTTTTTGAGCACTTTAATATAGTATAATAAATTTGGCAAGTCTATATAAGATTTTTAAAATAGCATCATTATTTATCACACTTATGCACCCGTTTTTTTTATCTCAAGAACATTTTTCCAATCATAAATATTACAAAAAAAGTATTTAGCTTCATAATTCTACCAGATGATGAATCATCGGGTCAAAATTGTTAAAAGTGTGTATTTTCATGCACAATCTACACATGTGCCAAATTTGAGCATTCCCACTAAGTAAGAAAAAGTTCAAAATTTAGTTACAAGATTTACAGGCTCAGAGATTAGGCGTTAGTACATCTATAAAACTAATTAAAAGCTCACGAAAAATCAAAATCATTAAAAAATTACATATATATATAATTTGATACATATATATTCACACAAATTAAAGCACATTTCTATCTAAACAAAGTTAGCTTATATTCTATTATTTTTATTTTTCATTATTAAAAGCTGTTTTTTCAAAAGTAGCTCAACTATTTACATGCACAAAGATTTTTTTAAGAAAGAATTAATAATTTGCTGCCGTTTTCAGTAAAAATTAATTATTCACCTCCTCCACCTGCCCGCCCACCCACCCCAGCTCAGAATATAATTCGTCCATTTTAATAGGCCAGTAAAACATACATCCGGCACATTTCAGAGGTCATTGTGAAAAAGTTAGCACATCTGAGTTGAGAGAATGTTAATTCAGATTTAAAATGCTTTAATATTTTAATCCTGATAATTTAAAAGAAAAATAATTAGCAACATGGGTTTCTTAAGTCCAAAAGAAGTGTCAGGCCAAGTTTGAGGTTTTTTGGTTCAACAATGTGGGATCCTATGCTGTAGAACCTAAGAAACATTACTGGTTTCATTTTTAAATATTAAGATAATTACAACAATGTGACAAGTAAGCATTCCTGCCCCCCCCCCTCTAATGTAATGTATTGTCCAGAACAGGAGTTTTATATCATGCAAATCATCTAAAAATAATACCTCGTCTTGTACCGCTGAGAACAGATTCTGATTCTGTACAAGTGTCACAAGGCTCATCTCTACTGACAACCGATGCATTAGCACTGTAGAAAAAATTTACATTTTTAGCAAAGAAGTTTATCTTTCCTTATCACCCATAATTATTTATTTAAAATATGCCCCTTTTCATAGACTTCCATTGCTGCAATAAAGGCGTTGCATTGAATTAGATCTGTAATACAGCCTTAAAAAAAATAGTTAACTACTCAGGTGAAAAATAAAAAAAACTTCCCCAGAAGACAAAATTTAATTCAACAATAAAAAGTATTAGTATTATTAACAAGTGAATTGTGAAAAACAGAGGATGTCCACTTACAATAGAATATCCAGCAAGAACTAAGATTTTTATTAAATATTAGAAGATGACAATTGTTCAGGGTAAATATGCTGCATAAAACTGATATAGTTGTCCCAACAGTTACATTATAGTTCCTAATAATTGTGCTTGTGTGAATATCCTTAAAATTAAACTGGTTGTCACAGTTTCTGTGAGTTTTTGTAGTGAAATCTTCCAATTTCCAAATGTTTCCGCCTTTTCTCCACACCCTTCCCGCGGTTCGTCATCAGCCCATGCAACAGTAACAAATGGGGTAGACAAAAGGGTCTGGTCGGCCAGAGATTAGCAAAGGTGTTAAACACCTCGTCTAGCACTATGCGCCAACCAGGCAGACTAAATGGTACCATCTGCGAAATGATTAAAGGGAAGGGAGTTTGGCTTAGTAGATGCAAGAAGGAGAGGGGTATAAACATTTCCCCTCATCACCTCCATGCCTGCTGGTCACTGACCCACATGATGGGTGTGCCCTATTGTGGTTTTCGCTAACCATTGGTCAGCGGATCTGAAGTCTGCGTGTGCATGATGTGTGAGATGGCAGCCATGCACGTCGCTGAGACTTCAGTAGAGTTAAGTTAGGCAGTCAGAGGCAAGCTCAGACTGCGAGTCAGTCGGGTCGACAGGTGCACTGAGAAGTAGTTGGACATGAGGGGACTTAAGACGTTCTGTCCTGATCCTTTTTAGAACTACCAGCCACCAGCAGAGACCAAACACATGTGGCTTTTTGGTTTAGGGATATTATTGTTCAGGTAGCCAATAAAGCTACTTGCCCTTTTTAGGGCACAATGGTTGTTGCTTTATTCATTGTATTTGCATGTGTAGTGTGGTAGTGTGCATCCTGTTGAACCATGTGGCTGGGTAAATACAAATACTCGCCCAAACTCAGAACACCCGAGACAACCGCCATCACAGATCACCCATCTTTCAGAATTTTATTAAATTGTGAAATATTTATTTTTATTAATGTAGCTTCTTTTTACTTCAGGGTTCTTGCAATTTATCATTCTAGAAGCAGTTTAAAAGAAATATAGACAGAGAAGAAAATACACCTAACACCTTTAAACTATTCTTGACTGACATTGAAGACTCCATAAGTGCATAAATAAATACCATTTATAAAAACTTTATTGAATGCAATGCCGGCATTAGAGAACAGAATACACATTTGTTTTATAAAAAGCCACGAAACTATGTTTATAAAATCACCAATTAATGCAGTATGCTTGAGTTAGAATACATTATTAAGAGTATAGTGTCTACGTTGTGGAAGTGATGATAGAATTGGGCTTTGTGAAGGTCTACTCTGTCAGTAAATTAAATGTTTTTTCATGGAAGTTTTGTTGTAATTATTCATTAATTATTATGAATATATATAAATAATAGCAGTCTCGCGTCTGTGTTATATCGAAAGTAGAAATCAAGAATCCAAAATGGTGTCTTGCTGGCATCTCGATCCAATAAATTCTTTTTTTTAAATTTACAGTTTTGAAGAATTTCTGCTGTTTTCAAACACGAAACCTAAACGCCAAAATGTGAAATAATTTCATTTAAATATATGTTTGTTTGTTCTTTTGTATTTCTAAAACATATTGCTTTTTTAAATTGTAATAAAAATCATGAAAAAAATCAGAAAAAAATAACCTAGCCTACTGATCAAACATAAGGAAATATAACTATATGCAAATGTTTTGCAGGGTACAGGTAGTAGATAATAATTAACAATTTTTCGCCCATAATAATTTAAAAAATCTTAACCTCCGGTTGTTATTAGCTATTTTAACTTGTCCTCTTATAGTTCATAGATCTGTTCATTCCTACCTGAAGACAGCAGTAATTTAAGCTGTCATACATAAAAAATCTAGGGAGAGTATAGACAGTTTTTGGAAAAAAAAACATCGGGAAATACTTACTGAAAAGACGGTGGCCGACTATCTCCAATTCCTCCAACTCTTTCTGCAGGTAGTTGAACAACATCCCCAGTTTGTGAATCAGCTACTGACTGGCTATCTGAAGCACTATTATCAGCTGCTACTAACTGTAATTAAAAGAAGTGTTTGAAATAAATAAACCTACATCTATAAAATAAAAAATCAAGAATTTTGTTTATCAGCTATCAGCCATAAATATACAAAATTTGACAAAAATATGGAAACTAGTGATTTTGAACTTCCAATGGAATCAATGCTGCTAACACATCCCTCAATGAGATCTGGGATAATTGCCTAATCAAAAACGCAATTTAAAATGACTGACCTTATTTATCACACTTGTAATAACAATGACTAACCAGAAATTACATGTTCAATCCATTCTGAATAAATGCACTTCATAAAAATGAAGTACTGATAAGGATCAACATCAGGGAAAATGTAATAAAAAAGCCAGCAAAAAATATTCCAAGGAAAGCTTTTGGGTATAAGCATTATTCAATACAGCATATAACAGGGGTGGGCAAACTACAGCCCGCAGGCCGCATGTGGTGCTCCAGAGTATATTATGCGGCCCATCCCAATGTATATGTTATGATCCGATGTCGATGTTAATTTTACTTTTTTTAGAGTTTTCACTATATATAAATTTTTTATTCTGACTATTTGATTCAAGTCTAGGATATTAAATCGGTTTTATGGCTCAAGAATATTAGAGCTGCTTGACCTACAAACAGATTATGACCTGAAGGAGAGGTTCAGGTCAGTTCTCTTGCTGGAGTTTTAAGAGTATTTGCCAGCAGTGGCATTTCCACACCTAAAAGACTTTGCTGCCAAGCTTTTGTCCCTATTTGGGTCCACATACATTTGTGAGCAAGAATTTTATTGTATGAAAATAAACAAGCCTAAGAGCAGATCGATGTTGACTGATTGCAAATTAAATGCAGTAATGCGAATCACAACCAGTAAACTGATTCCACAGTTCAAGAACAATATCCAAAATTGTGAACAGTTACATATTTCTCATTAATTATAATTGTACTCTGTGGGCAGCTTGCATATAAATTAAGTTCTGTCGTCTTCATTCTTATTATGACAGGTAACAATAAACTTTTGTTGAAATAATTGTGAATAGTAAAGTCTTATTCAGCCCGTATTTTAAAATATAATGTGTATGGGTAGTAGAGTGTGAATATGAAATAAAATGACAAATACATGGTTATTTTTTTTTATTTATATTTTCATAAATTGTAAATTGTAATTGAAGTCAACAAAATAAATATGCGGCCCGACGATAACAATCAACTTTTCAATGAGGCCCTACGTAGAAAAAGTTTGCCCACCCCTGGCATATAATATTTGAAGTAAGACGTTTGGTGTAATATCGGCTGGATAGTGAACTCAACTCACATGCAAAAGGTACAGGGTTCAAAGCCAAAAATATTCGCCTTTAACTTGGATGCAGAGGAGATGGGCGCCACCAAGTCTATAAGCCCCACCAAGTCTATAAGCCCACAGAACGGACGTATGAAAGTACAACAGATATATATATATATGTTGATGTGTCCATTCAATCCCTAAAAATTACCATATCAGATAAAGATGAAAAAAATTTTCCCTCCCCACAAATTACCACATCTGTTAAGGGTAAAAAAAAATATCTAAAACGTTGGTAATGACATGAGTATGTGACAAAAAAGTATAATTGCAAAAAAAAAAAGTAAATGTCTTGTAGCAATAATCTAAAGCCAAAAGTGCATGTAATGCCTGAACATTAGGGTGGTCCATGAAGGAATGGAGAAAAAAAAAATTCTCTGATTTAATAGCACACCCTCTGTAAACTTTTGTTTTGGTCCCAAGAACTTGCATAACAAAAATTGGCCAAATATATCAACATTTAGAGGTTGCTCAAGACACCAGAGTCTTGTAATGCACAGTATACTATCGGTTTTGGTTATTGCTTACTTATTTATTCACTCATATCTGCTCTTAGTGCCCTGAATAATTGTCTAATGTATTCTATGGTAATAAACATTCTAAAGCAATGTTTTATTGTTTATGTTCACAGATGCCATGTTGTTTGTTGAACAATTTGCTGTTTTTTGATAATTTTGCCTGTCATTTTGACAAATAAAATCTGTTAATCATGTAAGGTTTCTCTGATGCTGACTACATTACAGAATTAGAGACTCATGGAAAAAACAAAAGTTGAAGCTAGTTTAACTCGCAGTAAAACTGAAATATGGCTTATTGGATATTTACAAGATGTACTACCAGCAAATGTCTTGCCCACAACTGGTGATGTGCTGAAAGTGTTTTGCTATCATCATCATACAGAAAACAGTTTCTGAAATTGCCAAACTAACTTCATATCAGATATTGGGACTATGGAATAAGGCTAGAATTCCAACAACATATGATACACATGTTATTGAAAAAATAAAATCTGTTTTTGAAGAATACCAGCTTATTAAGAAGAATAAGGGAAGAGCAAGTGATGCACAACGACTCAGAGAAAAAAACTGATAAAAAAAACGTTTAAAGTATTTGATATTGCTCACCAAGAAGCTGTACAGCTAATCAAAATTCATGAGGACAGAGTATTTTTGGAGGACCAGCGGTGTACTAGGCAAATGAAAATGAATGGCATTGATAAACAGCTATGAAAGAAGATCGTGCTGAAGAACGTAAACAAAAAGATGAAGACAGAAAAATGCGAGAAGAGCATCGAAAGAAAGCAAGTGCCCAGTCATCAAAATACCTGTGAGTAGCAACAGTGAAAGTGAAGAAAACACAGAAGAACAACAACAGCACAAAGACAAAGACTATGAAATTGAAATTCCAGTATACTATAAAAAGCTATTGTGTGATGCTACCGATGAAGAAGAGTCTTCAGAATTAGACATTGCAACCAAAAAGCCTAGAATTCTTCAGGATATGTTGTTATCTCCAGATGTTGCATCAGCACTTGATAGAATAAACCTATTAGACAGGAAGTTTACCATATTAGCAGCTGCTATAGCGCAAGCTAGTGGCCAGAGTCTTGATGATGCAGCACTTCTCGTTCCACTGTACATCGCAAACAATTAACACATCGATCAGTCATTGAAAGTCACCTACGGGAACAGTACTTGGCTCGTGATAAGACACCATTACTGGTTCATTGGGACAACTAAATCATGAATGATACAACAAATAGTACAATCCACACTCAAGTACAGATAAAGTTACTGTTATTGTCACAGGTTGTAACACCGGGAAAATATTTGGTATCACTAAAATTTCAGCAGGCACAGGTCAAGCACAGGCCAATGCAACATATCAGTTGCTCAATCTGTGGGAACTAACTGAAGACATTATAGGCATGCGTTTTGATACCACTGCTTCAAACCCAGGTACAAAAAGTGGAGCATGTGCCTTGCTCAAGAAAATGCTTCACAGACATCTATGTTACTTTGCATGCCGTCATCATATACACGAGCTGATAATTGGTGAGGTGTTCATGGTTCTCTTTGGCCCAAGTCGTAGCCCTAACATTGCAATGTTTGAACGATTCAGAACATATTGGACAAAAATAAATCCCGCAAACTATACAAACCAATGATACCAGCATAAGTCATCCTGTGCTACAGATGCTTCAATCTGATGTGCCATTTTTAAAAAGCTTTCTGTCAGCCAAAAGATCATACATACCACGAGAAGACTACAAAGAAATGATAGAACTTTGTCTTACAGTTTTAAGCTATCCGGTGAATGACCAGCTGATAGTCAGTACTGCTTTCGTGTTCCAGGGACCTACCATGTGGCCAGATGGATGGCCAAAGTTATATACTGTTTGAAAATTTTTCTGTTCAGAGACAGAAATTTGTGTATTTGCCACTCATATTTATGTGTCTGCATGGATTTCATGTCCTATGCCAAGTGATGCACCAATTAATGATCTACAACTGTTGACACGGATTGATCAGTACTCTGAAATCAACAAAAAAAATTGCAACTGCTGCCACAAAAAAACTACAAAATCATTGTGGTATCTCTGCATTATTTTCAAATAAGGTAGTAAACACTGAAAAGAAATTGATGGTGGAGGTAATGATTGCAGCTGGTTCTGATGCCAGTGTCAGAGGAATTAAATTTCCTCCCACCAATGTTGAGCAACTGAAACAAACACCACTACATGAACTAATATCATCCACCACAACTGCTGCACTGCTTTCAAATGGACTGGATGGTGCACTCTTAAATGGCATTGATCCTGAAAAGTGGAGTGATATTCCACAATTTCAACAAGCAGCCATTGTTGTGAAAAGCCTAAAAGTCGTTAACGACACAGCAGAACGTTCTACTGCATTGATGACAACCTTCAGTCAGTCAATAACCAAATCTGACGCTGAAATGCAAAAACTGATTCAGGTGGTCAAAGACAATCGTGAGCGCATTCCTGACTCTTCAAAGGCCAGCCTGGCTTCTGCCTAAATGGCTATGAAGTGACTGTCAACAAGATGGTATTTGCAATAATGCCAACAACAGTGAATCAGACTTGACAATATGTTTTATTGCAACTTATGATTATTTCTTGACTACTTATTGCTCGGTGTATTGTTGTAGCTGCCTAATGATTAATGAACAATAACTGACCTGAGTTGTAATTGATTACTGTGACAAGACGGAATGTAAAAATGCAACACAGCATACAAAAAATAAATGGTTAATGAGCAACCTGTAATTATTGTCTGAATTCAATGAAATTTTTCATGCAAGTTAACTGTTATATAAGGAAACAAATGACAGGGTGTGCAATCTCAAAAACAAAATTTTTTTTTCTTGGACCACCCTACTGAACATTGCAAATTTTGTGCATATCTTTTCTGTAGTTAAGTTTGGATTTTATGCTTTTTCGATATCAGGCATTGGTAAAAGATTTTAAAATGCACAAACTATCATATTTTTCTGGTTATAAAACGCTTTTCCCTCTTTTTTTTTGTTTTGTTTTCCTGTTCTAAAACCTTGTAGTCCTTAAAAAATGATATTTTACCATACATTTCAAACAGCAATAAATATAGTAAATATATTTGAGGGAGGACACCACTTCTTTAGTTCCAGTAGTAATTACATTGATGTTGGTTTTTTACACCAAATGATTGGAAACCCTCTGGACAATATAAATCAAGACAAAAAATGTTAAAATGTTGCTTTTTTTGTGATTGCCATGAAAATGGCTAAAAAAACTGTTCACTAAAAACCTTATAGCATTCAGAATAGAAAAAAATCATCAAAAGTATTTTACATTATTATTCTGTCTTATATATTTTAAAATGTTTAGCTTTGTATCTTTGCACTTCAATATTTTGAAAGTATACTGAACTTGTTTACTGATAAGCAACTTTTTTTTAAGTGACATCCCAAAGAGAGCCATTTTATACACATACATCATGAAGTTGAGTTGTTTAATTGATAATTCAATCAAAAATATTTTTTCAAACTCATTTATATTATCATTAAAATCAATACCAATGTCAAATGTATTTTTGTTTATATACATTTCTATTGATGCACCCTCAGTTATTCCTCTAAAAGATTAGCAAAGCAAATTTTCTTCTAAATTAAGAAAATTATATATATTAAAAGTGTATACTTTAAAAGTGTGTGCTTTCTACTATAGTAAAACTATTTAAATACAGCGAAAATCGCTGCATTCTGCAGCAACGGTTATTACTTTATAGCGGCTGCAACAAGAATAAACATGTTAAAATTTCAGGATTTAGCAAATTTTAATTTTAAAATCTGTATCCACAGCCTCTCAACATTCCATATAGAGATGGACTATTGACAAATGAAAGTCTCAACTATTTAAAGGATAAACAGTAAGGGGAGATAAAATTCATCACACATGTTAATTTTGTTGAAATGAAAATGAATTTTCAAATATTCACATTTTAATAAGATGTGTTATTTAATCACAATAGGAAAATATTAACACCTTGGTCTATAAGACACTGTTAATACATGTATTATACTAGTGATCATTTAAATGATAAGAAATGTTCAAAGATTTTATGCTGTGTGATAAACAACAAGAAGACAGCACTGCTAAGGCTATACCATGTATTGCATGTACTTACCCAAGAAACAACTCTGCCATTAAAACATGGTAGGTGAGCATCTTCATCTACAATCTCTTCTTTAACAACCCTGTAACATATTAATTTAAAAGAATAATAAATCCTTAATCTTTCAATTCTGCTAGATATTATCACTGAGCTCTAATATAACTGGAGAGCTAAAACACCTTATGATAATTATATGCTACTATATATCATTGTCTCCACCAATTCAAAAGTCCAGATATCTAGAGCTTGAGAATTCTGTATCAATTTTGCTGCAATGACATGCTAATCCAAATACTCAGACAAGTTCACATCTCCATTGCAAAGCAGCGAAAATTAACGATTTACAGTAAGTGTAGTTCTTTACAATGGTAAAACAAAAAAAACAGCTTAGAAACAGTAATTTGAATAGATGATTTTTACATTAATATATTAAGTCATTACAGTGAAACATACAGAATTTTGTGAGGTTCCAAGATATAAGTATTTCGGAAAGGTGAAGGCTTATCATGATTTTTAAACTTGGTAAACAAACCAAAATGTCTGCTTAGACTCAATTTTTTAAATGTCCGAAATGAATATATTTTCATAATAAAACATTATTAAAGACCTATATTTCAAGAGGTAAACTAAACTGCATCAAATATTAGATGAAAGTTTATAGTTAAGAGTTTTTGCTCAGCAAAAAGAGTATTAATGTCTGTATATAACCCCAATATATTAATTGTTTAGAGCCAGAAGTTGATACATCCAAAAGCATACTGCCAATTAAAAGTAAATCAAATTAGTGTGCACTACAGTTATATTAGAGCTAAATGGATATTGTAAATTTGTATAATTTATTTTAAATATTACTTTTATGGTTCATCTAATAATTCTGTAAATTTTAAATTCATTATGCTTCTATTTAAATGTCTGAAAGACTAAGAAAACAGTGAATTTTTCAGACTGAAACATTTCAGAAACTTTTTATACAATGCACATAATAATAATTGTATGTTAATGTGCCTAAAACATAATAATAAAATATAATAATTTTCAGGTGAAATGTTGAGGGAATGGTAAGGAATTCGATAGAGTTACTACCTAACATATGAGATGATCAGCTTATTCGGCTTCAGAATTAGTGAACCATTAAATATTCGGTTTCAGAATTAGTCAACCATTAAATACTATATAACAAAATATATTTAAAATTTAATATTTTGTGGTTGGCATAACTGACAAATAAATAACCACTTTTTAAGTCATTGAATGAATTATTGTGATTAATAAGGAGGATTTCAATCAGCCAGGGCCACTCACCATGATAAGCTCTGTTCTCAATAAGTAGTAAAAAAAATGCAGACTAGATAGCATAAGCAAGCATAATGTGCTCTATCCTCAGAGCCATTTAATAACAAAAAATTTGCTATTGCTTAAAATAGAACACATAAAATTTAAACTAAATAGCACCAGTTGTCTTATAACAAAAACAAGTTTAGTTAGTCTAAACCTGGGTTAGGGTTAGAGCTAGATGGTGCAAAATGTTTTTCACAGTTATTCATTAAAATTAAAATAGATGTAAACCGAATAAAGAGTAAAAGCTTATAACATCCAAAATCCACATCAATGACATCGGATACTTTAAGTTTTCTAAAGTCTGATTAAGAGATTTGTTCAATGAATAAAGATTTTAAATCGTTTCATCTGGATTTAATAAAGGAGTTTTGTAACTATTTAATTGATAATTTTTATCATCTAAGTGCATAAGTTCTTCAAAAAGGTTTAATGCATAGAGATTATAAATTATGTCATGCATTTATTATACAAAGATTTATAAACGAATGAAAAAAACTTTTCTTACCCGAAGTCATCGTCCATAGACTTAAAAAAGAACTTAAAGTTCGGTCTGTTTAAAGCATTTTTAAAGTCCCCTAAAGTAACCCTATCCGCAGGAATGGGGAGCTTTATTAAATAAGGGGTGTCTTCGTCATCTATGTGATAAATTATTTTGGTTTCCCCCATCCCGAAGGAAGCACGGGAACCAAAACTATCTCACAAATAGCAGTTTATTTCACAAAATGGCGACACTTATTTTTCCCCTTACGAACAAAACAACGAAAACGAGGCAGAATGGGGAATTCACTCTTAAATCTTTAAAATTTCATTATAATATTTGGCTATCTCCCTTGTGTTGATGTTTTTCTGTATACAGGTTACACCAGTGGTCCTACAACCTTTTTCTCGCCGCGGACCGGTCAACGTTTAATAATTTCTCCGCGGACCGGTCATTCTCCGCGGACCGGTCGACATTTAATCATGTCACCGCTGGGGGGGGGGGGGGGCAGGAAGAGAGAACCGTTGATTATTTATATTTCAGATTGTTTTGTTTTATAGTGACACTGCCGCTCACATCCGCTCAGCTCCCCGTTAACCCTTAGACACCTTAGTCCATGAAAAGTCGCACTGATAGAAATACACCATGTAATAAGTAAAAAGGAAATAATTTAATGTTTTTTTGGCGGCCCAGTATCCTATGATTCTCGTGTGGAGAGGCCGAACTCCCATCGGGCGCCTCCCCAGGTGGCGGATAGGGGAAAGCTCGCCAGATATGGTGAGTGCCGATGAAATACAATTCTCGGGGCGGACCAAAGCAGGCAACTACTGCCTTGTAGTTAGTGGAGGGATCCACAAAGGCTAAGGGACCTAACCTTAAACAAAGGCAGCTACCCACAAGGCTGTGAAGGGCAACACCCTAGTGGTTGTGCACAGGGCTAACTACCCAGTCATGTAAAAAAAACACTAGTTACGAAAGCCAATCAACAATTCAAAAACCGGACTGATTCAAATGGAAACCGACCTTCGCATGATCACGTGATTACTGGCTAGCGACTTGGAACGTGTTAAGCCTATACAGAGCAGGAGCCCTAACCCGCCTCACTGAACAGCTTAGAAAATACAAAATAAAAATAGCAGCACTCCAAGAAATCAGATGGAAAAATTCAGACATACTAAAAACAACAGAGTATACCATCTTTTATAGTGGAAACACCACAAATACATTAGGAACAGGTTTTGCCGTCAGGAAAAACATCCTCAATCAAATAATTGGCTTTAAACCAACCAATGAAAGATTGTGCAGCCTCAGGATTCGTGGCAAAATGTTCAATATGACCCTAATATGTGCCCATGCACCCACTGAAGATTCAGAAGGGAATACCAAAGAGGAATTTTATGATGCCCTAGAAAGGTTATATGAAGAAGCACCTAGACATGATATCAAATTAGTGTTAGGAGACTTCAACGCTAAGATTGGCAAAGAAACAGTATACAGACCGACAATTGGAAGCTACAGTCTACATGAAGAAAGCAACGATAATGGAACGCGTCTGATTGATTTTGCATCTGGCAAAGGCATGACCATTAGCAGCACTAAGTTTCCACACAAAAGAATACACAAAGAAACATGGAGGTCACCAGATGGGGTGACAAGAAATCAAATAGATCATGTGCTAATAGACAGGCGACATGGTTCAGATATTCAAGATGTCAGAAGCTTCAGAGGAGCAGATGCCGACACAGACCACATGTTAGTCAAAATAAAGTATAGACAAAAAATAAGTATCTTTCACAACACAAAAGCAAAGATAACAAACCAATTTGACTGTGAAAAACTAATAAAAGAGCCACAAACAAAAGAAAAATATGCACAAGAAATTAAAAGCAAACTAGAAACACTAGATATAGATAATAATGAAAATCTAAATAGCCACTGGGAAAAGATTAAACAAACCATAAAAACACAGCGGAAAGTGTCATAGGGTACAAGCCAAAGAAGAAAAGAGCTGAATGGTATGACGATGAATACAAAAAAAGAAGTGGAAGAACGAAACAAACTGAGGATGATAATGCTACAAAAATCAACCAGAAAGTCAACTCATGCATACACTGAGGCTAGAAGGAAGGCCACTAAAATATGCAGAAAGAAAAAACGTGAATGGGAAAAGGGAAAACTAGTAAAACTAGAGGAATACTCAAAAGAAAAAGAAACAAGAAAAATGTACATGGCCATCAAAGAGGAAAGTAACGGCTTCCAAGCAAGATCTCACATGTGTCTTAACAAATCAGGCGACCTGCTTATAGAAAATGAAATGGTTCTAGAAAGGTGGGCGGAATATTTTGAAGAAATGCTGAACATTAAAACTGACAGCGAAAATGATGTACCAAACATTGCAGAGGACAATGGGGCAGAAATAGAAGAACCAACCATAGAAGAAATAAATAATATTATTAAAAAGACCAAAAACAATAAAGCACCAGGAGAAGATAACATAAATGCTGAGTTACTCAAATATGGAGGACGCACACTACACTTAGAAATACACAGGATGGTCAATAAAATATGGAAAGAAGAGATAATGCCAACAGAATGGGAAACAGCCTTAATAATTCCACTACACAAGAAAGGTTCGAAACTTAACTGCAACAACTACAGAGGAATCTCACTTCTCAACA
The DNA here is from genome assembly GCA_021962125.1 of Bulinus truncatus. NCBI lineage: Eukaryota > Metazoa > Mollusca > Gastropoda > Planorbidae > Bulinus > Bulinus truncatus. The sequence goes on along the minus strand of JAGDYQ010000270.1, from coordinate 793,844 downwards.
CTGTTTATAAAATACTAACAAAAATAATAGCTTGCAGAATAGGGAATTTCAGTGAAACAGTATTAGGTGACTATCAATGTGGTTTCAGGCCTAGCAGAGCAACCACAGACCACATCTTTTCCCTTCGAAACACTCTAGAAAAATGTTATGAGCATAATATAAACCTATATCAGCTGTACATAGATTTCAAGATGGCATATGACAGCATCAATAGAAATTATCTTTACAAAACATTGCAGGAGTTGTGTATCCCCAACAAGCTCATTAGACTAGTACGTATGACATTAAACAACTCAAGAAGCAAAGTGAAAATCCAAGGGGAAAGCTCAAGAGAATTTAAAGTAAACCAAGGACTTAGACAAGGAGACTCCCTTTCTTGCATAATTTTCAACTTGACCCTAGAAAAAGTCATAAGAAACGTACAGTTGGATAAGCGAGGAACTATAACACACTACCTCAGAAGTGAAAAAACAAAGTCTATGAAAACAGGAACAATATTTACAGAACCCATCCAATACCTTGCATATGCTGATGACATAACATTGATAGGAAAGCAAAGCAAGGATATAGCAAAAGCATACACAGAATTAGAAACAGCAGCTCAGAAAGCAGGTTTAACAGTAAACGAAACAAAGACTCAATATATGCTGTTACAAAGAAATGAAAAAGAAGGAAGAGAAAAAATTTTCAAAATCAGTGACAGAGCATTTGAAAGAGTAGAAAACTTTAAATACCTGGGATCAACCATAAGTGAGAAAAACGATATAATGATAGAGATAAAAAACAGAATAGAAGTAGGGAACAGAATATATTATACACTGCATAAAATACTGAAAAACAGACAGATCTCCAGAAAAATTAAAAAAACCATATACAAGACAATGATCCGGCCAGCAGTAACATATGGTAGCGAAACATGGACCATTAGCAAACAAGCAGAAAATATGCTAAACACTTGGGAAAGGAAAATATTTAGGAAAATATATGGGCCAGTAAAGGACAATAACGAGTGGAGAAGTAGAACCAATTCAGAGCTGTACGAACTGTACGAAGAATCAAATATAACAGCTGAAATTAAAATGAATAGATTAAGGTGGGTAGGGCAGATAGAAAGAATGGAAAACAACAGAGGTCCAAAAACGATTTATAAGACAACACCCAATGAGAAAAGGCCTAAAGGCAGGCCAAGAAGCAGATGGTTGGAGGAAGTGGAGAAAGACCTTAAAGCCATAGGAGTGAGAGAGTGGAGGAAGAAGACCCTGGATCGGGAAAAGTGGAGAAGTGTAGTATGGCAGGCCAGGGCCCTAAATGGGCTGTAGAGCCAAAGGAAGAAGAAGTATCCTATGATTCACGGACCGTTCCGGGGATGGGGACCACTGGGTTACACCACAGATTATATATCCTAGTATAATATCGAATCTGAGGGCTACACCACAGTGGGTCACACTACACCGACACCCACGTACCCCCCCCCCAACCCCATTATCTGGAACGAAATACTTTGTACAAGAGAAAATAGAAAATTAACCTGTGTCGTGGGCTACCTTGTGTTTTTTCTTGAAAAAGTTGAAAAAAAATGTTTTTTGGTCAGTTTTGAATGTTTTTATATTTTGTTTTTGATTTAGCGAGTGTTAGTTTCATTTTTGTCACTAGATTTAAGTTCTTTTTCCACTAAATAAATGAGAATATGAGTCCATTTTAATGTAGTCAAAGTGACTGACAAAACGTAAACGAATCAAAATGGCGTTCGGTGCCGGTCAACTGATAGTGTTATTTTATTTGCGAGAAATTGTAGTTAAATAAAAAATAAATAAATATTTTTTATTAGAAAGTATTTAGCATGCATTTTTTTAATAAAAATATTACATTTGTAATAAAAAAATATTTAAAAAAATAATATTTTTCATGGTTTGACTTTATGGATCACCAGAGTCACATTTTATTGTATGCCGTTTGTTGGGAGTTAAAGCAATATTCAGTAAGTTCTCTACAACATTGGTTGTGAATAAAGATGAATATAATATTTTTTTCTTTGGTGTTGCCATCTTGCGAGTGACATTGCCAAGCAATTTTTGAATGAGATTGAGCAATGAATGATAATAGAAATCATATATGATATCTGTGGCAATGAGTATTGACCAGTGAGTACTCTAAGTAAATTGATTTCTATAGAATTTGCTATTCTTTCCAAGCTTTTTTCCGGTTGCATTAAATAATTTTCTTGAGTGTTTATTGTTATTTGCAAAGTATCGTCAGGCAGATCACTTGGCATGCTTTTGGTAACACCTGATGAAATCCGGTGGAATTCAATGTATGATGCTGTCACCAGAGTTTACAACATTCTCTGTGTAAGTGACATGGAAGTTGTAGACAAACTTTTTGATGAACTTGATATCAAAAGACTACAGACTGTAAAGAAAAATTTGTTAAAGAGTATGTTGCTGTTATGAAGCATGTTTGCTGTGGACTAGATATTTTGCAGGGTGAAACTAAAAAAGACATTGGACTTGGTTTCCTTTTACCAACACTTGTCGTGATGAAGGCTCAGTTAAAGTGTTTCTTGATCAAGGTAAGAATGATCGGCTCGTAGTTTGTTCTCCATTAGCTTCATGTCTTTTGAATGCCATCGATAGAAGATTTGCAAACATGTTTGACAGCATTGATGCTCAGCTGGCATCCGTTGTTGTCACGGGTTGTGACTAATCTGTCGAAACCATCCCCTTACTCCAACCGTTAACTTAATAGTATTACTAACGTTAAGGTGTATATTATACCATTATAATAATATACGTTCCCGTTCTCAAGTTCCCCACCTTTTTTACCCCACCCCCGTAATTGCGTCATCGGCCAGGTGGACAGCGGACGGCGAACGAGGCAGTGGGTAACAGAAACACGTTACATTCCTCGCGGGATTCTCCCTGGTCACTCGGCCCTGGTCAATTGCCGACAAAGGGATGGATGTCCAGTTACTACTGTCTTTGTCTGTATGACGTACTTCTCCCCCCCCCCTCCTCATCTAGGCTCCACCCCCTAATTCGAAAGTTTGAAAGAAACATATATTATATTTGATTGGCTGGGGGGTCACGTGGGAAAAGTGATATGAGGAATGAAAGATAGATTCGTAGAGCTTCGGACTGTGGGTTCTCGGAGGAGAGAGTCGATTTGTGAGTAGCAATCCGACTGAGTGATAGCTAGTCGATTGATGTGTCTCTGAGTGAGATAGAAAGAGAGAGAGAAGGGTGATCTGTCGAGAGAACGTCCCTTTAATTCTGATCATTGATACTGGATTAATCTTTGACATTTTTGGATTACTTTTACCTATGATTTTAAAGACCACCAGATCTCTGTTACGGACTAGTGTCTCTGTAAATAAATATATTTTGTCGCTGTACACACTTGTTGAATTAATAATCGTCACTTGTTGTACGTTTAATTGTTGGTGAGATTGTGTGTGGTAGAACCACAAATACAAATACGAGTCATCATTGAGTCAGCTCTCATACTCTTAGCAACAAGCCAAGGATACCCTCATAGGGGTCCTCAACAGTTGTACATCCCAAATTCAAGTTGGACTGGATGGATGATGATTTGCAGCGTTCGCATCTTATTGAAGTACTGAAGAGACGCGTTTCACAATCACTCATGTGAATCAAGAAATTAATAATTACTTGGCAGACACTTCAGACAGTATTGCATCATTGGATGCCTATCCACATATCCGTAAAATATAAATATACCTGAATACAGGACTTTCTTTTAAGTGCTGCTGCTGAAAGGCTGTTTTCATTAGGACAGCGCGCGCGGTCGGGGAACCGGGGTAAATTACCCCAAATGGGGTAAAAATGAAATTTTTGGGGGTAAAAATGAAACTTTTGTGAGTAAAAAGTATATATTTTTAATTTGCTATGGGGTAATATCAACTTACACAAAAATATTTTGGGGTAATGATTAAGAAAGTTCCCCGACCGCTGCATTAGGAGGACGAGTATTTCGCCTCCTCGTTCACGACTGAGCAGTGCGCATTTTGAAATGGTTACTTTTCTTCGCCTGGCTAAGTGGTAACTGCCAGTTAGGTGGCGTTACCCTGTGAACTCTACTGGAATTCATCGTTAGTTTTCCAGATGTAATGCAATCCACTGACTCGGTCTGACTGCTTTTACTATAGTGTGTTGTTTAACTGTTATCATTTGCTTTTCTATGACAGTCATTTGCTTCATCCATCCATTCATTCATTCACAATATGTGTACAGCATACATATTAAAAATCCTGTTGCTAAAGGACGTTAAGGTATGCCGACTTATTTAATAGTAGTTTATTATTTTGTCAAAGACTTTTGGATGCTTTGAGGGAAACCGATGAAGCAAGTGTTAACTATTGAACAAAATTTGGTTAAAAATACATCATCTAAATCAGCCAAAAATGTTGTTATCGTTTATCGATGTAAGTGATATAGAGCAATGAATTACGTAATTGCATTTTATTCGTCGAATGACCCAAATATTGGTATTAGTATTGGCAATAATAAATAAATATTGGTATTGGTATTGCAATACTGGTTTTAAAATTGTATTGGTATTGGTATTGCAATACTGGTTTTAAAATTGTATTGGTATTGGTATAGCCAATATTTTTTTTTTAGTATTGTTAACAACCCTGCACAATGGTCGGTCCAAATAAAATCTAAATGGTAAATTTACTTTCTTTATACTCACTGTCTGGCGGAGACAAATAGTGTCAATGACTTTGAAAAAAAAATCTCTCCAACCAGTGGCGCACCTAGGAGCAGGAGAAGGGAGATGGCACATTATTTTCTGCCGAGGGGAGGGGCAGATACCCCAAAATACGAACCGAATCTACTTATCTACATGAAAATGGTCGAATTCGAAATTGAATTTCACGACGTTCGTTTTGAATAATCTCTTTTCTTTTTTTTTTTAAACAAAAAACACGATATTTCCACACACAAAAAAATAAAAATTGGCCACCGGCCGAGGTAGACTTTGCACGTAATAAATATAGGCCTCACATTCAATTTGTGATCACAAGAGGCTGCATCTGGTGAATTACCTCAGGATCTGAATTTTGTTCATATCCATTGCTGAGCTTCGAGTTCATTAAACGTCAACAAATTTTAGCACTTTTTAGACACCCCCATCCACCCCCACCCCATCTCGTCAAAAAAATGTCAAAGTTTCGTTGACACCCCCTCCCCCCTAGTAAAATTACGTCAATTTTTAACACAAAATACAAACTTATACAAAAAAATATAAAAAAAAAACTCCCAGATACATGTATAAGCTAACTTTCAATTTAAAAAAAATCTAAATCTAATTTGCTTAATATGCCTATAACAAAATCAACGAGTCTCCTTCTCAGGTTATCGGGTTATAACAAACAAACAAAAAAGTGGAGCCAATCTCACACCATCAAATATTAGAAAACAATATGCGCAGACCAGCGCACAGGCCCGTAGCGTGCGGGTGGGGCGCCCCCCCCTCTGCGTTTTATCTGGCCCCCTCTGCTTATTTGTTCTACTTAGTAAAATGTATTACCTGCCCCCCCCCTCCGCTATTGCCTGGCCCCTGCTGTAGAATGCCTGGACCCTGCTGTATAATTTTCACGATACGGGGCTGCCAGCGCACCATATGATTTACGTATTGAAAAGCAGTTACTTATGTGATGATGAGACTGGCAGTGAAGGATGGTGGCCATTGTAGTTGTTGATTGTAAATTGATTATTAAATGCTGTGTTTTTGAACACAAGGCTGTCCTGTTGTGATTTTCCTTTAGAGCATTTAACAATAAACAATAATGTTACAGCTTTTATTAAATTAAAAATATTTGCGACTCTTATCGATCTCTTGATTCTTCTGCATGGAAAGGGGGGGGGGGTGAAAATTACGTAAGTCGGGAGTTCTAACGTGACAGTTGAAACATTTCTAACACACCATTAGGTAAAGATATTGGTGCTAATTTATGCCACCCTACCTAATGTGCAGAAATGACCTACAATTCATACGTCATAAATTACGTTTTACCCGTCAACGCTAACAAACCAGACCAACCAAACAAAACCAAACAACCAAGCCAAACCCGTCACAAATTACGTTTTACCCGTCAACGCTAACCAACCAAACCAAACACCATTAGGTAAAGATGTGGATGCTAATTTATGCCGCCTGCCTAATGTCCAGAAATGACCTACATTTCATGCGTCACAAATTACGTTTTAATCGTCAACGCTAATAACTTAGGATTATTTGCTTTAATAGTAATTAATTCTCTCAATGTTAAAATCAAAACGTAGCATTAAAAAAATAAACTTTTATAAAAATGCACTGAAAAGTAAAAAATAAATACTTCATCATGCTATTTTGCAGCACAGAGGCAAGTTGGTGTGGCATGATACAGTACCCGCGCGCAAGTTCAATTTGGCTTCTTTCTTTCTTAATTACACACTGTCCTTATATAGTGATAATATTCTATAAAATGTAACATTATGACTTTAGGGCTTTTTAGAAAGACTGCAGAGAGAAATTCTGTGCCTCGGAGCAAAGAAGTTTTACATATACAATACAAGTGTGCATATTATTAATGTACAGTAGACTATTAAGTTCGCAATTATCCAGCCATATCACTATCCGGCATAGTAAACAATATCCGCAATAAATTGAATGATTATGGATATTATTGGTAATAATGAAAAATATATCTAGAATAAATTGACAATTAATAAAATGTGGGTTTTTTTCTATAAGGGCTCTTCCATTTATTACGCCAACAACAAGAGATCCCTCAAGCGCAGGGAGTGGCAGGGACCATCATAGGCGTGGAACCTATGGCGGCCGACTCCAGATGCCACTTCTTAGGCCGCTAAGGACAACGAGTATTTAAATGGTAAAAACAAAAAAACTTGGCTGCGAAACAATACCCGATATTTTCACTACACGGAGAGAAGTTATCAATGGAATAATTTTATTGTACTTTGACGATTACTTTCATCATTTTAGTTCTGTACCTAAAAAAACTACGCCAACTATAATAACTTGAAATAAAGAAGTCATGTTCTTGGCTCATTATTAATCAATCGATTATTGATTTTAAATCGTGAGTTCATGTTTATTTAAACGAATAAACACTATCTTGTAGTTGTAGATCTATTGTTAGAATATTAGTCACAATTAGTGATTAATTGTGAAACAATCATATTATGTTTTTTCTAAATCAGTCTAACCTAGATGTGTGTCAACTTTTTTTTTTAAAGTAGAGCTGGGCCTACAGCTAGACCCCCCAGCCGGCGCCGCGCGCCGGCTACGCCGCCGAATTTTCGTCCGCTGTAAATCCGCCGAAAAATATGCGGCGCGCCTCATTAGCCGCCGTATTTCGTTCGCCGTTATATTAACTGTCGCATTACTTAATATTTGTTACGTTATTATTTTCAAATATGTAACGTTAACTTTTCTAACTTCTGTTATATGAACACAACAGATCTAACTTTAATGGCTTCTAAACATAGGTGAATATATATGTATATACAATATAAGTCCTTTGTCTAATGATGTCTACTTAAACAAATGTCACTACAAGTTTACAACTAACTCTTAGAATCTTAGAACTATCTACACTACTCTACGTCTAACTCATATGACTGTCAGCACCTTACTAACTCAGAGCGCCTTACTAACTCAACTACTACTATTCACGTCTTTTATAAGGTTGGGGCGAATACGTTGGTGCAACGTTTGGGGGGGGGGGAACGACGATGTCTGTCACCGAAACGTTTGGAGGGGGGGGGGAAGAACGTCAGTGAAACGATTGGGGGGAAGGCGACGTCGACGAAACGATTCAATATGGCGGCTGCAACCTTGACCCGGTGAACTGGGGTTGGTGGGGGAGAAGTGCAATTCTACACGTCACATACCTCCCTCCTTTCCAAGTTTTACGTAGTAAAACAAACAATCATTATTATAAAAAAAAGTCTAGTGGGGAACAGTATTACATCACATTGAAAATGGTATGGATGTCAAATCAAACCTGTCTAGACTACTTGTCAAGCATCTATGCATAAGTCAATGTAATATAACGTAATACATTTTAATAAATTACAAAACTTAATAAAACACGAAACAAAAAAAACATAATGAATGCAATGTTCTATAATACAAACAAGTTCATTCTGTTACTGGCTTGTATTGCTCCTTGATGTCTTGGTTCAAATAGGTGATGGGGCATACAGGTCAGTTTTACACAACGTGTCGTGTCCAACGGGAAAGACGAAAACGTTCCATTGTCTGTATAAGTCACTCGCTGGTGAACTTGAGGTCGAAGTGACATTAACTACACCTCTTGTGATAAACGTGTCAAAGTATGAGGCGTGGTTTTAGTTTTGTCTGTTTCATTGATGTAAACTGTTGATGACGTTCTGCATATCGTTGGTAACAGGAAATTGTTGAGTGCGTCTATGACTGAGTTTACGCTTGAGTGAGGGGTTACACGTACAACAAATATGATGAGGTGAAAACAGGTGAAATTAGATAGTTGGTAACAGATAAATGTTTAGGCCCTCACAAAGGTGGCGACTTGAACTTGTAAGACGATATGTAGGTATTGGTCTTTGTTAGTCAGCCTGTGAATAACTAGCTATGAAATTATAAGGGCATATTCTTTAGAGGTGGGGGGGGGGATATATTGAACATATTATCTCAGTATCTTAGTATCTTAGTGCACGAGTCAAAGAAACAAGACATCTAAACTTACCGTGTAACTGCTGGACTTAGCTGATCATACTTAATTCAGTATATCTATGTAGTGTGACCTATATCACTTACCTTTTGACTCCGCATTTTGCATATATTACCTAGCCTTAGCAAACATCATATTCTTAGTACTGTTATGGTAACAACATCAACTTATAACTTATGGTTTAATTGGCAATCTACTTAGTAACTAAAGTAATGTACGCATAGTCTGCTCAACTTGGGTTAATTTATATATTTCTGGCGGTAATTCCTATTATATTCAGCAATTGTGGAGCAGAACTGTTCTCTGTGACCCATTTTACAACATTGTTTACAAATAACTTCATCTACACGCCTTGGGCAGGTCCTAGACTTGTGGTTGTGTAACCCACAACGAAAACAAATTATTGGTTTTACACTACGGGTACTACTGTGCTGTACGTCACTGAATGTAACTCTGGGCTTTTGTTTGTAATTTGTCCTAGTTTGCCTAATATTTCTATCGTCCTTGATCTCCATAACACTATTACCTATAATAAGGTCTGTAATGAGACTGTCAACTACCTGTGCTTCCACTCTACCATTAAAATAGATTGTCTGTATGTCTATTTCTGCTATTGGGGAGGTTACAATTTGTCCGTCAAAGCCTCTACATTTACCAAATCTGCCAGTGTATTGGGAAGGTTGAACTAAATATTTCTTCACTAAGACTGTATTACATCCTGAATCTCTTAGCACGTCTACGCTATTATGTCCTACTCTACCTTTTGTTACTGTCAAAGGCTTGGATGGCTCTAATATACACATGGCTTCATGAACCCTGTCTCTTGAACTACTTCTACCTCTTTCCTGATAATTGTCTCTACGGTTGTCCTCAGGTGACCTAGATTGTCTATTATTAAGGTTCAAAGGATAGTCCTTAGCAAAATGTCCTTTTCTGTTGCAGCTTCTACATATTAATTCTGTCCTACCTACCGTTCTATTATCATTTACTTTGTTCTGACTATGTCTGTAATGGGACCTGCTTGTGTCGCTACTAAAACGCCTTGTCTAACCTATCCTGCGCCCATTTCTCTAATTTTTTTGTCTCTATCCCTAATGTTTGTCCTAAGGTAACGAAATGTTCGAATGATGACATTCTGAGTTATGAATAATGATTTACAAACAAATTGAGTTACCTTGACTTACCTTAATATTAACTTCAACTAAATAAGGATAATGAAATACTTATTATCTACAATCTAACACACAAACTAAGTAAATTTCTGCGGTACAGAGAAAACTGATAGTAACAACAAATAAAACAATACTGTCACATATACACAAACTAGACAGTAACGATCTAACAAATAAATGTTATGTAATCTCTCCGAGCACCGCTTTTAAACACTCCGTTACAAAAGTAACAAAGATGTACTCAGTGAGAGACTACCAACAAAATATCTATAAGGATTCAAAATAAACGAGACATTTGATTGTGCACTAAGATAAAATTAAAAAAAAAAAACTTATCTGGTTTTAAGAATATATCAACACAGACTGACTGACTCCTCTTGTCGCCTTCTCTCTGCTCTCCTAGATTATGTATGAGTCAGTGTGACTCCTCTCTTGGCTGCTCTCGAGTCAGTGATACTCCTCTGTTGGCTGCTCTCGAGTCAGTGAGACTCCTCTGTTGGCTGCTCTCGAGTCAGTGAGACTCCTCTGTTGGCTGCCCTCGAGTCAGTGAGTCTCCTCTATTGGCTGCCCTCGAGTCAGTGAGACTCCTCTGTTGGCTGCTCTCGAGTCAGTGAGACTCCTCTGTTGGCTGCTCTCGAGTCAGTGAGACTCCTCTGTTGGCTGCTCTCGAGTCAGTGAGACTCCTCTGTTGGCTGCTCTCGAGTCAGTGAGACTCCTCTGTTGGCTGCTCTCGAGTCAGTGAGACTCCTCTGTTGGCTGCTCTCGAGTCAGTGAGACTCCTCTGTTGGCTGCTGAGTCAGTGAGACTCCTCTGTTGGCTGCTGAGTCAGTGAGACTCCTCTGTTGGCTGCTGAGTCAGTGAGACTCCTCTATTGGCTGCTGAGTCAGTGTGATTTGAGTCAGTGAGACTCCTCTATTGGCTGCTGTTGCTGACTTAGATGAAGATTCCAGAAATATCTTTGGGCAGGCTCGCCAAATGTTACGTTCATATTTTTAATATATAGCAGGCTCGCCAAATGTTACGTTATTATTTTCAAATATGTAACGTTAACTTTTCTAACTAATAAATATATCAACGCCAAGGCTTGTTATATGAACACAACAGATCTAACTTTAATGGCTTCTAAACATAGATGAATATATATGTATATACAATATAAGTCCTTTGTCTAATGATGTCTACTTAAACAAATGTCACTACAAGTTTACAACTAACTCTTAGAATCTTAGAACTATCTACACTACTCTACGTCTAACTCATATGACTGTCAGCACCTTACTAACTCAGAGCGCCTTACTAACTCAACTACTACTATTCACGTCTTTTATAAGGTTGGGGCGAATACGTTGGTGCAACGTTTGGGGGGGGGGAACGACGATGTCTGTCACCGAAACGTTTGGAGGGGGGGGGAAGAACGTCAGTGAAACGATTGGGGGGAAGGCGACGTCGACGAAACGATTCAATATGGCGGCTGCAACCTTGACCCGGTGAACTGGGGTTGGTGGGGGAGAAGTGCAATTCTACACGTCACATACCTCCCTCCTTTCCAAGTTTTACGTAGTAAAACAAACAATCATTATTATAAAAAAAAGTCTAGTGGGGAACAGTATTACATCACATTGAAAATGGTATGGATGTCAAATCAAACCTGTCTAGACTACTTGTCAAGCATCTATGCATAAGTCAATGTAAGACAAGTCTTGGGCTCCCCATAAGGTCTGCAAAAACTGTGTGGAGACCCTACGGCAGTGGACAAATGATGAGAAGAAAAGTCTAAGTTTCGGTGTACCAATGGTATGGCGAGAGCCGAAAGACCATTTTGGTGATTGCTATTTTTGTATTGTGAATGTTAAAGGCTTCAATCGCCACAAGAAATCTAAGTGAGATTATCCTGATCTTGAATCTGCAAGGAGACCAATTCCACATAGCAGTGAAGTTCCTATACCAGTGTTTAGTGGATTATTAGAGCTTTCACCATCAGACTCTGACGAGGGGCAAGATCTGGAGTTTTTGGCAGGTGAAAAAAGTGGAAGCGATTATGAAGGAAGTTCTTCAACACCTCAACCATTTAGTCAAGAAGAACTCAATGACCTAATACGATACCTAAATATGCCCAAGCAAACATCTGAGCTTTTAGCGTCCAGGCTCAATGAAAGAAATTTTCTCAAACAAGAATTTTAAAAATTTCTTATCGGAAAAGAGAAGAGTTTTTTCTTCCATATTTCAGCCAAGAGGAAGATCTTGTTTACTGTAATGACATCCTTGGATTTCTGCTCCAAATGGGACTACAAGACTACCATTCCAAAGACTGGCGTCTTTTTATAGACAGTTCCATCAGAAGCTTGAAATGTGTTCTGATACACAATGGTAACCGTTACGCATCTCTTCCTATTGCTCACTCAACAACACCTAAAGAAGAGTATGAGAATATCAAAACAGTATTGCCGAAAGTCTGTTATTATGAGCATCAGTGGTCAATTTGTGTTGATCTAAAAATGGTAAACTTCTTGCTTGGGTAGCAGTCAGGATACACAAAATACCTGTGCTTCATGTGCTTTTGGGATAGCAGGGCAAGGCAAGATCATTGGACAAGAGTGACATGGCCTGCAAGGGAAACCATGGCATTAGGTAAAGAAAATATCATCAACAAGCCACTGGTTGACAAGATCATTCTCCCACCGCTTCATATCAAATTAGGTTTAATGAAACAATTTGTTAAGGCTTTGGGATTTTTGACGGTCCTCAGATTCGAAAACTCATCAACGATCAATATTTTACAGATTTCACGGATCACCTTGAAGCTTCTTCATGGAACAGTTTTGTTTCAGTTGTCAGGAACTTCTTAGGTAATAACAAAGCAGAGAATTACGAAAAACTGGTACAAGATATGCTCGCTAACTTCAGAAACATTGGAGCAAATATAAGCATCAAGGTACATTACCTGCACAGTCATTTAGACAAATTTCCAGGTAACCTTGGGGACTTCAGTGAGGAACAAGGCGAGAGGTTCCATCAGGATATGAGGGTGATGGAGGAGAGATATCAAGGAAGATGGGACATAATATGATGGCTGACTACTGTTGGAGCCTCCAGCGCAATTGCCCCAACGACACACACAAAAGGAAGTCGAGCAAACAGCGATTTGCTAATGCATTACCATAGACAATTAACATATTAATTAATTAATTAGACATAATTAGTTTTTCAAATGAAAATGTTTTCTTCTATAGCACTATTACATATCTTTTTAAACACAGTTCTGCATGACTATTAACATTTTCACTAGTATTTGTTAGTATACTATTTTACTTCATGCAATTCTTGACAATTTTCAAACACGGTGCATACATTATTTAATTAATTTTAATTATCTATTAAAATAGAGCCAATCTAGCAAAAGCACTTACATATTCTAAATCAGTATAGTTGACTTTGTATAAAATGATTTAAATATCACTGGCAATGAAATCATTGTTTACCAGTGTAATGGATGCCTCTGAGAGCAGCACTAACGCCATCAATGACAGTCATGACACAATGATAAGTCAGTGAAGGCATCATGTCCAACGCGTTGGAATTCAACATTGATGATGATTCAGTCTATACTTGACTTTAAAATATGATGATGATGATGACAAAATACGAATGATCAAGCTGTCAACTCTCAACCAGCTTGACCATCGATTTCCTGTAAATGATCACATTAAGCTGCATCAGGTGCTTGATCCAAATTTCTAATCATTGGTTCCACGGTCAGAAGCAACCACAATTCTGGAGAACGCAATAAAGTCAGCAATGGCCCGTGGATTCATTATGTCTAAAGCTGATGTATTGCATTCGCAGCTAATTAGTGGACATGTTTCTGAAGAAAGCTGATGAACTACATCTCGTTTGTTTTATTCATGACAATTATAAACTGATATTTTAAGTGCTTATTAAGGTATTGAGTGACAGAAACTGAATGTGTGGAATGTATCCATGTACTGTATTAGTAGCACAGCATATAAAACTGTTTATTTCTGTTTTTTTTTAAATAATAAAACTTTTCCCCAAGTATTGTAAAATTGTTTTATTGCTGAAGTTTTATCAATTCAATATTTTATAGGCGTCAGCCGAATTTTAGCCAAATATTTCGTTATCTGCCAAAAATCAGCCGCAAATGTCAATTTACTCAATTTATGGTCAAATTCGGCTACGCCGGCTATCAGACGAAAAATTATGTCAGCCAGCCAAAACTTTAAAAAAAAAAATTCGGCTGGCAGGTCTACCTGCAGCTGATATATGGATTGATTAATTGATATATGAATCAAATGCTAAACTCACTGGTGTGAACGAGCAGAAAGCAGAGCCAGGGCCGTTTCAAACAGCATGTATTCCTGTAGCATTGTTGACCATGGTTTACTTCTAAATTATTTATTGCATACATTAACCATAGGGTACTTCTAAATTATTTATTGTAAACATTGACCATAGTTTAATCCTAAATTATCTATTGCATACATTGACCATAGAATACTTCTAAAGTATTATATTGCATACATTGACCATAGGGTACTTCTAAATTATTTATTGCATACATTGAGCATAGGGTACTTCTAAATTATTATATTGCATACATTGACCATAGGGTACTTCTAAATTATTTATTGCATACATTGACCATAGAATACTTCTAAATTATTATATGCATACATTGACCATAGGGTACTTCTAAAGTATTATATCTATGCATTCTTTCCTTACATATTGTATTTTTCTTTTCAAGGGAGATTATACCTATTTATGATTGTGGTGATTAGGTTCCCTTCGTTTGTCTGCAGAAATAAGTTCATTCACTTAAAATACAGAGCATACCACAAACACAAACAGCTAACCATGTAAATTTAACCGATTGCATCACTTGAAGTGCTTAACTAACGATAAACACATAAGTAGATGCTATTAAGCAGTACTTTGTGAAAGACTTCCATAACATTAAAAAAACATAAAATAAGTCCGGTTAATTTAAAAAAAAACATTGATGTTTTAATCAGATATTTCCATTCCTATCACCAGTTTACTAATGATTTACAAATAGTGACAAAATATTTTCAGAAATAAAAAAAAAATCCATCAAGTTTTCAAGGTCAATAAACAGAAGATAAACCTAAACACAGGTTAAGTGGGAAAAAAGGTTAATTTATGAATAGTATAAGTACAAATCGTGCCAATGTAGAATTATTCAGATTAATGATCTTCTTCTTCTTCCTTTGGCTCTACAGCCCATTTAGGGCCCTGGCCTGCCATACTACACTTCTCCACTTTCCCGATCCAGGGTCTTCTTCCTCCACTCTCTCACTCCTATGGCTTTAAGGTCTTTCTCCACTTCCTCCAACCATCTGCTTCTTGGCCTGCCTTTAGGCCTTTTCTCATTGGGTGTTGTCTTATAAATCGTTTTTGGACCTCTGTTGTTTTCCATTCTTTCTATGTGCCCTACCCACCTTAATCTATTCATTTTAATTTCAGCTGTTATATTTGGTTCTTCGTACAGTTCGTACAGCTCTGAATTGGTTCTACTTCTCCACTCGTTATTGTCCTTTACTGGCCCATATATTTTCCTAAACATTTTCCTTTCCCAAGTGTTTAGCATATTTTCTGCTTGTTTGCTGATGGTAGATTAATGATCAAAGACAATATTTATCTCCAACATTATTTACTAGTAAAGACAAACAATATTTTTTTTTTCTAATGAACAACTATCAGATCATGGGTAATGAGGAAAAATAAAAAACTAAATAACAAGCAACTGACAATGACCATAAAGGGGGTTGGTGATTTAGGATAAAACATTTTTGCAATGTTGGTTCTAGATACCAAACCAGTAGCTCCTCATTTAGAATAATATATATTTATCTTTTATAACATATGGATACTGACTCCAAATTGAAAATTCAACCCCAGAAAGAATAAAAAGCTTTGTGCACAGGAACATCTATTAATTTTTCTTCTTCAGCCATGAAATTTTACCTGACATATAGCAGTACACCACAATAAAGTAATATTCCACCCTTAAAAGGAAGGAAGGGTGTATTTGTTTTAAACTAAGTTCCACCATTGGTTTTAAATGGATATCAAAGAATAATTAAGCCACCAAGGAGTTGAAGTCTAAAGAACCCGAATAAATAAATGACTTGCCATCCCTTATGTTTTATTAACATAGAAGAATAAATGTGTATTAATAATTTTATCTCAGCAGAATTTAAAACTTCCAAATAAAAAAAAATACATTAAAAACAATGAAAAAGAATAAAAAAAAACAGAATGCAATCAACAAACTTTTCTTTTTATTCAAATGAAAACACCCATAACCATGTTATAAACAAATTAGTAAAAAAAAAAAAGTCATAAACCAAATGTTTTGATTTTTTTCCACTCAAAGATAAAGAAAAAAAAATCTAACCGAATTTTTTGATTGGCTAAAGAATAAAACTTTACAGATTTTATTACATATAGAGAAATTAAAATATCTGCAGCAACATATGATGAGAATAATGTCGGATGACTTTCAATTATTTCTCACTCTCTTTTTTCATGTCTACTACAATTATAGCATAATTGGTATGCCAATTATGTAATCATTTGAAACAATAAATAAATAAGAGAAGCCTAATTGAAAATTTAAAATTAAATAACATAAGACATGTAGTTATAATAACACAATTTGTATATGAACTAAAATAAGTACACTAATCTTTCAACTTTTTCTTTTTTGTTTTCAGCTGAGTAAGGTTTGTACCAGGCCCCTGCTGAGATGATCCTTTGTTAGCTGGATCACGGACAGGCTGCCACTGAAGTGGTTTGCGTCGGTACATGCTCCATGGAATTAATGTCAACTGAAAAAAATATTTCAGTAGAAGATTACTAAAGGTAACAAAACATCTCTGTACAGCAAACATATTTCATGAATATATATCCTATAAAATAAAGTATGTTTTTAATAAGAAAAGCAATTAAAATCCTTACCACTGAAGAAACAGTAACTCCTGCAAACAGGATGTATAAAGTTTGAGAAAACTGTTGTGTAATATAACCCCATATAAAGCCAACAGCCTAAAAGTAAACAAAATATTTCAAACTTAACTAATATAACACCAGGTACTCATTATAAATGAAGATATCAATTTTCAGCGATACAGTTAATTATTAGTTATTCTTGATATGTTTAAGTACTTAAAAATATTTTTAGACATAGTGCATTTTTTGTACCTGCTGCATTCTTTATAGTATCAATAGTTACTTTACTAATTTTTAATACAAATGTGTATCCTCAACAAATTTTACAATCTATTTTTTATAAAAATCAACTTCTATATATCATGGTATTCAAACATAATTTACAGGAAAGAAGTACATCTTTTCCTTCTCCAACACAGAAAAATTTCAAGAGTAAATTAACAAAATTTCCTTATTACAAGATTCTAGCAAGCTTTCTACTGACAATTGCCTTATCTTTTTCTAATATGAATTTAGCATGGATTTAATTTCTTGCAAGCTTTCACTTCATTAAATGATGTTGAATCAATTAATGTTGAAAGTCAGTCTAAATTATCGTCTTATGAGGAACACTTGAAATTATACAATGTTTTATCTAGAAAATTGCTCTACTTTTGGCAAAAAACTATTGAAAAACCATTTTAAAAAAAATGGTGTGTATTTAAAAGCATAATTTTTAGCTTTTGAAGAATCTGCAGCAACTTAACTTATATTTCTTCTTCATTTTTAATGGCTTAAACGGTTGCTTTGATTAAATTAAGAATTAATAAAGTACAACACAATTATGCACTGTATGAACTACAGATTACAAAAGATTCAGCATCTGAGTTTGTTTTCTGAATTCCATTCTGAGGCCATGTTGACAGAGGTTCTGCCACAATTTTCTAATGTGTTAGAGCTAAACCGTTTTGCTGGATACTGTGTTGGAGGACGGATAGGTGTAAAAGTTGTGTAAAAAATAGTTATTGCTTTAAAAAAGTGAATTAATAAATTTGACATCAATAAAAAGTAAAGATATATTCTCAAATGCAAAAATTAAGGGGAAACATTCAAAAACTGCACTTGCACTTAAATTGGTCATGTAAGTCACAATTAGAAGAAAGAGGTAATTAAAATTACAATTATAAAGACGATAATACCAGACCAGAAAATAGATGCAATCAAAACCTTGCAAGTTGGGTACCCCAGTGTCTTGATCGTTTCCGACCGGTACGTCTTTTTTTTGTGTCACACAATAAATGCAAGAGTTACAGTCTTCATGAGAATCACTTCTTTCGTTTCATTGAAAGGTTTCAAAAAGATTTAATACAAGAAATAAGTCGTAAACCTGAAGTCCCAGCAATAGCATCCACCTTTTTTTTCGAAAAAAATCAACCATGAAAAATAGTTGACAAAAGAGATTAGTGGGAAAGATCAGATTTGTGACATTCATCATATCATGTCACTTATCTTATATAACTTAATTTCAAAGCTAAACGTAAGCACAAATAACAAGATGTAAGAATAAGCCAACAAACTGATGTGATTCAAACATTCTTATAGTGAACCCACCTTTGAAATTAAAGGGCATACTGTATTTGTAACTATCTAAAAGAAAGAATTACTGAAATCTAACAGCACATAATCAAACAAACTCTGTTTCCTCCAATACAAAATAACAATAATTAGAGATAAAGATCTGTGACAAATGAGTAGGAATTAATATGCTATCAAAGGTAATAAAATTATGCAGTCACCCTCCCTTTCATTTCATTAAGTAGGTATGGTTAACAAGCAATAACAAAATTCTACTGTTAATCCAAACAGTACTCACTGCAAAAAGTACAATTATAACTTGAAAATAACGCTCTGCTCTCCTTTGTCCATCAAAATCCTAAAAAAAAAAAAATCACAAAATTACTTTAACACAATTATTACAAGTTGAAAATATATTATAGACTAGTAGCAGGGACAAGGCGTGAGTGTTGCCGGTCTAACTCTTAAAGAAAAATTGATTGATGTTATTATAGCTATATACAAAGCACAAACAAACAAAGATCTATATATTTGTATAAAGTATTGGACTTACAACATATACAATTTATATAAATAAATTTTATATATATTTAAACTTGTAATCATTTTATTATGAATGATTATGCTAACTATATTCAATACACACAAGACCATTTTATAGCTATATTTTAAAGCTATATATTTGACCAAATTCAAATCTGACGTTTTCAGGTCAAAAACGGCGGTAGAAATCGTAACTAAAATTAAAAAAACCTAGAGACTTTCGGAAACCCTAAATAAAGAAAACAGATAAAACTAAACTCCTGGACCCTTACTTAGCTGTCCATAGATTAAACGTCGTATTTGGTTATGAACGTATTTTAGATACCCCCCATTCACCAAATCCGCATTTGAATCCGATGGATTTATATTTGCCAAATCCGAAGGATGCGGATTATCATCCGCTCCGTCACATCCCTAGTCAAAAAGTCCGGCCACCATACTTTACCTACATTTCATGGTATTTAAAATAAACACCCCTATTTACTTCTGGCTGTGATGTCATACAAAAGTCAACTTACTTTCATGTATTTTTAATAAAATGAAATATAGCTAATGTAGCCATAGGTAAAGAAAAAATTTTTAAAGTAACTTAGTCTTAGTCTAATAACTTATTAGGTTAGCTAGTAATTTTTCAATCTGCTCTTGATTCACATCTAGATCTTTGCAATGACATATTAAAGAACCATTTATCTCGTGGCGGGCTTTTGTAAACAATTACCACAATTACCATAGCTTCCTTTAACAACCTCTTGCAAAAAGTTTCTATAAATTTTAACGTGATATTCAATCGTAACGATAAATTATAGTATTCATAGGCATACGCCGCATAGCATATTGTTTGAACTGAAGTTTGATATAGTTTAACGTCATACCATATGAACTGGAATGTTTTTCACTTTCTCTGGAAGAAAAGGTGTTATGTATTCCATTATAAATATTCCGACTGCTCTTTTGTCTTTATTTTTTATTAACGTTAATAAATATATCTTCAAGTATTATATTAACTCAGAATCACATAGGCAACGTAGCTCTTATTTTGCCCGGAAGCTCAGAAATCAGAAAAATAAAAACAATTCGCATTTCTTATCTATAATAAACTACATATTTAAGTTATACATGAATCACCACCAATCATGTATGTAAATGTTTAAGATACATATTATTTTAAGTTTCACAAAGATCCTATTTTAATATATATATATATATATACGGCAGAGCCGCCGTAAGGGGTGCAGCCTCAACAATTGTAAGGGGATCTTGGATTTTAGCAGATATGAACATTAGGCTTTTATAACTTCACTCCGGCCTTTAAGTCAAATTTATAACTCATTGCGGTCCGCGGTTCAAAAAGATTGCTAATCCTTACACTACAGTACATGTATAAAGAAAGACCACAAGTAGTGGAAATTGTTTGGAGCCAACGATTAGCTGTCGGAAGCCTTGACTAAAGAGGCCAGAAGTATTAATTTATCTGTCCCAATTTTCGCATCCCCGTCGCGAAATGGTCCCGACCAATGGCGTTTCTATCTTAAGTAGGCCTAGGCCCAGCCCTGTAGCGTGAAAATTCTACAGCAGGGACCAGGCATTCTACAGCAGGGGCCAGGCATAGCGGGGGGGGGGGGCAGGTAATA
Organism: Bulinus truncatus; assembly: GCA_021962125.1. Lineage (NCBI taxonomy): Eukaryota > Metazoa > Mollusca > Gastropoda > Planorbidae > Bulinus > Bulinus truncatus. The sequence continues at coordinate 773,208 of JAGDYQ010000270.1, read as the reverse complement.
CATTTTACTAAGTAGAGCAAAAAAGCAGAGGGGGCCAGACAAAACGCATCAATTGTTCGACCTTGTGTTTCAAGGTGGCTTTCAAAATGTTTATGTGGCAAAATTAGTCCCGACAGTTCTCAACTAAGAGGAGCCATTCACCTTTCTACTTGTTTAAACGCATTTCTACCAGGCGCATTTGTTGCTACAAACATTGCATCAGTGTTCTGCTTTACAAAATGATGGATGGCCACATCAATAACTTTTTGATATCAATGATATCTTTGGATTTTCATCAGATCCACCATCCACAGACATAATAATAATCGGTTTGATCAACATCTTGCTTGGATCCTTTGTAACAATATCGAACTCTTCCAATTCAAGTAGCCTTTCATAGCCCAGTCCATGGCAATAAGCTGATGATGAGCAATGCTTGCCTGATCTGATAGCTATGTAAGTTGGACCTGCATATGTTACAGCTTCGGGTTTACCTAAACCAGGGGTAGGCAAACCGCGGGCCGCATGCGGCCCGCCAGAGTATATAATGCGTCCCGAACGCATGTACATGTTGCGATCCTATATCAATGTTTTTATTTCTTTGTTTAGAGTTTTCGCTATATTTTTGAAATTTTATTCCGACGTTTTGAATCGAATCTAGAGTTATTAAACCCGTCGACCTGAGGGTACCTGGTTCGATCTCCGGTGAGGAACTAGGACATTTTTCAGGTCATGGCTTAAGTCCCTACTATGTCTCCCGTGTTGCCTCCATGGCCATTGCACTATCGGATGAAAGAAGGGCACCATAAAAACTGTCCCATTAGTGGTTTATAGGATCTAAGAGATTTCATCTCATCCTTACAGGGACTTCACACACACACACTGCCACTCAGCTCCCAGATAACCTCTTGTCCACGGAAAGTCACACTATCCAGAGAGAAACACACCACAGCAGTGTTTTTTTTTGTGACGGTACGGCGTACCGGGACCTTTTCAATGTGGGGAAAAAATATTACTTTTCTTGTATTTTAACGTTTATTATTAATTTATTATATTATTAATATGTTAAAATTGAATAATTTAAAAATTGTGCGCAATAAGAACTAAACTAGACGCAGGGTTTTAGCTAAAATTTAGGCAATCCATCACTGAGTACCGGCACCTATTTTTTTTACAAAAAAAAAAAGCACCGCGCCACAGTAAATAAAAAAGAAAAAAAATATAATGTTACTTGTGCGGTCCCCACGGGGGTTGGGGACCACAGCTCTAGGTGATTCAAAGTTGCTGTACAAAATATGTCATCAATGTGTTTTGAATGTAAATCATTTTGTGTTCAGCACAAATTTGAGCTAAAGTTTCTTTTTTTCGGTATATCTTCTGCTTGACTTCTCCCGTACAACTTAGTCATTTGCAAAAGTTAAGCAGATGTAATAGTTTTTTGTTGCCTGTTTTCCAGTAACTTGCAATGTTTAACTTTATAAAAAAGCTAAGTTTATCTAATCTTTTGAGAAACTAAAATATTTAACTCAAATATTTAGTTACTTTCACTAGTTTCAGAATATTTTCTGAATAATATTTATTACTATTTGTTTTCTTTTATCTTATAAAGAAATGTACTGGGTATGTAGCACTTTCTCCCCCCTCGATTTTCACCCATCCCTCCCCCTTCTTACATTTCGTTCTAAATACGCGACACCCGTCACTGCAGATGCACACAAGAAGTCTCAGTTTCTGTCTTTAAACCCGCCTCTGATAAAAGTGTGTCACGATCACTTTGGAACTCTGAATTAGTACACTTCCGCTTTTTTACCTAGACCTATACTATCTCACGAATAAATGTTCTTATTTTTATAATGGAATATGCTTGCCTTTCTAATGTGATATTTAGGCACGTGGCTTGGTGATGAGTAACGCATCAAGCTTCTTCAAACTCTTAGTTGTTTAAAATGAAATTCTATGTCGCTGCGTGCCCCTTCACAATCTTTCCCCTATCCCTTGGAGTGCAGGTCCCACCTGTTGAGAAACGTGGTTCTATCTTTCCCTTAATTGACGAAGCATTTATAAAGAGTAAAGAAACATTAGCCTACCAACGAAGCCCAGATTTTACAGAGCCCTAGTTAGAACAATTGCCCTGTATGGGTGTGAGACATGGACACTTCTAGCAGCCACGACAAGCAAGCTACAGTCATTCGAAAAAAATGTATGAGGAAAATCCTTCGAATCTCCTACATGGAACACAAGACCAATGAGCATGTCTGGGAAAGAATATCCTCAATCGCGGGCCATCAGGAAATGATTATGGCAACACTCAAGCGACGTAAGATGGCATAGTTTGGACATATGCCAAGACATTAAAGCCTGCAAAAAAACTTTTCCACAAGGGACTGTATAAGGTGGCCGTCGAAGAGGGCGCCAGCGGAAATGTTGGTTTGACAATGTATACCATAGATATATAAAATATATACCAATGAATGAATTAAATACAGCCGCAAAGGATAGACAACTTTAGAGAAATATGTATGTTGAGGTGGCCATGCATTCCCCCAACGACAACACCGGTTAAGGGTATGATGATGAATGAAACAGTTATAAGTTCTTCAAGAATGTTTATTGCAGTAAATATATTTAAATACATATAATATGATCAAGTTTAGAAATTCAAACATTCGGCGTATTATTTTTGTTTTCAGTCCTATCCATTTGCTAACTTTATGCCATTAAAAAACATTTCTCTGTGTATGTAAGGTAATATTTTTGAAACTTTTTCAAATCTGGGTTCAATCTTTAAAAACAAAAATAACTTACTACATTTACAAATCAAATACTTTGTTCTCTAAATTATGTACACCCAGTTGCGGTATTAGTGTGTGGTAACAGGGGGGACAACACCAGTCTGGGCCGAAGCTTCTGAGAATTTTATTGTTACCAGCAGTGCCATTTATCAAAAAACAAGCAATTTAAGCCTGTTCCTTACTGGACACAGGACGTGTTAGCGCATTTTCGTGTATGTATCAGTACGTATGCTATATTTCAGTAAATATTTGTAAATTTTGGAAATGTTTATAAATTCAATTGTGTAATGCATATATCTGAAAAAAGATATTAAAAAGACGTTTCTTTATATTTGAAAAAAAAATATTTTCTCTTAAATCTAACTACAAGTGGTTTGTGGTCACTGAAATAGGACTCATAATTGAAACATTCTAAATTGTAGTTATTTAATCGTCCGAAAACTCCGTCAATTGTTGTTTGATAAATTGTTGTTGCCAATCTTGGTGAAAGTAGTTGAATGTTGAAGTTTATTTCGAAGAAATTTTCAATTTCTACCCCGGGCTCTTTGAAATCTTGATTGAAATCCCAACAAATGATGACTTATGGTTGATTGAGCTGTGCTGCAAAGTTGTCATTGATTACGGGTTTTATAAAAAGTAAGGGAAGTAAGTCATGTTGAATAACTGTTACAAAAATAAATAATGATTTCGCCCCTTTGTTTAGCTTATAATCTATATATAATATATAAGCCCCCTTAGAGCCCTGCCCTGAGAGGTCCTATCGCGAAAATGAACTTTTGATGTACACATGGCAGGCCAAGACCTACAAATGATATATACATCATGGGCCCAGGGACTTATGGTTGCTGGGCACTATGTCTTGATGCTTCGCATTTCTATTGTCACTATGTCTAGATGCTTCACATTTCTATTGTCACTATGTCTAGATGCTTCACATTACTGTTGGAAATGGATTTAATGCACTTTTTTTTTAGCAGCACCAACATTAATTTGTTTGAATATTTAATGAGTTCAATTTTGTATGTTTTATGATGACAGCAGACGTCTTTTTAGTTTAGAACTCAAGAGTATCTCAATACTGAAAACAGGCTAGTTGTTATACAAAAGGTGTTATGCGAGTTTATTTTAGTTGTTATGCTAGTTCATGTTAGTTGTTATACAAAAGGTGTTATGCTAGTTTACGCTAGTTCATGTTAGTTGTTATACAAAAGGTGTTATGCTAGTTCATGTTAGTTGTTATACAAAAGGTGTTATGCTCTACCTTTTTTTTTTCAGTTGTTTTTCTTTATGCAATAATGAATGCATGATAAAATATGGCATATAGATATCAGTTCCATAAAATATGGCATATAGATATCAGTTCCATAAAATATGGCATATAGATATCAGTTCCATAAAATATGGCAAATAGATATCAGTTCCATAAAATATGGCATATAGATATCAGTTCCATAAAATATGGCATATAGATATCAGTTCCATAAAATATGGCATATAGATATCAGTTCCATAAAATATGGCATATAGATATCAGTTCCATTTGATGTTTCTTGATGAGAATAAATGCATTATGTAACGCATTCTTACAAAGTTTCATTTTTTTTAACCTGCGTACTAGACTGATGTTATATACAAACATTGTGTATGATGATAGTTTTCAGCAAGACCCATTCTTTCGATGCATATATTGGTGTTGTACTCAATGAACATTTTGTTTGGTTTCAATCCTCGTTTACCCTAAAAATTACTCGCTAAAAAAATAAATGCAGTTCTTTTTCTGTCGCACACATTTTTCCCATGATTCTGAATTGTGATTTGAAATTTAAGCTGTGAATAAACCCAGCATCATTAACCAGCATTCCAAAATAAAATGTTGGGGTGGCTTTAAGTCAGACTGTTGACCATTTACATTTTATAACAAAACCCCTTCATTTTGAAACTGTTGGGATCATAACAAAACCCCTTCATTTTGAAACTGTTGGGATCATAACAAAACCCCTTCATTGTGAAACTGTTGGGATCATAACAAAACCCCTTCATTGTGAAACTGTTGGGATCATAACAAAACCCCTTCATTGTGAAACTGTTGGGATCATAACAAAACCCCTTCATTGTGAAACTGTTGGGATCATAACAAATCCCCTTCATTGTGATACTGTTGGGATCATTTCATCCTTCAACCTTAAAAAAGGACACACTTATGTAACTTAATCTAAAATAAAGGATGCTGTGTGTATAGACCTCTCCAACAACTGTCCATGTATCTTGACAATATTAGCAGACTGTAATAACTTCACTGTTACATTAAATGATTGTAATATTACTGAACCACTATTATTTAAGTTAAAAATCAAATTTTTTTTTTGCTGTAAGTAACAAAATGTGCTCCTAGAATATTTTATGTAATGAATTAGAATGTACACACTTGAATGCAGTATAACTTGTTAATACATTTGGAGCTACAAAATAAAACAAGTTTTTAAAAATGTAAATGAATTTTCCAGCTGAACACATTATAATTTTTTTGTAATTTTTGATGGAATTTTTTTTTTTTTTGTTTATGGTGAAGGTTGAATGGGGCTTGTCATTTTATAATAAGAAGGTTGAATGGGGCTTGACATTTTATAATGAGAAGGTTGAATGGGGCTTGTCATTTTATAATGAGAAGGTTGAATGGGGCTTGTCATTTTATAATGAGAAGGTTGAATGAGGCTTGTCATTTTATAATGAGAAGGTTGAATGGGACTTGTCATTTTATAATGAGAAGGTTGAATGGGGCTTGTCATTTTATAATGAGAAGGTTGAATGAGGCTTGTCATTTTATAATGAGAAGGTTGAATGGGGCTTGTGATTTTATAATGAGAAGGTTGAATGGGGCTTGTCATTTTATAATGAGAAGGTTGAATGGGGCTTGTCATTTTATAATGAGAAGGTTGAATGGGGCTTGTCATTTTATAATGAGAAGGTTGAATGAGGCTTGTCATTTTATAATGAGAAGGTTGAATGGGGCTTATCATTTTATAATGAGAAGGTTGAATGGGGCTTGTCATTTTATAATGAGAAGGTTGAATGGGGCTTGTGATTTTATAATGAGAAGGTTGAATGGGGCTTGTGATTTTATAATGAGAAGGTTGAATGAGGCTTGTGATTTTATAATGAGAAGGTTGAATGGGGCTTGTGATTTTATAATGAGAAGGTTGAATGAGGCTTGTCATTTTATAATGAGAAGGTATAATGGGGCTTGTCATTTTATAATGAGAAGGTTGAATGGGGCTTGTGATTTTATAATGAGAAGGTTGAATGGGGCTTGTCATTTTATAATGAGAAGGTTGAATGGGGCTTGTGATTTTATAATGAGAAGGTTGAATGGGGCTTGTCATTTTATAATGAGAAGGTTGAATGGGGCTTGTCATTTTATAATGAGAAGGTTGAATGAGGCTTGTCATTTTATAATGAGAAGGTTGAATGAGGCTTGTCATTTTATAATGAGAAGGTTGAATGAGGCTTGTCATTTTATAATGAGAAGGTTGAATGGGGCTTGTGATTTTATAATGAGAAGGTTGAATGGGGCTTGTGATTTTATAATGAGAAGGTTGAATGGGGCTTGTCATTTTATAATGTGAAGGTTGAATGGGGCTTGTGATTTTATAATGTGAAGGTTGAATGGAGCTTGTGATTATATAATGAGAAGGTTGAATGAGGCTTGTGATTATATAATGAGAAGGTTGAATGAGGCTTGTGGTTTTATAATGAGAAGGGTGAATGGGGCTTGTGATTTTATAATGAGAAGGTTGAATGGGGCTTGTCATTTTATAATGAGAAGGTTGAATGGGGCTTGTCATTTTATAATGAGAAGGTTGAATGAGGCTTGTCATTTTATAATGAGAAGGTTGAATGGGGCTTGTGATTTTATAATGTGAAGGTTGAATGGGGCTTGTGATTTTATGAGAAGGTTGAATGGGGCTTGTGATTCTATAATGTGAAGGTTGAATGGTGCTTGTGATTTTATAATGAGAAGGTTGAATGGGGCTTGTGATTTTATAATGAGAAGGTTGAATGGGGCTTGCCATTTTATAATGAGAAGGTTGAATGGGGCTTGTCATTTTATAATGAGAAGGTTGAATGGGGCTTGTGATTTTATAATGCACTAATTGATTGATTTTTATAAGTCAATAAATGTACTAAAGTTTGATAACTTGATTTATTGCATTCCAAAAAAAAAATTGGTCGTCGTTATTTAGAGAAATTTAGAAATTAATCTCTTATGCATATCTACAAATTTGAAAGGGAGATAATTTTCATTCATATTTCAGTATCCCATTATATTTTAACAATGCCTTCAATATTTATGCAAATATACTTTTCTATTTTATTTTTTTTAAATATTTTTGTTTGGCCATTACAAAAAGCTTTTATTTATTGTATCCAATGTAGTAAGAAAAATGAAACATTTAATACTTGGAAGTCTCATGTTGGATTCTTCTGTCTAATGAATTGTGTATATATTTCTTTGTATTCTCTTTTCCATTGGTGATTGATTTATAAACATTTTTTAAACATAATATGTCTGAATCTTTTTTTTTCTTAAACAGAATTTATTTCATACTTATCTTTGTTTTCTTTTCATTTGTAAGATGAATGGATCCGTTGGGACTAACATAATACATTTGACTATCTGGGCTATTAAATAAATCAAAGAAATGTCCCTATGTCAGTCATGTAAAAACTACTGATGGTAACACATATAATAAAATATTCTGACTAGTCATATGTAAAAACTACTGATGGTAACACATACAATAAAATATTCTGACTAGTCATATGTAAAAACTACTGATGGTAACACATACAATAAAATATTCTGACTAGTCATATGAAACCTTGATTCTCAACCAGTACCCCCCCCCCTACAGGTACTGAAAGGTTATGCAGGGATAGGCAGAGGACCCTCCACTTTCATTGTGTCATATGCAATGAAACTGTGTAAAATCACCGCATGAAAATGTCATTTCTGAAAAGATACCTGCAAACCAAAACTGTAGAATTGAAAGACAGACAGTTGGAAAATTTTAAGACGCAACAAGACAGTATGATGAAAGGAACAAATGTTTTAGAGATATTTGCATACGTCTTAGAAAGCATTGCGCACCTCATATGAAGTATGTCTTTTGATTGTGAAAACAAGGAAACCTCATACAATTGTTGAGTTAGTACTTCCTCCAGCATTGAAAATTACAGAAATAATGTCAATTTAATGAAAACTATCCCACATTTGGTAGAATTTAATAAATGGCTGAGTATGTAGTTCAGTAAGTCTGAGAGCAGATCAAACTCAGAAATCAATTTGTGTTACAACAAGATAAGTCGACAATCATTTTATCTGAAGCACGGCTGATGGCTTTTGTCTAGTATGTTAATCAATTGAAGGGATTTCAGAAGCATTAGCAAACAACAGTGCAAAAGATTTTCAAAATTCTTTCAGAATGTCTCACCTCTCATGGACTTGGATATGGTGTGTTTTCTGTGTGCACAGATGGTGCAGCTACCTAAGCGTGGAGTTGAGACACTGAAAATTGTGGTAAAGTTTTTAACTTAATCAAGGAAGTCCTCTGAACTCTCTAACATTGCTGTCCATTCTTGCTTTCAACATTCAAATAATTTCTCTTTCAAGTCGTTAGTAGGTTCTGTCTCAACATTGTATTACAAAGTTCTGTCTCAACATTGTTTTCACAAAAGGATTCAAATTTATTTGTTCTGGGCACCAACAGTTTCAATTTCAGGAAAATTTCATTTTCTAGATTCTGTAAATGATAGATGATCATGATATTTATGTGAAATTACTTTCTTTGCATTGACTGCATTAAACACCTAGAACGAATCTGACTCCAGCCTGAAGTTGATGTGATACTGTCTGTCAGCAGCATCCCTCCTTGTCTGGTACAAAAACAAGCCCAAGTAGTGAATAAGGTAAGCATGTTCCATTATGAAAATAAGTACTTTTATTTGCGAACTTCTGTGTCTACTAGAAATGTATGAATGATGATAGATGGAGGCTCTTGAGGGGATTTTACTTATTATAGACAAAAGAAATAAATAAAACAATTCTTTGACATTTGTTTATTATGCTAAATGTTAAGGTCATCATCTGGATCTTCTTCATCAATATCATCTGCTTCATCAGGATGATATATAATCCTACCGCTTGAAGATTTTTCCTCATCAATTGATCTAAGAATTCAATTATAGAAAAAAATTCTAAATTATAACAAATTATACTAAATCAAAACAAAATAAAAAAAAAGTGAAATTAAGGTGGAAAATTATTCGCTCCCAGTCATTCAAACATAAATATTTTCTCAATGTTTCTAAAGTGTTTACTAATTGAAAAATAAGCCCAAGATGGTTAAAAAAAAATCTGGCTAATGGTATATAAGTAGTGTTTCCATGAGCATATCATTTATTATTCAAAGCATTTTATAGGGAGATAAGATTTCTTATACTTGAAAACTAATTTAAATTTTTTTATTTTTTTCAATCATTTTTCTTCCTAACAGCTAATTGTAAACAAAATTAACGGCTCGAAATCTATTGCTTTGACTATTTTTAAAAAAACAATCGTTCTTCGGAACCCTGACACTAAGAAGTAAATTATCTAGGAATTATTACGTTATATCTTGAAATATGAATCTCAGTATTTGGAATTCAAAAACCCACCGTAAATTTTTGTGTTTATTTTAACACAGATCACCTTTAGGACTTTGTCAGAAGCTGAAGTGAAAGGGTTAGGGTTAGCTTTTGATGCTGTTTCTTGCAAGTATTGTGTGATTTGAAAAAAAATTTGAATTGCAAGAAAAAACTTTGTGCATTCGCATTGGGAATGATGAGGAAAATAAAAGAAAGAGGAGCACTTTTAGAGTGACTGTAAAAATTATGATTTATCTAAACATTAAGCATGAAAGCAGTACATTTGTGGCGATTAGGCTGCTATGTTTAGTATTCCTAAAAATGAATGAATAACTTTAAAATTATTGTCTTGGAACTAGAACAAAATGGAACTCCTACAATATATCTGGAACAGATTTTATTTGGATCCAAATGTACCGCAGCACTTGAAAGAAGAATCTGATTAGATATCCGATTGCCAGTCTTCTACTTAATTTAAAAGTCTTCAGTTTTTGAATAATAATTTTAAATGAAATTTGCTGCAAATAAGTCTAATCAATGAATAATATCTGAATTTATTTCATGACTCCTGATTCATAGGATGATAATAATGGGAGACACAGAATAATCTTCTACTTGCCTGACTTTAAGATAGGGCAATTGTACTTGACTCCTGGCATCTTTTTCAGTTGCAGTAAGAGACAAATTGAATGACAGTTGAGCCAGAGGATCAGTCTAGAATATAGAATTTAAAAAATCTCAGTCTGAAATAAATTTAATTCAAAGTCATAATTATAAAACTAAAACTACATTATTCAGTATGTATACAATGCCAGTTAATATGTCAATGTAAATTTAATTATAAAATCTTAGCTTCAAAATACATGATGGGCTTGAACATTTTTTTTTCACCTGGTTCGTTGGTGTGGTTGAGTCGGGGACATTGGTGCTAGTCCAAGGTTCAATCTTGGCGATGTTAAGCTGACTATCAAAGGTCACAGACTCAGACTAGGTGCAGATAGAATGGCAATAAAAACAATTTGAAGGTCATTGAATTTAAGATGATTTGTCACTTTTATTATTTAACAAGTATAAATCAAACAGAAACTGAAACAAAGAGGCGCATCCACGTTTTTTAAACCAGAATCATATTTTATACAAAATCCATTTAAATTAAATAATAAATTTTAACAGATTGTAAATTTTAATTAGCTTAGAAAACATGGAAATCTGATTTCTGCTAATAAAAATAAAAATCTAAATAGGCATATATTTAATATGGTGCTTAGGGAAACTTACAGACTTGAATACTTTCCCAGTCACCCTACAGTGTCTGATATTACATTTATATTTCATCTGTGATGACTCAGCTATGTCTACTAGGCTGGTTGCTAGAGATCCCACCAGATCACATGTATGTGGGTCATGGACATCTTTGTGCAGCAATGCCACAACTTGAACAACATTCTCATCTGTCATAACAATCATATAAGAAATATTGTAAATATCAGAAGATATAGACATTCATAAGAGTGTAAGCAAGATTTGTTGAAGTAAATCCTGTGGGTATATTTATAGTAAATTTTAACAAAAAATAATAGACAACAGTAGATTCTAACTTCTGATAAATAACCCACAATAGTAAAACAAATGTAATGCAACAGTTCTCCAAATTCATAATAAATTCATGTTCTAATCTAATTCATAGAGGTTTTGCTTGATAAATTTATATAAATTATAGTAACAGATCTGAATCAATAATTAGTTAAATTATATTACATGTAAACAATCTGTGGAGTGTCAAACATGTCTGAGGTACTTGCTTCAGTAGAATCGGAAGTGTGAGGGAATCAAATAAAATACCAGAAGATCCACAATTAACATCTCTTATAACTCTTTCAAATAAAATGTCTCCATCACCTCCATTTGAAAGAGTAATATCCCGGTTTCCATCAATAAATGTGATTCTGAAACATACAGAGAATATGATTTTTAAAAGTATGAGGATTAATTCTGAAACGTCTCACTAGGATGGTCAACTCACAGCCCACATGTGGCAAAGGAAAGATTTCAGGCAAGGCTGTGACCTATTTTATACACATTTTTTTTTTCTTTGTTGCATTTTCTTGCTTATTATTTCTACTAATTGTTGTTTGTGGCCCTAAATAACTACTTTTTATTACAATGCAGCCCAGTAAAGCTGAAAAGTTTAAAAGACAGTTACTCAGGTTAGTAAAATTTGTCTGATTAAATCGTTGTAGTTTCACAACAATTGTAGCAATAAAAAGTGTGGTTAAACTGTAGATAACATACAAAAAAAGAAAACAATAACTGAAAGGATAAATTTTTATAATAACAAAAAAAAAGAGGGTTACCTATCTCTAACGTCTGCAGGAAGCCATGTTGAGAAGAATTCAGATGGCCGTTCGTAAAAAATTAAAATGATTCTTTCACACCTATTAAACATTTTCATAAATATGTTTGAATTTCATAAAATGCTGTAATTTGTATTATGAAAAATAATTAATTTACAATTTTACAATCTATTATAATTTACATGTAAAAATAAAAATATAATAAACCTTTTGGAGAGGTTCTTGACCCAATTCAACAATAAATGTCTTCCTGAACAATCGGCAGAATCTGTTAAAATTATAATAGCCATGGTTATACAAATCTTTTAACTGGATCTATGTTAGTAATTGAAAATATTAATGATTAAATTGCTCAGTGAGTTGAATTCGGAAAAATGTTACAAAGATCATTTACTATTTCACAGATTTACACATGATTGACTATTCAAAGACTATTGAGTCTCAGTCGATTGACATTTCTTTCAGACATTTTTTTTTTGCACTAAAACACACTATTCTCATATTTTAAGTATGTGTTTAAATATGCAGTCATTCATCTTATGAGGCTTAAAATAAAAATCACACAAACCTTTTACGAGAATAAATCTGCTCCTTTCTAAACCCGATAGTAAGTCTTCCAACATTTTCAATTTTGACAACTAAATTGTCTAAATTTCTGGTCACTTGTGGTTGAACCAACTTGGTCTTGAACTGGTAGCTAAGTTACAATAGCCTGACTAGGTCTTAGTAATTTAGCTAACAATATGTTGATTAGTTTAGTATTACAAATTATAAGACGATTACTATAATCGGAGATTCATAATTTAATGTTCAATTATTTTTATCATGTACCTATGATTGTTACTTTTTTGTATTCAATGTGGTTTTCGTCTCTTTTCCGCTGCAATTTTTTAGAGTAATCTCCCATGAAATTGATGTAAACAAACTTGTAGGATCGGAAATTTCAGTTTCGTTTCCATTGGAATTTACCATGACTTCTCCATAAATTAAATATTATTCAGATTTCACAGATGACTGATGGTATAAGAACTTAAAGAAAGGAACAAAAGAATCCCAAATTCAACAATGAGCCGTAGTTTTACTCAAAGACCATCAGTTCAAACGAGAGGAAGGGGGAATATTACAAGAGGTAGAGGCAGAGCCGTAGCCCAGCCGCCCAGAGGAATAAATGCAGCTGAACACCCGGTAGGTGTAAGACCAGCACAGGGATCTTGGGTCAATGACGAAAACCAAGACGGTAAATGCGAAAATGTAAAATAGATTTTAGTTTTTTTTTTTTTACTACTTAATTTGATTATTTCTTGACTCGAGCGCTATTAATTTGACTTATTTGTGACATAAAAAAAGCATAACTATAAAAGTATTAGAAAATAAAGTTGAATCTTTTAAAAACTATATATATATATATATATATATATATATATATATATATATATATATATATATATGATTTAATAAATGTATACATATTTGCAGTGCTTTTTTTTGTAAAAAAAAATAGGAGCCGATACTCAGTGATGGATTGCCTAAATTTTAGCTAAAACCCAGCGTCTAGTTTAGTTCTTATTGCGTATCGTCACAAAAAAGGACTGCGTATTTGTATCTTTTATGAACTATATATTTTTATTCTGACAGAAGGTAGAAGTTGTCTTGTTTTATTTATTTTCTCTTCCTTCTATCTTATTGCCGATACTAGTAACAGTACTTGCATTAGCTTTGCAGGTATCATTTATTAAAGTTACAAATAATATTTGTTTATAATACCATGCTTTTAAATGCAGCTCAAGATATTGATGGTCTTTACCCTCAACCTCAAAATGTAGATGAAGATCCATCTAGGGGAGAGTTGTAAGTAATTAAATTCATTTATTAGCCATTAATACTTTCTTTAGAAATAATAAAATTCAGGATAGAAAAACCTTGTTTTGCTTTGAAATAAGTTGTCTAAATTATTTAGCAAAGAAGCAGTTAGGTCCAGATTGAACATAAAACCATAAATGAATCAGTTTCAATTAAAGTCTTTGCTACTCATTTTTTTTTCAATTTTCTTTGAGGTGCAGGTTGGTTCTCATCTTTATATTTTATTATGCTTAATTGTTATACAACTTTTGCTTCTTCCATACTTCATGTCAAAGCAAAGCTAGATACATTTTAAACTTAAGTAGCTGTTTAAGAAATAACCTTAGGTTCTACTTTTTCATTTTTTTTCGTTTAATTTAACAAGCCGAGGAGCTTACACCGTGTTTGCCCCTGATGAGAGACGAAGACAGAAAGTCAGTCAAAGTAAGAAAGAAAAAATGTTTTTTTTTTTTTTTTTGGTTTTTTTTGGTTTAAGCAAATTCATGTTTAACATCAATATGGTTTTAACAATAGTTTGGTGACTCTTTATGTACTCAAATTATATAATTTAAAAAAAATTGTTTTCAGTGGCCCAGAAAGAGTCAGTGGAATATGCACAATTCAAGGCAGCTTCATCCAGCGTGTCATTTAAATTTGTTGGAACAGTAGGTATGGATTGTTATGTCAGGCAAATTTTTTTTTATATTTTCAAAACCATTTTTATAATCAACCATTGCTCTTCTTTTACTAAATACTATTTTTAGTATTAACCTCTTATTGCCTTGTTAGGTTTAAACCCTGATGAACTGCTTGTAGAACTTGTAAAATTTTGAGGTATAGTGTGCTGAAAACCTAAATGCAAAAAAAAAAAAAAAAAGTCAAACGCTCTCATTGGTTTGTCTTTGAAAGATTCAAATAATTCTACAATAAAAGATTGGTTAGTGTAGTTTCAATATAGCATTTGTTATCAATAACTCTCGTTATTAGTTTTACTGTATGTAATAACATTGAATTATTCTAAAGCATTATTACTTTAGTAATGAAATGTTTGCATATCCCAAACCTGATTGTAGGGTTGACCTATGACGATCCTGAGTAAATGGTTTTAGATCCGTTGTGTTCATCACAGAAACAATCTTTTTTATCATCAGTAGATTTTTTTTGTATTGGTTGCATTGTCTAGCCTCATCTAGCTACTTTTCATAATTCTATCATTTGAGGATGAATAATGTTTGTAAACATATTGTCATGATAAGCTGTATAGGAAATCTGTGCAGAAAAATTTGGCTTTTTATAGGTAGTAAAGCTTGATGTGCTATTCATCTTTGCCGGCTTCTTTTATTCAGTCTTGCAACAAAGAAGTGAATGTAAAATGACTTGATAATAGGAGGAATTTTACAATGCTTATCTGTACTTGCTTCTGAGTCTTCATGATTGATAAGTGCAATGCCACATTATATTTAATGGTTTCCAATCTTTGCATATAAACCTTTTGATTCTCTGACACATTAAGAACTTTCTTCAAAATTTATATTTTTGTCAGGGCTTTTGTCAAATGGCTTTTGGGACTTCAAGTATTCACAGACTTATAAATGAAATTATACATGCATTATGAATAGCTGTTAAGATTTATGAACTGGTTTGCATGATCAATTGAGAACTGCTAGAAATGTACCACAGGCGATAAAGCACCTTCACTTAATACGTAACACCTTGGGGAGGGGGGAAGGTTTAGAGAGGTGTGACTCACAATAATAAAGAATGGTACAAAAGGAGTTAAGTGAAGGGGGGGGATATTTTGTTAATAATTAAGAAAGAAAAAATGGCCCCTATGTAAGATGTGGCTGAATGTGTGAAAGATCTATAAGGAGCTTGATGTAACTGTATGGTAGATGTTTATACATCCCATGGTGCTGATAGCATATACAGAATTAATAGTAAAACTACAGTTTATACTTACAGAGCATATTGATAGCACATACAGAATTAATAGTAAAACTACAGTTTATACTTACAGAGCATGCTGATAGCACATACAGAATTTATAGTAAAACTACAGTTTATACTTACAGAGCATGTTGATAGCACATACAGAATTAATAGTAAAGGCCCATTAGCCAGTTCATTACATGGTTACTTACAAAACATTTTTTTTTTGTAAATAATTTTCATCTTAGAATTTATAAGAATGTTTTATGAAGTGAAGCTTCTAATATTGAAATAATGTTTTATGAAGTGAAGCTTCTAATATTGAAATAATGTTTTATGAAGTGCAGCTTCTAATATTGAAATTATTTTTTTTAGGAGGAGGAGAAACTAGTGAAGGACAGGCCCGAAGAAAACAAGCAGAATCTGTGCGAGCTCAGAAATATAATAGATTAGTAAGTATTGTCATTGTATTCAGATGATTGTTTAAGTCCTATTAGTAAGTATTGTCATTGTATTCAGATTAGTCAGTATTGTCATTGTATTCAGTTGATTGTTTAGGTCCTATTAGTAAGTATTGTCATTGTATTCAGTTGATTGTTTAAGTCCTATTATTAAGTATTGTCATTGTATTCAGTTGATTGTTTAAGTCCTATTAGTAAGTATTGTCATTGTATTCAGTTGATTGTTTAAGTCCTATTAGTAAGTATTGTCATTGTATTCAGTTGATTGTTTAAGTCCTATTAGTAAGTATTGTCATTGTATTCAGATTAGTCAGTATTGTCACTGTATTCAGTTGATTGTTTAAGTCCTATTAGTAAGTATTGTCATTGTATTCAGTTGATTGTTTAAGTCCTATTAGTAAGTATTGTCATTGTATTCAGTTGATTGTTTAAGTCCTATTAGTAAGTATTTTCATTGTATTCAGATGATTGTTTAAGTCCTATTAGTAAGTATTTTCATTGTATTCAGTTGATTAAGTCCTAATCATTTTACAAAGCTATTAGTTTGTAGCTACGGTGTGATGCATTTCCCATTTATCAGGAAACTTAAAGTAAAATGTTCTCACAAAGAATTGAAAGTATCGAATTTTTATCTGTACATTGATTATTTAAGTATTTCAACTGTTTGCAGTCTAGAAGCATTGAAATTTATTATATTTGAATTTACTTGCAGCAACGCCAACAGCAGTACAAAGATGAATCTAAACGTAAAGAAGAAATGGAGATTGAGCAAAAAAGAGCTGAGGCCAGACTAAAGGTAATATTTATTTCTATTTATGATGAGGCCAGACTCAAGGTAATATTTATTTCTATTTATGAGATTTTTGTTTTATTAAATACTTCATGATTTATTAATTCTACCCGTGAAGTTGCTTAGGTTTTATCTCCATCTAAAATCCAATTTCATTGAGGTTGATTTTTTTAAAAAACATATTCCTGTTATTTTAATTAGGCTGAGCAAAATGCTTTAAGGGACCAGGCAAGAATTGCTGATCCTGAGGATTTAAGAAAGTGAGTGTTTTTTTATTCATTTTTCTCATCTTATGTTTAATGGTGCATTTTTTAGAATGTGATTCTGTCCTCATGTTTTTGTATCTTTCATTGGGTGTCTTGAAGAAAGGTTATTTTACCGTCAAATACTTTTTTTGTGTCCCGATTAAATTGTTACACTAATGAAAGAAACCAAATCCCGGATGAGCCCCCAAATATCACAATATACTTATAAAAACTAACACCAACAACAATAAGAGAGGTTACGGTATTAAAAACAATGTATTCCTTCCTTGAACTACAACAACTGTTTCTACATCACACCTTTTTTTTTACTTCCGCTCAACATGAACATCCATTTGGTGCACTGTCATAGGGAATACCCTGTGACACTATTTATGTGAAAATTACGGGTATTAAGATTTGTTCATTTTTTAAAGCATGTAAGATATGATTAAGATTAGATGAATTTATTAGGATTAGATGAATTTTCCCTGCAAGTAAATGAAGATAGTTTGGATAAAATATAGCTTGCTACCTGCGTTGTGGATAAAATATAGCTTGCTACCTGCGTTGTGGATAAAATATAGCTTGCTACCTGCGTTGTGGATAATATATAGCTTGCTACCCCTGCGTTGCCTACAAAGTTTGAATTAGTATTTATGTTTATACTATTTAGGTTATCTGAAATTCACCACACTCACTTTATTTTGTTTCACATTAAAGAATTTAAGTTTTGATTTGTATATATAGTTGTTTTTTTTTTTAAATTGGAAATAGATATGCATATTACGATAGATAATAAAACTAACCAATATTTCTTCGCAGAAAACGTGAACAGTTTTTGAATCGCCTGGAAAATAAACATCCCTAATTAATTAGTCTGTTGTGTTATTTACTGTTATCAGCCACCAATGATTTCATTCAAGTTATCATCTGATTAGAATTATAATTGATTTTAAAAAAAATGAAAGTAATGGATTGGCAAATTAAAAAAAAAGATTTAATTGAGTTTATTTATCATGTTTGAAAAAATTTTGAACCTTACCTTTATCTTGCAGAAGTCTGCTTTATATAACTACTTTCAGTTTAAAAAGATTCATAGAATTTTAAATTATTTTTGGTTATTTTGCTCATTGTAAGCAACTTTAAATGACAATTTTTTTAATGTAAATAATTATCCCCTATTATCTTCAAAATATTGCGCTGATTTGTTTAAAATCAGTTAAAATCTAACTTCATTTTTTTCTCATAACCTACATTAATATAATAATATTGATAAAACAATCATTGATACTTATTGCCTGGTCATACATTAGTAAAACATCATTCTGGTTGTGTATCCATTGTCACTGGTCTTTGTTGGTTTTTTTGATGAAGTCTGATAGAAACTTACAAAATCAATAAATTAAAAAGCATTTTCCCATGACATGATTCGATTCACATATTTACAGTTAACTTTCTACTTATCTGAGATTGGAAATAAGTTAGTTGTCGAGTTCTCTAAATGAGACATGTATCGACATACCATTTATAAACTTTGTCCGAAATAAAATCCCCTGTTGTAATATATATATATGGTCTTTATAATAGCACCCTCCTCTTAGGCAGTAGTTTACATCCAAACTTTTTTCTTCATGTCATATTTGATCATTCTTTTTATTTTTACTTCAAATTTTTTATTCCCCCCTTCGGATGGTTGTTTGACTAGAAAAATCTGGGATTTCTGTTTTTGTTATTGTCAATGGTTTTGAACTGTATCATAACAAAGTACTTTTTCTCTGCCTAATAATTTATAGAAAATTATAGCTTTATGTGTTAAGGAAAATACAACTTATATTAACTTTTATTAAATTTGAAAAAGATTCTTTTTTATTCAGACAAATGATATGGAACAATATTTCTTATTCTGTGCAATATGCTTGTAATTTTTATGCAAACATTTTTTTTTCTTTAATTGTGCTACAAAATTTTCAACGCTTCATTGAAACATTTATAAGAATAATTAAATTTACAATCTACTAATAAAAGTAATAGATCTGAAGAAAGTAAATACAAATATTTTCTGCTGCTAATATTTATTACGAAAGAACATACATTATAGTGTTAATCATAAATGTTGGTTGATCATTTTGAAAAATGTTAATTTCAATTCTAATAGAATTTTTAAGTACTTAATGTAATTTGGCTTATCTTTTGATAAATGATACATGGGTAAGAGTGGGATATCCTAATTCAACGAGACACATCATTTGTTACAAGTTTAGATTTTGTGTGTGTGTGTGTGTGTGCATGATATCTCGCCAAATAAAATAAAGTTAAAATCTAATTTCATGATGTCTGTTTTTTTGTCTGTTGTATCCTTTCCAAATACAATCAAAATGGATGTTAAATTAAAATATTCCAAGAACATTGATATATAATTTTATTAGCAATGGGCGATAAAGCCAAGCTTTCAGATAATGATAAAACACATAAGTTATCTAAAAACTTTTTTAAATTTGAGTCTTTTCAAAATAACTTATAACCTTTATGGCTTGGAAACCAGTTTTGTCTAATATAGGACTTCTTTTGAAAGAATTTTTTTGATGTGAAATTGTTGAGTAAATTAAAGTTCCCTTGGTCTTAATTGGCCATTAATCGGGGCAGATTAAATGTTGAATTCATCTGTTTCTGTAACCATGACATATGAAGGGATTGGCTGCCTTTACTTCCTTAAATTATTTCAAGTACTGAGCTGCGATTTTTACACTTAATTCCACCTGGAAAAATTTCCTCCTTGGTTTTCACCGAGGAATGAACCCTGGGCGCTCAGGTTGACAGTCCAGCACTCTAGACTGCTCGGCCATCTACCCATTTTATCGAGACCATTATATATTTAAAAGAAAATATATTTCAAATTTGTATTCACGATGAAAATTGACCTTGATTAACATTAATAATTATTCACAATTTCTATAATGTCAGCTATTTTACGGGTACAATTTTCACACATTTTTCGCGAAAAGAAATTTAGTTTTTTTTTTAGGAATAAAAATTCTTTAATAATACATTTATGAAATAAATTAAAGGAAAATGGCTTTGTAAAAACATACAAACAAGGAAGTTGATAACATGTGTCTTGTCATTAATATGAACAAACAAGATGGAATAAAGTTTTCAACCCAATGTAAACAATCTGTTGACATGCTCAATGAATTTAAAGAAGAAGGGTTCTCTGTAGTCCTTTTTGTTTCTATCTATATTACCCGGATGTAACTGTACAATACATTTTATATGAAGCATTTTGCTGGTGGATTATTTTGATAAGGAAATGTTTTAAAATAATGTAACTCAGACTGAAGCCATTTCCCTCTGGTAAGTAACAGGTCTAAAAATAGACGAAATGTGTCAACCATGTCTGAAATGTAGACCAGGGAGTGAATAAACTGAATAAATTGTTGATAAAGAATTTATAGGTATGCATTTGTTGAAAACCACGTGTGTTATTTCACTCAAATCATACCTGGTATTTAAAGTGGTTGTACAACGCAATGATGATTTTGGCTGCATTGATCAGCATGTCTACGCTAACTGTGATTGATACATTACTTGAAAGAAGGTTGCTAGATATCAAATGAAGAAATGCTTTGGAATGGTCATTTGGTCGGTGCCTTAGTCATGAGAAAGTCTGCGTCAGCGGTATTGATTGACAGAGAAAGGGAGAGAATAAGTCAAATTGTTTGTGCAAAAAAGAATTAATGTATGAATTGAATACCACAATGTTGTTGCATTGAATATATATGGTCACAGGTTCACATAAAATGTGTCCATATAGATGTAACATGACATATGTGAATGGAATGAAGAGTATCATAAAATTATTTTGGCATGATTTTTTAAGAACTCTCCATCCTGGTCTGAGAGAAACACCATGATCTACGGGGAATAGATCATTGGAGTTCTCTAGTCAGGAATTAAAAAAAAAACCTTTTTCCGAATGTGGTGTTACTGTGATCACAGCTGGTGGTGGTAATACTGTGGTCAATGAGGACTCTGAGACCGCAGTATTCACAGCTGGCGGTGGTGGTACTGTGGTCAATGAGGACTATCCGAGACCATAGTATTCATTCACAGCTTGGTGGTACAGTGGTCAATGAGGACTATCCAAGACTGTAGTATTCACAGCTGGCGGAAGTGGTACTGTGGTCAATGAGGACTATCCGAGACTGCAGTGTTCACAGCTGGCGGTGGTGGTACTGTGGTTAATAAGGACTTTCCGAAACCACAGTTTCACAGCTGGCATCCGTGTTACTGTGGTCAATGAGGACTATCCGAGACCACAGTATTCATTCACAGCTTGGCGGTACTGTGGTCAAAGAGGGCTATCCGAGACTGCACTATTCACAGCTGGCGGTGGTGGTACTGTGGTCAATGAGGACTATCCGAGACTGCACTATTCACAGCTGGCGGTGGTGCTACTGTGGTCAATGAGGACTATCCGAGACCGTAGTATTCACAGCTGGCGGTGGTGGTACTGTGGTCAGTGAGGACTATCCGAGACCGTAGTATTCACAGCTAGCGATGGCGGTACTGTGGTCACTGGTCAGTGAGGACTATCTAAGACTGCAGTGTTCACAGCTGGCGGTACTGTGGTCAATGAGGACTATCCGAGACCACAGTATTCATTCACAGCTTGGTGGTACTGTGGTTAATGAGGACTATTCGAGACCGCAGTATTCACAGCTGGCGGCAGTGGTAGGGCTATCCGAGACCACAGTATTCATTCACAGTTTGGTGGTACTGTGGTCAATGAGGACTATCCGAGACCGTAGTATTCACAGCTGGTGGCGGTGGTACTGTGGTCAATAAGGGCTATCCGAGACCACAGTATTCATTCACAGCTTGGTGGTACTGTGGTCAATGAGGACTATCCGAGACCGTAGTATTCACAGCTGGCGGTGGTGCTACTGTGGTCAATGAGGACTATCCGAGACTGCAGTAATCACAGCTGGCGCCGGTGGTACTGTGGTCAATGAGGGCTATCCGAGACCGCAGTATTCATTCACAGCTGGCGGTGGTGCTACTGTGGTCAAAGAGGGCTATCCGAGACCGTAGTATTCACCGCTGGCGGTGGTGCTACTGTGGTCAGTGAGGACTATCCGAGACCGCAGTATTCACAGCTGGCGGTGGTGCTACTGTGGTCAGTGAGGACTATCCGAGACCGCAGTATTCACAGCTGGCGGTGGTGCTATTGTGGTCAATGAGGGCTATCCGAGACCGTAGTATTCACAGCTGGCGGTGGTGCTACTGTGGTCAGTGAGGACTATCCGAGACCGCAGTATTCACAGCTGGCGGTGGTGCTATTGTGGTCAATGAGGGCTATCCGAGACCGCAGTATTCACAGCTGGCGGTGGTGCTCTTGTGGTCAATGAGGACTATCCGAGACCGCAGTATTCACAGCTGGCGGTGGTGCTATTGTGGTCAATGAGGGCTATCCGAGACCGTAGTATTCACAGCTGGCGGTGGTGCTACTGTGGTCAGTGAGGACTATCCGAGACCGCAGTATTCACAGCTGGCGCTGGTGCTATTGTGGTCAATGAGGGCTATCCGAGACCGCAGTATTCACAGCTGGCGGTGGTGCTCTTGTGGTCAATGAGGACTATCCGAGACCGCAGTATTCACAGCTGGCGGTGGTGCTCTTGTGGTCAATGAGGACTATCCGAGACCGCAGTATTCACAGCTTGTGGTACTGTGGTCAATGAGGGCTATCCGAGACCCCAGTATTCACAGCTGGCGGTGGTGCTACTGTGGTCAGTGAGGACTATCGGAGACCGCAGTATTTACAGCTGGCGGTGGTGCTACTGTGGTCAGTGAGGACTATCCGAGACCGCAGTATTCACAGCTGGCGGTGGTGCTATTGTGGTCAATGAGGGCTATCCGAGACCGTAGTATTCACAGCTGGCGGTGGTGCTACTGTGGTCAGTGAGGACTATCCGAGACCGCAGTATTCACAGCTGGCGGTGGTGCTACTGTGGTCAGTGAGGACTATCCGAGACCGCAGTATTCACAGCTGGCGGTGGTGCTATTGTGGTCAATGAGGGCTATCCGAGACCGTAGTATTCACAGCTGGCGGTGGTGCTACTGTGGTCAGTGAGGACTATCCGAGACCGCAGTATTCACAGCTGGCGGTGGTGCTATTGTGGTCATTGAGGGCTATCCGAGACCGCAGTATTCACAGCTGGCGGTGGTGCTCTTGTGGTCAATGAGGACTATCCGAGACCGCAGTATTCACAGCTTGTGGTACTGTGGTCAATGAGGGCTATCCGAGACCGTAGTATTCACAGCTGGCGGTGGTGCTACTGTGGTCAGTGAGGACTATCCGAGACCGCAGTATTCACAGCTGGCGGTGTTGCTACTGTGGTCAGTGAGGACTATCCGAGACCGCAGTATTCATTCACAGCTGGCGGTGGTGCTACTGTGGTCAAAGAGGGCTATCCGAGACCGTAGTATTCACCGCTGGCGGTGGTGCTACTGTGGTCAGTGAGGACTATCCGAGACCGCAGTATTCACAGCTGGCGGTGGTGCTCTTGTGGTCAATGAGGACTATCCGAGACCGCAGTATTCACAGCTTGTGGTACTGTGGTCAGTGAGGACTATCCGAGACCGCAGTATTCACAGCTGGCGGTGGTGCTACTGTGGTCAGTGAGGACTATCCGAGACCGTAGTATTCACCGCTGGCGGTGGTGCTATTGTGGTCAATGAGGGCTATCCGAGACCGCAGTATTCACAGCTGGCGGTGGTGCTCTTGTGGTCAATGAGGACTATCCGAGACCGCAGTATTCACAGCTTGTGGTACTGTGGTCAATGAGGGCTATCCGAGACCGTAGTATTCACAGCTGGCGGTGGTGCTACTGTGGTCAGTGAGGACTATCCGAGACCGCAGTATTCACAGCTGGCGGTGGTGCTATTGTGGTCAATGAGGGCTATCCGAGGCCACAGTATTCATTCACAGCTTGGTGATACTGTGGTCAGTGAGGACTATCTGATGCCACAGTATTCACAGCTGGCGGTACTGTGGTCAATGAGGACTATTCGAGACTGCAGTATTCATTCACAGCTTGGTGGTACTGTGGTCAATGAGGACTATCCGAGACCGTAGTATTTACAGCTGGTGGTGATTGTACTGTGGTCAATGAGGACTATCCGAGACTGCAGTGTTCACAGCTGGCGGTGGTGGTACTGTGGTCAATGAGGACTATCCGAGACCACAGTATTCATTCACAGCTTGGTGGTACTGTGGTCAATGAGAGATACCCGAGACCACAGTATTCATTCACAGCTTGGTGGTACTGTGGTCAATGAGAGATATCCGAGACCACAGTATTCATTCACAGCTTGGTGGTACTGTGGTCAATGAGGGCTATCCGAGACCGTAGTATTCACAGCAGGTGGTACTGTGGTCAATGAGGGCTATCCGAGGCCGAAGTATTCACAGCTGGCGGTGGTGCTACTGTGGTCAATGAGGGCTAACCGAGACTGCAGTATTCACAGCTGGCGTTGGTGGTACTGTGGTCAATGAGGGCTATCCGAGGCAATATTTGTATGCCATATTTGAAACATGTTGACATTTTCTTCTGCCATCATATATGCTTTTTTTTGGGTGGACTTTCACACCACGTTTTGATAACGTCGACATTGGTTGCATAGCCGTTACTATTACAGCCTCGTTTTGAAAACGCAGGAGAGTTCTCCGTGAATAAGGCTAATTCCACACCTGATTTCCTTTGCCAAAATCCAGTTACGTTATGTGATGGCTCACTTATCTATATAGTAACTATAAAAATAAAAAACTTATATAGCTCGTTTACTTTAGAAATCAAACTAATTAATGCGAACAAATTCTCTGACATGTGAGTCCGTCAAGTGGCGTCAAGTGCCATTCCGGTAATATTACAAGATAGCGACCAAAATTATTTTGATATATATTATTGATACTTTACCTCTATAAACATTCAAAAATCAAAGTATTGAAATAATTGAAATTCTATAACACTTAAAAATTAACATCAAGTAGAAGTGAAGTTGCACATTTTTTAGTATAAAAACTTGGTCACTTTTACATTTACGAATAAAAAGATTGGCAAAGATTTCATTTTCTACAAACAAAACTGATTGACCATTCGGTTTGTGTTTGTGCAATTGAAAATTGACATGTAGGAAAAAATGTTAAAGGTATCCAATCATTCATGTATCTTTTTGTTTGAAAACTAGAATTCAGATCGTTTTAAAGTTTACATAACTGTTGATGTCTTATTTATATACCCAATTAAAATCATTTTTACTTTATTTGATACATACTCAAAGATTAATGCTCTTGATTTAAATTCTCATTGTACCATAATGAAATTTTTTTTAAATGTCTAGATTGACTATAGTGGATACCTTCCATTTTTCAAACACTGTACCAATTTTTTTAATAGGATCTGTAATCTTCAAGTGACAAATGTGCAGCTGTTTTGAATGTGAACCTATTTAATATTTTTTCTTTAATTAGCCCCCAATTCTAAGATATTTAAAGTGAAGTAATTCAACAATTTTGTGATATCTTTTCAGCAAAAGTTATTGAATAATCATTTTGTTAAACAGTATATTTTGTTAACAGTTAATGTAATAATTGTTTGAAGTTTAGGGGTTTATATGACATAAAATATATATATATATATATATATATATATATATTGTTACGTTAAGAATTCACTTCCCCCTTTTTGCACACGCACCTCCCGCCAGTAGCGAGTGACTCATCAGTTGACCTATATCTAGAATTTACCCTCCCCTCCCGTTTCCACCTCCACTGCCAATTTGAATTTACCGCCAATACGGACCCTCCAGCTCCTCATCAGTTGACCATGGAGATGTTACGTCAAGAATTCACCGCACCTTTCACCCCCCCCCCCCCCATATAACGTGTCAAACTTAACCCCTTCCATACTATTTGAAAGTTGTTTCTATCAGCTCTCGCTACCTTTGCACACGGATTATCTACTGTCCCACTCGCACCCCGCGAGCCTTTATAAAGTGAACGCGGAATGTATCTAGACACAGAGGGCGGCCCACAGAGAGAGTGAGGAGTCGGCCCCGCATACTTAGGACAGCGGGCGGCCCAGTAGACTTAGGGAAGTTTATAGAATATATTATACTTAGAGTAGACTTGGATTGTAGACTTGTAAAATATTATCGTAGTACATTAAATCAGTGTTGTAAAGTACACGCCTAAGAGTTGTGTTGTTATATGCTAGTACCTATACCAGTGAGATAGAGTCAAAGATTTGGTAATTAAGTTAAATTACCTGGCGAGCCTGCTATACCTAGATATATATTAAATACGTAATGCTACACATATATATATATATATATATCAAGGCAAAACCAGTTACCCTGCCACCCAAGCCACCACAGTACAACATTTGTTTTGGATTCTCCTAGTAGATCCTTAATTACTCTTATAGAAGTTTTACACTCTGTTACATACACAATTCTCTAATATATATATATCAACTTTAATGGCTTCTAAACATAGGGGAATATATATGTATATACAATATAAGTCATTTGTCTAATGATGTCTACTTAAACAAATGTCACTACAAGTTTACAACTAACTCTTAGAATCTTAGAACTATCTACTCTACTCTAACTACGTCTAACTCGTATGACTGTCAGCACCTTACTAACTCAACTACTGCTAAACATTTCTTTTATAGGTAGGGGGGGGCGAATACGTTGGTGCAACGTTTGGGGGGAGGGAACGATGATGTCTGTCACCGAAACGATTGGGGAGGGGGAAAGAACGTCAGTGAAACGATTGGGGGGGACTGGAGGGAAAGCGACGTCGATGAAACGAATCTACACAACATAGCGGCTGGAACCTTGACCCTGTGGTGAACTGGGGTTGGTGGGGGAAAAGGGCAATTCTACACGCACACACTCTAAAGAATTTGTATTTGTGATGTATTATGCGCCTTGGTGCTACAAGTCTAAAGCTGCCAGGGCAGAGTTTCTAAAGCTGCAAATTATTTCAAAGGACAGGCAAGTTGCAACTACTTTCATTTTACATATGTATCATTAACTTGAAGTTGTGAAATAAGTTATTCTTGATTATATTTCTGAACCCTTGCCAGAAGGAAAATTGCTGAGAATAAATTTTTCATTGAAAACAAGTCTTGTTTTTTTTATTCTCAGGTGCCCTTGCAGCTGTGAATTGCTGGTAGCCTGAAGGTGAATGTAGGAAGTGTTTTAAATTTCTTATGTTTCTAGTTTTCATGGCATATCATACAAGACTTGATGGGTACAGATATTTTGGTAAGTTAGTCTATAAAACTATAATATTGTGTTTGTACATGACATGCATTTGCTAACAATGTTACAAAAAAAATGTATCAAAGTGATAAACATTTAATTACAATTTTTTTATTTTTTTTTAGCATTTAATTAAATGAACTTTTGTGTGTTGCATTTATTTTAAATCCAGGTCATGTTAGAGCTGAACATATGATTCTGTTTTTGGAAAATTTGATATATCCACTAAAAATATTGAACTCTCAAGAGGAAATTTTAAATCTTGTGGCAAAACATGAGGTAGGAATTTTAAATTGTAGACAATTTAATTTTTGTTACTTTTACATTTATTCATGAAAATGCATTATGATTCTCATTTTTAAAAAATCAAGTTCGGTCTTGAGCTATACAAATTGGAAATGTTTATTTTGAGCTGACAATTGTCAGATCGTGGAAGCTACATGAGGACAAATACGCGGTCTTGGCGTTTGAAAGCGAAAAAGAATTAATATTTTCTCTTTTGTGAGGCCACATAGTTTATAAATAAATAAATATCACTTGAACTGACCCATATAAATAAACAAGTCTGTTTAAGCAGTTAAATGAAACAAAAATTCAGACATTCAGACTTGTGCTTATGCAAGTGCAAAGTTAAAAAATAATTCGTCTTTTTAACTAAACAGACTTGTTTATCATGCTGATTTGATTAACTATAACCAGGAACTTGTCTTAGTACTAACAAATAAATTAAATAAATTGTGTTGATTAATCTAGGGTTAATTTGGAATAAAAATTTAAATCATACCTACAACAGCTGCTGTAATAATTTTTATTAATAATTTTTAAAATTGAAAATGAAAAAAAAATGGAAAGATTTTTTCCACGTTACCATTGGTCTGTTTGTTTGCTTGTTTTTAGTTGAAAGATGTCCTCAACTACATAGTGTCAACTTCAACCTTACTTCCATAGCATCTGGTCCCATTGGTTTAAAGCATCACCATAGTACTCTGAGCTGTTTCTGTCAGCATCTGAAACAAGCTGAGCGATCAGAAGAACTAGGAGTGACATGCTGCATTTGTACCATACTGTACAACTCTAGTGTGAGAACTGTCTTTTACTTCACTTGCACCTGTCTATAAATCTTTAATTTACTAACAATACCTATCTATAAATCTTGTGTATATAAATCTTAGGTTTGATTTTCTGTTGTTGTTTTTTAACACTACTATAGTAATAGTTACAATTAGTAATAATCTCAATTGTTTTCAATTGTACTGACTATCTGCGAAACCGTTCACAATTAAATCAATTTTAATACACAGCTCTTGTGTACAAATATAATCAGTCAGTTCTCTTTGGAAAATAATTTCAGAATTGTTCTTTTTAGGTCCAAGAATCAATGGTCACAGTCATCTCAAACATGACAGACATAGAGACCCCCGTGGTCTTTATGAGACATCTACAATGCTTAGTAGTGATTTAGAGTCCACAAGTTTCATTGATTCTGAAGAAGATACTGCTAGCAGGTTAGTACAAAAACTAATTCAAAGGGTTAACATTTTGTGCAATGTTCTTCCACAACTTTTTTTTGCTAATAATGTAATGATACATAATTTCTTCCAATTTTTAGGTTTTCAACAGTAACTGATACAACGAGTAAGTCTTCAATATATGGTAGGCATAGACGCCGCCGGCGCCGTCATAGGCCTCCACCAATTAGCCGTGTAAGTATTTAGGAGTTTTAATCCAATGCTATTTTCCCCTAAAAATTATTTAGCATAACTGTCAAATTGAGATCCAGTATATACACTTAAATTTCAGTTAAAAGCAAGATATTTAATATACTGAAAGAACTTGGTCTCAGTGTAATTTAAAAAAATGATACGCTGGATATTGTAAGATTATTTT
The DNA here is from genome assembly GCA_021962125.1 of Bulinus truncatus. Lineage (NCBI taxonomy): Eukaryota > Metazoa > Mollusca > Gastropoda > Planorbidae > Bulinus > Bulinus truncatus. The sequence goes on along the minus strand of JAGDYQ010000270.1, from coordinate 743,913 downwards.
TAGAACAGTATTATCTGCGAGAAACTTCAAATTTCATTAAATGGAGTCTTTTTGTACACTTTAGTAATCTTTGAGAATTTATAATACATTATGTAAAATGCAAGGCTTATTCATTTTTATTATTTTTCCAGAAAAAATGTGATCTAAATTACAGACATGACATTGAAATCTGAAAACTATTTTAAACTATTAGTTCTCATACAAATGTTTACCCTTGAAGTCCCATTATCTATACTAATAAAAGAAAAGCCTTCACTGACTGTCTAATTATAGACTGAAAGGCTGAAATATGTAATGCTCATTCCTTACATCTTACTCACAGAAGTTTTATTTTAAAATTCTACCTGTAACAACCATAGTGATAGCCCAATGTTCACATGTTAAACTTTCTTGTTTATGGCAAAAAGATGGGGTTGTTGGTACATTTATTTATTTTGTATATATAGGTACTCATTTTCTAATCTTAGCTAATTATTATTACTTAGTTTTAATTATATCAAGTGTGGAGATATTTAAGAGCTAGTAACATGTCTATCAAGGTGATAACCAGCAATTAAAAATCTCACTTACTGGATGGCTTCCATGCCAGAAATGGCAGCTGCCTATTCCATACTCTGTGTTGCATATTGCACAGCCATATCAGGCTCACCTTAGAAACCTGGAGGAACGTTGTGTCTTATGTACAAGAACTGGGACAGGCTGAAGGTGTGCGTAGATGAGGATGCATGAGATAATTATATGGTGGAGGCTTTGGGAGTCCGGAGATGGTGGGGTGGTGGGATTGATAGATACATCCCAGGGGGATAAGGGTCTGGGGACAAAGGAGAGGTGTGGGTGAGGTGGAGACTCCAGGGAATGGCATGTTAGGGGGATGAGAGAGGACATTGTCCAGAAAAGAAGTGATAAGGGATATATAAATCAACAGGAGGGCCCAACTGACAATATTGTATACAATGAAATACGTAACAAATAATTATATAAATTACAAATAATTACTAACTTTTTTTTTACTCATGAAAATTTTAAGGCAGTTGAAACCTAGGAATTTTGCTTGTTTATTAGCATGTAAATTACCCTCACAGTTAATATAAAAAAAATTATTTACAATCTAATATATTACCTATTAATCTATTTTACAGGCTTCTTCATTCAGTAGTATAACTGACTCCACAATGTCTTTAAACATCATTACAGTCACATTAAATATGGGTAAAACTTTTTATTTTGTTGTAAATTTAAACTGTTATCATAGGGTTTCTCTCCCCAAACGACAGGATCATTGAAAGAGATTTTGCACATTAGGAAAATAATTTCACACTGGAATGTCTTGGAATATTTTCTATTTCAATGTATGTTATTAGATGTTTTAACTATAATGACCATTTAGAAAATAAAACTCCCATGTTTTTTTCTTTTTTCAATTCTTCTTGCGGGATGGACTGATATGATATTGGGGGTGGGGCAGATACATTACCATTAAATAAACTATTTCAATTGTGTTGTATGTCTAAAAAAAAAACTACAATGCTGGGGGTTACTTTTTGACAGACATTAGCTTGTCATAAACATTGCTGTCATACTTTAAAATTCCTTGAATGTTGGGTTGGAGGTAAAAATAGATGCATGTGTATTGGTATACTGTTAAAAGAAAATGATTAGATCTTACACATCTGCATTACTACTAGTCATTAGAATCAGAAAGGATTATCTAGAATGAGAACAAGATCAACTTATAATTCAATCGCATTTTCAATAATCAGTAATTTTTTTTATTTATTCATGTCTTTACTTGAGACTTAAATAATTTGTATTTCTTAACAACAACATAAGCTTTATCAGTTGTATTTATTACATTTTTTAATTTTTTATATGTATTATAGAAGGCAAAATAACTTTTTTTACATATATTTTTCCTCCCATTATGGAGATTGCATAATTTCTATATAATAAATCTTAAAGGACGGAATACAAAGAAATGGGCCTTTTTTGGTAATTTTTTTCAACTTAATACAAATAATATTATTTATTATTTTAAAAAATTTAATTGTTATTTTATTGTAAAAAAATGGACCTAATACATTAAAATTATAAAAATATTTACAAAATTTTATAATAAATATAAATTCTCGCGACTTTAAAAACGTAAACAAAGCCGATAACAACACTTCCTCCGCACGCCATTTTGAAGCCGGCTAAGGAAAGACGCACTTCGACCTGCTCATTATAATGGATTTTCAGCCCGATTCCAAGTTAGTTTCAAGTGAAGATGAAGTCTGGGATCTAACCGACGTTTCTGATGTTTCAGATGATAAAAATGTTTCGTTCAATGGAAGTTTGAATGCATCTAATACTCATGTGTAAGTATACCAATGCTCACAACAACATGCTGTATTTTTTTTTTCGTTTTATTTTTTACGAGTTATGGTCTGTTATATGCTAAATAATCACCTAATATCACGCTAGGTATAACATCTTAACAGAAAAATATTGTAAGTGTATTAATAATGAAAAAAAACTTAAAAATACATGTTAAATATTTTGTTTTTCCATTTAAAGCATGGTACTATATAAATCTTTAGCTCTCAGCTGATTGATAAACAAAATCAGCTGATAGGAGAGCACACAGATATATGTACTATAGTCTTCTGTTTTGTTTGATATATATTATTTATATATTTTATTATTACATTTAAAACATTATTTTATATGAAAAAAATAAAAAAACTTAATTTATAATTAATTACATTATATTTATTTGACACAGCTTCATTGGCTAAGATGAGAAAGTCACCTCCTTCAATTCTACCACAAAGGGTTCCAGGTATTCACTTGAAAGAAGTTAGAACAAGAGATAGTGCAAAGAGGTTCTTCCATGCCATGGATTACTTCAAACTATACTTCACACTGGATAAAGTAACTCGCATAAGCCAGTATACTAATGATTACGCAAAGATTCATGGACCACAAAAGTAAGTATTTACAAGGGTTGGTTTGGTATTACACCAGAAGAATTTTATAGTTTTTGTGGGCTGATAATGTATGCAGGAATAGTTAAAACCTCTAGTATTGACAGATTTTGGAGTAAAAAGCCTCTTTATTATAATTAATTACATTATTTTTATTTGACACAGCTTCATTGGATAAGATGAGAAAGTCACCTCCTTCAATTCTACCACAAAAGGTTCCAGGTATTCACTTGAAAGAAGTTAGAACAAGAGATAGTGCAAAGAGGTTCTTCCATGCCATGGATTACTTCAAACTATACTTCACACTGGATAAAGTAACTCGCATAAGCCAGTATACTAATGATTACGGAAAGATTCATGGACCACACAAGTAAGTATTTACAAGGGTTGGTTTGGTATTACACCAGAGGAATTTTATAGCTTTTGTGGGCTGATAATGTATGCAGGGATAGTTAAAACCTCTAGTATTGACAGATTTTGGAGTAAAAAGCCTCTTTATAATGGATTCTGGGCTTGTGCATTCATGTCTTTTGACAGATTTAAAGCTATTCTGAGTTTCTTAAAAATTACAAATCCTAAAAATGAAAACCCTAATGACAAATTATGTAAAGTAAGAACACTACTGACATACATAAAAATGAAATGCATGACATAGTTTCAACCATATGAAAATATTTCTATAGATGAATCTTAAGAGTTACACAGACCTAATAATTATGGACAATTACATTTTTCTGAAGAACTCATTGGAGACTTTGGTAATATTTCAGAAAGTGCCCCAGTACCTCTTGCGACTAAGCCACTCTTTTTTTAAAACATGCAATAGACCCAATAATAGTAAATAAATGTAGTAAATGTAGATTGTGCTATTCAAATGTCAAGGTTTAGAGAAGAACAAATGTCAAGTGTAGTGTGTGATATGTTTTTGTGCGTTATGAAAGATAGAAATTGTTTATCTCAGTATCACAAGCTAATTTAAATTTAATTTTTTTCCCCTATATACAGGATACCAAGTAACAATTTGTGATTTCAAGAAACAGTTGGGTCATTGATGTAGAGAAAGATCTGAAAGCTACAAGTGCAGAGGAAAGAGTCCATGTATCAAGAAGAGTGGGAAAGAATGCTGTGTGGATTTAGTTCGGAATTATCTTTTTAATGAAAATTAATTAATAAAATTTACTTTTAAATAAATCATTTCTAAATGCTTTGTTTTCACATTTAGATTTTTCATCCAGAATTGATAGTAGTTTATGTAAGCCAAACATTTTAACTAATTATATATCTTTTTCTTTTTGCATTCAAACCTGATTATTACTTTGTCTTATTGATTTTAATATATTGATATTTCTAATAAAATAGCTAAATATTATGATAAAATATAGATTTAATTAAACTACCATTTTATTATCAAAAGAATGATATATTTAATATATTCTGAGAAAAAAAATATTTAGGGAAAGACAAAAATTGAAATATACCATTTTTATATGAATAATGAGGGAAAATATGCATATTTGAAAAAAAGTCACCAAACATTTATTTGTTGAAGAAATTGATTGAAAACTGAATATTTCCTTTCAGAAATAAATATAGATTAATAAAATGTCTGAAAAAATGTTTGTTTTTAATACTAGTTTTTTGTCTTATTGGTGTTTGTACACTTTTAAAAAAAAAAAAAATTTTTTTTTTTTTTTTGTTAAATTCTTTTTTTTAAACATTATCAAGTCTCATTTTCACAAAAATAAACTGCATAGTTTTAAAGCTTATCCAAAGTAGAAAAAAAATGATATATAACACATATATGGGCTATAAAGTAAACAGACAATATAGTCCAAAATGTAAGGACACATGTTTGGGAATGAAAAATGGCCAAAAACCTGCCGTCGATTAAGAGTTAAAAGATTTAAGTTAGCAATTACTATTTCTGCTGAATACTTAATAAAGACTGTAAAATAAGAGACTACTATTCCTGCTCTTTTTAAGTACGTTTAGCTTTCATAAGTTTTAAAAGATATTAGTATATCCCGAGATAGCTTAGGAACATAGCAATTTATGTCCCACTATTCCAGTGTAAGCAAAAAGCCAGGAAATGAGATACTCTACTGCCTTGACAAGATGTGGTTATACATCTATATAAATAATAGCGGTCTCATGTCTGCATATCGAAAGTAGAAATCTAGAATTCAAAATGACGTCTTGCCGGCATCTCGATTCGATAAATGTTTTTTAAAAATCTGCAGTATTGTATAGTTTCTGCAGTTTTTAAACATGAAACCCAAAGGCCAAAATGTGAAATAATTGCATTTTAATATGTTTTTTTTTTAATTTCTACAACATATTGCATCTTTAAATTGTAATAAAATCATGAAAAAATCTGATCTGTGCAAAACCAAAAATAACCTAGCCTACTGATCAAACCTAAGGAATATAACTATATGCAAAGGTTTTGCAGGGTATAGCTAGTATAAAATAAATTATTATTTACATATTTTTTTTTTCAGATACAGTTAATTTCTTAGGCATCAGTATTGTTGGTCAGAGTAATAAAGGTGGTGATGGTGGTATATATGTTGGTTCAATTATGAAAGGGTAAGTTTATTCCAAAGCGGCAATTGTTAAAAATTGAAAGATAACTAGTATTTTTATGTTAAATTTTATAATTTATAAATTGTTACTTAAAAATATACAAAATAATACATAATACACTTGCAATGTTAAACGTTTTTAGATAATTGAATTTTTGTCTAATGCATATTGTTTTTTTAGTGGAGCTGTGGCTCAAGATGGTAGGGTTGAACCAGGAGATATGATTCTTGAAGTTAATGGTATTAGTTTTGAGAATATGAGTAATGATGATGCTGTCAAAACCTTAAGGGAAGCTGTACAAAAGCCAGGGTAAGAAAAAAATATTGACAGTAAATTTATTATTCTTTTAAGAAGAAATTGAGTTTTTTCAACACATAAATATTAAGTAATTACTGTTTAAAGCCAAGTGTACATATTTTGAATTGTAATTAATAGGATAATTAAAATATTTAATTTCAGTCCTATAGTACTAGTCGTTGCCAAATGCTGGGATCCCAATCCAAAAGGTTATTTTACTGTCCCTCGCCAAGAACCAGTACGTCCTATTGATCCTTCGGCTTGGGTTGCCCACACGACTGCAATGAGAGAACAGTATATGGGGCGTGCAGGTCCTGTAGCTCCTTCAATAAGCAACATGACATCAACAACCTCATCTTCTCTCACAAGTTCAATACCTGAATCAGAAAGAGGTCAGTAAAAGGGTCAAACATTTTATTTTATTATTGTATTTTTTAAAAACAGTTTTATATGTGTGTATTGCTAGGTCTTTGTTAAATTAATTATTTATGAAATAAATTTTTTAGTATTTTTTTATTGTTGTATTATCCATCAATGTGAACTTCAAACTTTAGTGATGTCGGAATACCATTTTTAAAATGATTCCAATAGCTTTTAATAAATTGTTCAAGGATTTGATGACATGAATCTGACGATTGCAACTGATATGGCTACAGTAGTGAAGGCCATGGCACAACCTGACTCAGGCTTAGAGATCAGAGATAGAATGTGGCTTAAAATAACAATAGCCAATGCATTTATAGGTGAGTTTTCAATCATGTTTAAATAGTATTGATTCAGTAATGATCACTTTCACACTCATTATAGTTTTAATACATTAAACCACTGGTTACAAAAGGTAAAAACCAGTCATTTTGTATGGATTTCTAGGCTAGACATTATGCCTTAAAAGTATACTTTTTATTAAAAAGAAATGAATAATCATTCTGTGCAAAAAAAAAGATAAATCTAAAAATTTTTTTCATTTTTTATTCTATTTTTATTTTTTAAACCCAATATTAAACTGAAATTTTAAAAGGAGGATATCAAAATAACCTGTAAGTGTATAGAGATAAAGAGCATTCAATTTTCTTTACATCAATTGTAACAAATTTTTTAAATTGATGAAAATTGTGATAAAGTTGCTATGATTTGATAATGGCCAGCATTTGTTATCGAAGGCCATCTGAGGGCAGCTGTTTACATAGCCTTTATATGGTAAAATTATTCGACTGCAAACTAAAATTGGATGATCTATCTACCAACAAGAGGTAAAGCGCTGGACTGTTAACCTGAGGGTCCTGGGTCCGATCTACTGTGAGAACCAAGGGTATTTTTCAGGTCATGGTGAAAGTTCCCTCCATGTCTCCATTATTGGTAATGGTGAGGATGAAAAAAGGGCACTAGGTTTATAGGATCTAAGAGATAAATCATCATTACAGATGTGCCAACATGTTGGAATATAAATAGTCTTTGTAATGATACTTATTTCTTCTATAAACTGGATATAATCTATGCCTTCCAGTTTGGTATGCACCTTACAAACTAAAAAAAAAAACCCAACAATTATTGATAAACAAATGCATTTTTCTCAATCAAGTATATTTTCATCAAAATATTTCAGATAACAATAGATTTGTGAAGTTTTGAACTTGGTCACCCTTTTGATATGCAAAATGGGCCCGACCTTAATTTATATAACCATAGTATAATTGTAACCAGTTATAATTTTATTGACCCAAATTATACTTATAAGACCAAACATCTGAGTTCAAAAGAACTGTTTTAAAATTAAAAAAGTAACTACTTGCATAATCACAGTAAAGTTCCCTTTGCCCTAAAGGGCCATCGGGGCAGATGAAGAGCAGAATTCATCTGTTTCTATAATCTCGGCATATGAAGGGATTGTGTGGTTAGTAATCACCCAGCCGCCTTTACTTCCCCAACTTAAGTCAGGTACCCATTTAAAGCTGGGTGGACTTGTGGGACTACTTTGTACCAAATTTCATCTGGAAAAATTCCATGGGCCTCACCTTAGATTGAACCCAGGACTCTCATATTGACAGTCGAGTATCTACACCACAGAGCAACATAATATTAAAATATAATCCATGATTGAAATAAAAAGACGAATGTAGACATGCAACCAACAGAAATCTATCACAATCACAAATCAAAAACAAAGTGGGATGAAGGATTCGAGATTTCACATCTTTTCATTTATGCATTGTAAGTTTAGAAAAAGTTAATTTTAAATAAATTGTAATTAAATTGCAAAAACAGTGATATTTTCGTAAATCTTGCGATGCTTATTGAAAATATTTACTCAGCCGAAAATCTCTTGGATATTGTTGTTTATAATATTTTTTTAATAGCTTTTATTGTAAAACTTTGTTTGGTTTTAAAACTACACACGATTAGGCTAGCCATGGTACTATGCTTGTGTGGGGACCTTGTTTTGTAACTTTTATTACTAAGCCAGTAGACAAAGAAATTTTTCTGGTTTTTGCCCTCATGTTATTACACAATGGGATAATTACCCAATTGACCTACTAGATATTCAAATAGATGAGAAGCAGACCTTCTCACTGATACAACATGGCAGCTTAAACTACCATTTCTGTGGACTTTTAGATAGGAGAAAACATGTAATCTTTAAACCCTTCCTACTGAATACTAAATAAAAAAAGAACTGTCTAGAAATTAATGAAACACCTAACATGATTTAGTATAGGAATGATTTCTTTAAAAGCAGATATGGGTTTCTTAGCGATACATTTTGAATAAGGTAAAGAATTTTATTGCTGAATTAAAATGTCAAAAATATGCATCCAGAGTTCAGTCCATTTAGTCATTGCTGCCAAAAATTAATGGGTAAATAAATATACTGAATGATAGGCAAGCTTCTGGTCTTAAAATCTGTGAGGCATTAAAAAAATAAGTACTTTTACTGTACTGTAATTTTGGCTTTAAAAAAATTAGTACATTTTTTTTTCAAATTTTCTTAAAACAACTAAGTACAATCTTCTAAATCCAAACACCCTAAAACTTGAACAAATATAACCTTGGAATACAACCATTGCTTTAGAATTCAAATTTACAGTGCATGCCAATTTTACAAAAATAAAAATTAATGCTAATTGCACATTTTTTGGTGTTACTTTTTCAAATCCTAAAAAAAAAAATTTGATCTGAATAGGTGCTGATTTGGTCGATTGGCTATTCACACATGTTGAAGGTTTTGCAGATAGGCGAGATGCCAGAAAATATGCTTGTCATTTGCTGAAAGCTGGTTACATAAGGCATACAGTAAATAAATTAACATTCTCAGAGCAATGTTATTATATTTTTGGAGATTATTATGGGGGTAAGAAATTTGTTAATGATTCATACTTATCTGATGTTTATTTTATAAATACATGCCAATTATCTGTGCTTAATAATTATTTAGGTAAAAGGAAATGTAACTGTTTTAGTTTATCTATTATTTGTTTAGCTATTTTTGCCATGTTTACTGAGAGTATTTATACATTACTTACTTTCTTTAATCAGGTCCACCAATTTATCCTGGTATGTATTTTTTATTTCATTTATTGGTTTGTTTTTGTAGTTAGTTCATTATTTTCAATGCAACAGTTGGAAAGTTATACTAGTGGTAAAATTTTGCAGATGAACAGGAACTATTAAATGAGTACATTTATCTTCTTTTTCACCTAAATCAATCTAACATTACTATTATAATTTTTTTTTTACAGATCTTGCTTCTCTTAATCTGGAAGATGTAGATTCAGTATCAGAAGCTGATCGTGATACATTAGCTCCTTTACCACCACCATCATGGACCAGCAATCAGTTCCCCTATAGTTCCAGCTCTTATCTGCCTCAAAACTTACATTATATACCAGCTTATGCACTTAACACAGGGGATAATGCTAGCTTTGTGGGCAGTTTTGTGGATGTACCACCTGGTGTTCCTTCTCCAATTGGTGCTGGGGTGCCTGGCAACAATGTGGTTTCTCTCGGTGGTGGTGGCAGTGCAGGAAGTGTCCATAGTGCATCAGGTAAAGATCTTGGTGTCGTAGTTATCTGTTTGTGCCTTGGTTTTTGTGAGGTAGCCATTAGAATCGGTAGTGCTTCATTAGTTGATTTTTTTATTCCAGCCCAGAACTTAAAAAGAAATACCCACCAGTTTTTTTTGAATAAACAATTTTAATACTAGTTGAAGAGTATTTATGTAATACCTCAGATTTTGGTAAAACTTAAAATTCATTAATTGTTAAATGATAAATCTCAAACAGTCTATGATAGAGTATATTTTTTTATTTGTTAACAGTACATTTTTTAAATCCTTTATAGCAGCTGCCTTTTAATTGTTTTGTTAAGTAGATAGTATCATTATCTGCAATTTTTTTTTCTTTTAAAACTTTTTGCTTTAACCATTTACATCCAATAATTTTCAGTGATAGTTTTAAAAGAAAGCTTCTCATGGCAAACCATTCTAAGGGGAGTGACTTAAATAAACTAAATTGCTATTACAAAAAAAAAACTTGTTACCATAATCATAAAAAAAAAATGATTATAAATGAATATTAAATTTAATTTGATATCAGGTAAAAATCTAATTGTTTATTTATGGTATAAACTAAATAAAGAAAATGGTTATATTTTTCCAATTTTTACAAAAGAGGACAACAAGTGTAAATGTTAATGCATTGTTTTCTCAAAAAGGGGGAGCATATAATTAAAAGAACATTAAAAAATTCTACTCTGATAAATTCTGGTTGAATTGTCTATACCAGTATTTTATGATCTAAATTTGTGTTTTATTCGCAATAACCTTTATAAAACAGTGCAGGTAGAATGAGGTGGTGAAAACACTATTGGTTGGTTCCGGGGTAGTGTGTAATTAGTGGTTAATTTTACATTAGAACTGATCCAATTTAAAAAAAAAATTTCTTTAAATTCTAAAGTTTGGTTTGAAAAAAGTGTGTTAATAAATAAAGTACATTGTTTGAATGTACTTTTTTTCCCTTTTCATAAAATGCATAATCCTGATTATTTTATCAATTGAAATCAATTAAAGATTTAATTGCTTAGTTTCACCTAAATGTATATTTATTTTTGGTGCTTTGTCTTCTTTTCTTTTTTAAATATATTTTTTTTTTTACCTGATCAACTTGTGCCAGAAGAAAAAGTTTTGTCGTACATGTATCACTTCGAGTCTATTCTGTATGCTGTTAAAACTGGTATAGGCTTTGTGCCTGTAAACTAGTATTTCAAAAAATTGATTTTGCAAATTATTTTTTTTTACACTTTTATTCCTCTATTATGATTAACACTATATATTTTAAGAAGTAAATTTTGCAGATTTCACAATAATATAATTTGTAAAAGTTATTTAAATAAAATTGTTTATTCTTGTGTAAACAATTTAAATTCAATTTATTTACCTTAATGCTAAAAAACTTACATTTATATTCATTTATTTATATTTTCATGGAGATTTTCAATAAAAAGATCAATGAAATTAACTGAAATTGTTCTAATGGTTCATTAGTTTTATTTCATCAAAAACAGATAACGTCTTTTGGTAGCTTTTTGGTAATAATTGTTTTTGTTTTATTTGTTACTTTCTGAACATTAAATATTTTTTATACTTTTAAATGTATTTACTAACTATGCTATAAGAGTTGATTTTAACAAAAATTACAATTCAATTCAAGTTTCATACTCTGCTGTGCTTTTTGAATCTGCACGTATTGTGACAGCTTCTCACAAATTATTCATACAATATGCAGTTTTCTACCTCATGGACTGAGGAAAAGAAAAACATCTAATATTCCAACTCATGTAGTATGGTTCATTGAAGCTTTTTGACATTAGTTTGTTCTCTAAATTATTTCTTTTATTATTCTTCTTTTGTTACTTTGAAATTACATCTTGATTTTTCCACACTGGTATTTTGCATTTTTTTAATGTTCAGAAAACTTTTCTTCTTTAAAGCTTAGATTTTTGTGTGTGTGCTAAATTATGATATCCTTAGTGTAGATTGTAAAGTAAATGATTAATAGTGTAACAAATTAAACCTTTTTTTTTATAATTAACAAACTACTGTTAATAAAATTAAAGCCTTTACAAAAAAGCATTGTCGTAATCTGTTAGGCATTATGTTTCATGAAGTGATACATTTAATTATAAATTAACTGAATAATTTAGCTTACAGTTAATTTTTGTTTTTAGATACTTTTATTATTTAAGTTTAATTTTACAAGGTCCCATTTCAGACTAGTTTAAAAATGATTATTTGTTTAGTGCCGTATGCCCCTATTTCCATTACCATTTCAGTTGTTGGTAAAGATTGTGCATGTTTGTCAAGCACCTATAACCAGCTGAAGAGACTATGGGAAAACAAAGATAAACAAATTGCACAATTACAACAGCATACTACTAAGGTGTCTACGGGGGCCAGCAGTGACAATATGTGTGTCAAGCACAATTATTCTTATGGCTCCCCTAATAACTTACATCACCATCCTGCATGCTTGAGGAATTCAAATAGTAGTTTAGGTTGGTTTTTGTTTTGTTTAACATGATACTATCTTTCACTTCATTTAATCTTTTTACATTCAACATAATTTTTTTTTTTACATTCAAAAAGTTTTTTGCAAAAACACAAAAAAAGTTTCTTTTTTTTTATATTCTTTAGCTTTTTGGTATTTTTAGATGCTATTATCTCATGGGCTTTGAAATTTTATGATTTAGAAATCTTAAACATCGTCAGCAATCAGAATAATTATAAATGATTGTTTCAAAGACAAATGTTTAACAAAACTCAGAAAAACTAATAACTTTCATGGTTAGGAAGGGGAGGGGAATTTTTTTATTTTACATGGCATTGTTCAGAACAAGGGACTTGTTTTTCGGACATTCTTAAGTCTGTTATTCCAGAGTCACCTATATCTGTTGATCTAAGTTTCATGACTGGTCATTTATCTTTTCTATATCACCTCTAGATTTGACTTGCATCATTCTTACTACATCTGTCAGAAAATGAATATTAAGTATTTTAATTCTTTTTTAAGACATGTTTCTAATTTAAAAATGTATCTGTTGATTAACTGCTTAAGGATTTGGAGAAAAAAATTGCCAATTGTGAACATTCAGTCTTTAAAAAATTGTTAAATTATTTCAATATTTTGAGTGCATATTTAATAAAGTATCATTATTGGTCTTGGTGTCATATACATGTAACAGCAATGTTGATATTCAAATCTTCATTTATTGTTGTGATTAATGATTCGAAGTATTCAATGTCACATTGCATACCTTAGGTGTATTATTAGCCAGCAGAAATGGTGGTCTTGAGAGACAATTTTATTCCTGTTATAGTTATTATTTTATGGTATTTATGTCTTATGATCCAAAGAAATATTTCTCATCAACATCCTGTTATTTAGGGATGATAGCTACAAAGTTTTTTTTTAATGATTCTCATTTTTAGTGATTGTTTGATATGCTTACAGCATCTGAATTTCTACTCCTTGTATTTGAATTAGATTATTATTTGTATTTGCATACAAATAAATAAGAATTGTTCATCTGTAGTAATGATTCATGAACATTTAATATGTTTATTGTTTGGGTGTTAACCGTTGTATTGCTGAGCTTTTTTTTTTGCTGAGGGCTTTCTTTATTGTTTGTATTTTTTCGTCAGTGTATTATTATGTAATTACATTTTTATGTTGTATTTACACTGTTTATTAACTCACGGAAGAAATGAGTAATTTCATTACAGTATTTGTCAACAGGATGATAAGGATACATATCTCATTTACCAGTGACAGCCTTGTCTGTTGTCTTTTTTTCAAATCAGGATGATTGGAAATATTAAATGTGTAAACTGCTAACTAAATATATATATATTTATATGGGCATCCCCCAAGAGCGTAGTTCTCGGAAAGCACTAGGGTGTTAGGGCATGCGAAGCATGTATCATAATAGTGTTCCAGCACAGAAAGTGTTCCTAAACAACTGACAATTTCTGTGAATTAATTTTTTGTGGTATTTAAACAATCTTTAATAAATAAATTCAAAGGAATTATAATTTTTTTTAAAGCTCTTCATTATATTATTTGGATGAAAACTAATGTATGTCTTTCTTTCTTTTAGATAATGTATACAAAGAAACTATTTTCAAAATTTCATGTTAAATCTACCAACCTTGTTGTATTTTAGCATAATCCTTAAAATTATTAACAATTACTAAAAATCATGATATAGTGAATTGCTGTTGTTAATATTTTGTGATGTAAAATATTGGTATGAGGAAAAAAAGATACTTCATCCAATATTACATAAGTATAAGTAACCTCCCCAAATTCAATATAAAGGGCATTTAAAATTTCAAAACATCTCAAGTATAATTTTTTTTTTACTTATAAATAATAGGATTTTCTTTTCAAAAAATTTTTTTAATAGTTTTTGGCTTTAGTTGTCATTAATTTGATCCATTTTTAGACCACAGATTACATAATAAATATACATAATCTTCTAATTTAATTATAGAGACCATTTAAAGATACTTAACAAAGAAAACTTACATTACCTGACAAAATGCACTTCCAATTATATAGTTATAATATATATTTATTATCATTCTTTGATAACCAGCAGTGATGTACAATGTGTGAAAAATATTTCTTCTGTACATCTATGCTAATTTAATACAGAAGAATACCGTTAGAATTTTAAAAATAATTTATCTGAACTAATAGTAGTCAAAACTTATGATTCATACATGCATTGGTAAAAGATACCAAACTCATTTTGGTTTGTCTTTGAATATAAATGGTTCTTCTTTAAGAACATCAAAATCTTTCAAAAATAATGTTGTAGGCATGTAATTTTATGCACATTATGAGGATATTTTTTTTTCTTTGTAGGAAGTAGCGCCTCAGGTAGCAGCAAAAAAGAAAGGGACAAATCAGGAGGAAAATCTGGGAGTGGAAGTGATACAGATGCAAGTTTAGCTAGTGCGCGAAGAGTGGCCCCTTCTACCCAGGGAGCTCCTGGAGCACCACCAATGTCTAATCTGTCTTCCGTTCCCCCAGAAGTTAGTGGTAGCAGACAATCATTTCGTATGGCCATGGGCAACCCCTGTGAGTTTTTTGTAGATGTAATGTGATATTTTTTATTTCATTTACGATGTTTTGCCCAAATAACTAGCCTTATGTAGTTACTGTATTGAATTGTCTTAAATGCATGCATGTAAATTGTGTAATTTATACATCTGAATTATTTATTACATAGATGTTTTAAATTATTTTTATATATATATTTTTTTAAAGTTATTTATTAGTGTGTATGAATTTGAAATGCTTCATGAGAAGACAACATTCTTATATTTTAACGTTTTATGTGAATAGCAGTAAATTGTTAGGCCCAAATGTTTCTAAATAATGCATTTTGCTAACTGTTAAGGAGCAAGGAATTTTATAAGGAAACAGGGTAAAATGTTTAATAAATCAACACATCAAAAAAAAAAATTGACTATTAATCAACATTTATTTTATATAAATACCACATGTTGAAATCAGTTTCATATATATTTATATATTTCTATAGCTTTTGTTTTGATAACAGTTTAAATTATAAATTGCTGTAAATTGTAAAAATGTATATAAATATTTTATTTTGTGTACATGTTTGTACAGATTGCTAATATTAGTGTTGTTTTAACTGGTTTTCTTCAATATTATATAGACATGAAAAAATGAATGTTTTTCAGACAATTGTTGTTTTTTATCATTATTATGTGCATGTTGTTATTAACTATATTATTCATCTGTGGCTTATTGTAACTTTATACAGTTCTTTGTGTGATGTCAAAACACTTTTGGTATGATATTGTTAGGCATTGATCTTTCTGTTATTTCAAACTTCTGTTCAAAGTTGTGATACATCATTGCAAATGAGACATTTTTTCAAATTACTTGCTAAACTATGTTTAAATTGATTGCCCAGGTTTTCATAAATGTCTCATTTTCAACTCTATACACGTCTCATTTTCATTGTTTATTACTGGCAAAGGAGTTTTTAAAATTTTTCCTTGTTGCTAGATCAGCTTTTTTTAATGTGAAAAAAATTAGCTATCTCCAGCATGATTTCCTAATAAATGAATGGAATTACAACTGACACATTTATTATCCATTCTCCAGCTCTCATAGAAGCTGAAGATATAGACTGAAGATGACCTGATGCTTCGGTGGAACCTTCTAGAATTATATATTAACCTATGGATCAGTCACAAATAGCTCTCACTTACAGGCAGTCAAGCACAGTGCTGTTTTCTTCTGCTTCTTAATTCACCAGACACTTTTTGTTTTAAAACCATTCTCTTAGAGCACTTGGCTGGGAATGTACATTGTAAATTAGTTCAAGTCAAACAACATTACAATTACATGACATGTATCATGTTTAATGATTTGTTATTGTTTTTAGACAAGACATGATATGGAGATGTATTGCACTAAATTAACTCAGTTTATTTTCACATCAGCTGTTAGATGTTATTGCATTTTGTGACATTTATAGAAGTCTGCTGCATTGCTACTTGTATGCTGCACTAATTCTAAAAAGTTTTCTCTTTGTTAAAAAACTACTTGTTTAAAATATTTGCAGATAGCTGATCAAAAAATTGTCACATATTTGAGTAACTATTGAATGCTAACATTTTAGTCTTCACTAAAATGTTGAAGATAAGTGTGTTAAATTTCATTTAATTGTATTAAATAAATAAAACGACACTTATGAAACAATTTTTGTTTAGAAATTCAGTATAATTATTTAAGAGTCTGTTGTATAAAATAAAACATTGTATAATGATTGTGGCTCATTTTATTAAAATTTTGGTTAACTAGAACACAGAAAACTGCAGGGACACAATCTTTTTACTGCTTCAGTGAATTATTTACTATTCAAACACATTGATAAATTAAGTGCAATGTATTTTTTTTTTATTATTTAAAAAAGATTCTCAGTACATGTATTTATTTCACGATCGTTAACTTTGGGGCATAAAACTTTTGTGAAACATTTACATGTTAGCAACAAAGTGAAATGATTTTTTAAATTAAATTACCCACTTGAGAATTTTACTGATCATGTAAGAAACATAAAAAATGACAATTTAGTGCTACATTTGTTTTACAATAATTATTTTTAGCAATTAATTTAGTTACTTTTTGGGCTTGTATGTTAAGAAATATATCACCATACTGTGAAATTATAATTGATATGTATGTTAGAGTAGATCATGGTACAAGTAACTCATTTAAATAATTTTTCTTAGTAAACATATTCCACGAGTGTTAATCTTGATCTAAATAAATAATAATAAATAATTCCACAGTTGTGATTTTTCACCAGTAATTAAAAAAATTCAAATGAACATTTGGATTTATTCAGATGGATTTTATTGTACACATTTTATTTTGGAGTTGTTTTTTTTTTTATCATAAACCAATTTGAAACAAATGCATCCATCTGTCATTCACATATTTTCTTCCATCTTAAAATTTTTTATCAGCAGAAGTCTGAATTGAAAATCCAGCACAACTTATTCTGAGCCAATTTAGACATTGAGGGTTTCATTTTTATTTCTCCTATCAGTAGCCCATGTTACGATAGAACAGTCTTTTTAATTGCTCTTTTCTATTAAAAATAAAACACATTGCAATATTTTCCATCTTAAACTTATTTTCTGCAGGCTGTTCATAAAGCTGAAATTTATTTCACTGCCATAATATCACATTGCACCTCATTTTAAATAACTGGAGCATATTTGATCTGTAGAACCTTTTTATTTCAATTATACATGTACAGTGAACTGAATATAATTTAATTGAAAAAAATTGAGTTTAATTATTTATTCTAGGTTAATGTTTGCCCACACTTTAGATGATGTAATAGTAATATTTATTTACAGAAATAAAAAAGCGAAAACTGATTAGTTTCTGTCAACTTTATTGAAATAAGATGTAGTAATGAATCCTTTTCAAAAAGATACATAATAAAAATAACATTACATTAATTTTTTAAAGAATTATGCTTTCATGTGACAATAAACATGTAAGTTCTGTGCAGCACATTATGTTATATCATAATTTGTTATAAAACAATCAATTTATACTTTATACTATTGTTAAAATCAACAAAATCATATCAGGTGGTTTTTTAAATTTTGTACTTGTTACCATTTTTAGCCAGTTGATTGGATTCTACACTTTGTTAAGATATTTTACAAAAGTCCCACGGACTGCTTGCAGAAAATATTGGTATTAACTCATTGATTTTGATTTGCTTCTGTACAAAATTAATATATTCAGTACTTATGTGCAATTTTTTAAAAGATTTTTTTGTTTTGTTTTGCATCATTAGTATGTAAGAGACTTACTAAATTTAGTGTAAATCAAATCATTTTATAAGTAAGGACTCCTTTTTTTTTTCTTGGTGAACCAAATTGTTTGCATTTGTCTCAATGACTGTACAATTTGTATATTTGAATAAATATGACATAATAACATTTTTATTAAATACTTTCAGTGTTTTTTATGTACCTGAATTGTTTTTGTGCTGAACTGCAGAACCAATCACTAAAGTGGAACCGAAATTGAAACATAAAACATTTATAATTTTAAACTCATTTAATGAATACAGAGGTGAGACACTAAGTTTTTCCAGTGCTGGAAGATGATCCTTTCCTTGGACTACCTTGAGCTGGAAAAGAATAATAAGACAGTTTATTCATTTTTGAAAGCCATCACAATGTTCTTCTAATTTAATGCAGAATAAATGAGTCTTTACCACTAGATTTGCCAGCTGAACTGGGTCTGGGTCCTGATTCAGAATACTGGGGCTGTGGTGGCAAATCTTTGATTGAACCATGAGATGTTGAACGACCAGGTAATGAACCTGCTTCAGGAGTTCTGGGTATTTTTGGTTTGGCCCCAAAGGCAGTTTTGTACTCATTGAGACTTAAATGATTTTGAAAAAATATACTGATAATTGTGTTCAATATTGGAAGACAAAAAAAAATGGTTATAAAATGGTTCTGTATAATATCACAGTTGTGTTAATGCATTTCAAATATCTTTATTTCATACTTCTGTAACACAGATACACTTTTTTATGTTGTTTCTTTTAAGTTGCCTGGATTGTTTCAATGAATAGTGTGGTATTCTAAGGGTGCTTATTATAAAAATACCATTTCTATAGCTGCATTAGCTCTTTATGTGTGATAAATGCAATAAGTATGGTATTTTTTCTTAGCTTTCTAATGTTCATATGGATTGAAATATTACTAAATGTGTGCAACAGCGATGTAAAGTTTATAGACCAATTCAAGTATTAGGGTCCTCTTAGATTTACAACTTTTAATTTTGCTATGCCAATACATAAGCAAGTTTTTCTAAAACTAAAACATTGGTGTAATCATTGGTCGATCATAACACTAAAATACAATATAGGTTCAAGTTCATTTAAAATGTATGTATAGTATATTCTTAATGTATACTGAGTACAAGATTTTTTTCCCCGCAGTTAACTCTTTCTCTACTCAAGGCTTTTCCCAATTTGAACAGTGGTCCTTATATTTTACCTGCTCTACCAGCCTTTTAGCAAGGCCGCTCAGCTAAATGTGACCACTTACTGACCCCATGGAGTTAATCTCGAGATACAATGCGTGTAATAGTTTTATTTTTCAACATAAAAAACTTAATGTTTTTAAAAATTGTAAAGCACAGTGAATAAAAAACACATCAAGAAGTCAGAAAATATAAATAAATGCATGTTTTGATGTAAAAAGAGTGTTAAAGGTATTGTGAACTATAAAATAAATTTGAGGTCACAAACTTACTTAGCACTTGGCCCAATTTTTTCTATAGCTTTTGTAGAGGGACGTAAAGCTCTGTTCTGAGTAGAAGGTCTAACATCGACATCTGTTCAAGATAAAATATTTTCCTGCCATAGTGTTGAATTTCATTAAGCAAATTCAAATGATGACTTCTCTATCAACAACATTCTCCATTTCTATTACAAAACTTAGCCTATTAACATTTTCTGGCGCTGTGAAAACTGTGGGTCATTTTTTGGTTAGATATTAAAAATAACCATATATCATTTGTGAAGTTAATTTCTTATCATGATTAATTGTGAATAAGATATGTAATAAACCAAATTGCTGAACTGAAAAGAACAAGTACAACAAATTTTGACCAATGGAGTTAAAGCCATTAACCTGGACTGCATTTGCTGGAAGTCTTCTCAATGGCATTGAAGTTTGTGGAAGCAATGGATAAAACAAAAACAGAACATATTTAGAGAACATATGTAAAGAGAAATTTTTTTTTCAACAACCTTATGAGTTTGTGCATAGTATGCAATTACATTTAATTTTTCATCTAACAATATAATGTAGGAATATATTAAATACGTGAAATAAAGCAAATTCATCTAACTAAAAAATGGAAGGAAAGAACAAGTATGGATACATAACACATACTTTGCCTGTAAAATCGGTAACCATCTATGAGACGAAAGGATGGGAGCGATCTCATAAAAACTAGTTTAGTTGTATAAGATAAGAGTAAAAAAGTTGAAAGGCATCAAGTGGGCTGAAATCTGTACATTTTACCAAAACTAAAGGGCTAACCTAAACACTAATCTCAGTGACATTATGTCAGCATATAGCAAAAATTACTCAAGATGTCTTTCTAAACTGTTTAATTAAGGCTGGGATTTTTCCAAATTTCTGTATATAAACCAAAAACAATAGTGAAACAATTTCATGGAACTCTTTATTTTTACCATTACTGGTAGCTGTATGTGCAACGGAGGCCCTTCATTGTGTTCTACAAGATAACTTCAAAGTGGCAGAGGTAATTGGCATAGACTAATATCTTCATAATACTAATTAACAGTCATATAGCCAAAAAATCCTCTCCATGATTCAAACCAAAGACTTATAGATAAATTATAAAAAAAAACTTGGTGTAAAAAGTGTACAAACTGTGTGAAGTTTCTTGTGAAGCAGGCCTGCTTCCACTTCTTGTAGGAGGTCTTGCCATGTTTGATTCTATACCAAACTGAAG
Organism: Bulinus truncatus; assembly: GCA_021962125.1. Taxonomy (NCBI): domain Eukaryota; kingdom Metazoa; phylum Mollusca; class Gastropoda; family Planorbidae; genus Bulinus; species Bulinus truncatus. The sequence goes on along the minus strand of JAGDYQ010000270.1, from coordinate 722,936 downwards.
ATTTTCTGTTGATGTGTTTTTTCTAAAACTTAAGGAAAAAAATCAAAGTAGCATAAATTTCGCATAAATTCAATCAACAAATCAGATTTTTTCACCTACTTCATTTTAATGTACATGTATATCTTTTTACAATTAGAAGCCTACAAACTTTTGTGCCACATTATTTATATTTCTGTTCATATTATCATTAGCTCTTCTGTTTCCAGGGGTGGCTGGTCTCTGTAAAGGCTCATCTGTTGGCTGAAAAAAGCAAATAAATAAAATTTTTGCCCTAAATTGCATAACTTTTTCCCCTTTATATTTTACTGACTAAAGGGAATTTGTCAAATGTTGAGGAAGAATGAAACAATGACATATAATATCTATAGCTGGAAATTTGAACGAGATACTCAATACATTTATATTTGTTAAATTACCTTTTTTCTCCGAGAAGCTGTATTTGGTGGTTGGATTACACTAAATTGTCGTAAGAGATTTTCTCCAGATAATTCCCCTTGTTGTGGCCTTAAAATTTCATCTTTATCTAGGTCTGTCTCTAGCATCTCTTGATCTTCTTCTTCATCCTCATCTTCATCCTCTTCATCTGAATCATACTCTTCACCATTTTCATCTTTTATTTTTTAGTAGATAAAATATAGCATCAGTTTTAGGAATCTTTTAAGTTTTTCTTTCCACCTGATGTTCTATTAAAGTGATAAGGAACTTAGTTCTGGGATCATTTGTAATAGAAGTGATAAGGAACTTAGTCCTGGGACCATTTGTAATAGAAGTGATAAGGAACTTAGTCCTGGGACCATTTGTAATAGAAGTGATAAGGAACTTAGTCCTGGGACCATTTGTAATAGAAGTGATAAGGAACTTAGTCCTGGGATCTTTTGTAATAGAAGTGATAAGGAACTTAGTCCTGGGATCATTTGTAATAGAAGTGATAAGGAACTTAGTCCTGGGATCATTTGTTTTTTTAAACATGTAAATAGAAAAATTTACATGGTGCTATATATCTTTTACACTAAAATAAATAATGCATCTTTTTCTGAGAAACTACACATACACTATTTCTTGATTTCAAAATTGTGAATCCAGTAATATTTCTTCTGGATATTAAAGTAATATATTGAGATGGTCTGAGTCAAGATATTTAACTATAAATTATAGATAAAAGTGTATGGCTTGTAGTGTAAAGTTTTTCAGGTACTGAGTTTTTGGTTTTTTATTCCCTGTAATGATGGGATGTTTATAAACAACTCAATGAACAGCTTTTTTAGTGCCCATCTTTCATCCACACCAACCATAGTCAAGAATGCAATGGCCATTGAGGAACCAGTGGAACCATACGTTGGGGACTAGTACAACACCCACACTTCCCCAACAATTTTAAGGTACCCGTTTAAGCTGGTTGTACTGAGTTAGAGCCAAGCAAAACATAACATCAGTAACTAATGGAGTTTCATTCATTAAAGTTCCTCTGGTGAATTTTTGAAAATTAATTACATACACTAGCATGGTGAAAAAGTACGAAACAATGGGTTAGCTGAGAAAAAAACTACAAAAAATAGTTGAAAAGAGTAAATATTTCTAGGATTAAATGAAAAGAGGAAGACAAAAGAAAAGATGGGAAGACAACATCAAAGAATGGACTGGCCTATCGTTCGTCGACTCGCAAAAGGCAGAACAGGACCGGATAAAATGGTGGGAACTAGTTTTCGGTCAACAACGGTGCCCCAACGACCCATCCACGGGTTAAGGGATAGTCAAGTCAAGGGATTAAATATTTAATACTTAAAAGTAACGTTTAAAGAGTGCTTAAATAAAACATACTTGAATTTAGTTGCTTGATGATGAATTCTATCTGTCTATTCATATCTGGTTGATTTTCCTTAAGGAAACATTTAAGAATCTCTTCCATTCCCTATTATAACAAAAACGATTAAAAAATCTCATTTGACCCCTAGAACTTTGACAGTCTTTAATTATGAAATATTATTTACATATCATTGTATATAGAGAAAAATAATGTCTGCGTGAGTATGAAATTTCCATTGAAAGACTTATTCATTAATTTTATTAGTTATGATTGATTTATTTCTTACACAATTAGTGTTCAGTTGCAGGATGAGCTTCACATTTATTTAAAACTTATAATTTGATCAATTGAAATTTATTATTACAACAGAATGTATCAAAATGAAATATTTACTTATCTTAATAACTATATTTTGTAGTTGCTAATATTTTTATGATATTGGGCTAAGCAAAACTGAACATTACTTTTCAATTGACTATCTATGGTCTCTATTCAAATACTTACCATTGCCTTGGCTTCTTCTCTTATGGCTGGAATGGCTAAAATACTATAGAGAGCCCCATTTACATATGGACGTATCTGATTATGTAAATAAATATTTGCTTATTTTAATGAAATTTATATAAAAATACATTTTCAATATTAGTTATAAATATATTGATGAACAAATATTTATAGAGTTCATTTTATTAATAAAAAAAAAAATAAAAAGATTTTTTCTTTAATTTATTACTGCATTATTAAGAAAGTTTTGAGGATATTAATGAATTAACTATACAAAAAAGACACATAAAAGTTTATAAAACAGAACAATGCCTATATCACCATGTACTGTCAGGTGTTTGATCTAATCTCCTCTGCTTTAGATGAAAATTTTATTGATTAATCTTTTCTTCATTCAACTCTAATCAAAAACATATTGTTTATAAATTGCCTAATTTTTTTTTTTAATTCAGCCACTTATAGTTCTTTTTAAATCTTTTTTTTTTTTTTTGCCTTATCAGAAAACCTCTATCACTCACCTCAGTATTATCATGGCCAAGTAAGTCACTAAGAACTTTAAGAGTCTGATGTGATTTTAAAGAGCATTTCTTTTTACCTGTCACACAAATACTTGAATTTTGACATGAATTTCAAAATACTCAGATGAATAGGAAGTACCGTATATACTCACATATAAGACTAAATTAGAACTATAAAATACAATACTGAAATCAGGGGATCTGTTGATATGTGCATTAAACAAAATGCACACAAGGACAGACACTACTGCCAATTTTCCAGCCACACATTTTCATATTTTCATTGCTATCTGACTCTTTATTTGGCTGTGTGTAAAGAGTACCAATATATATATATATATATATATATATGTCACTTCAAAGAAATTAATGTATGCATAGCTGATCATTATACCGAGTTTGAATATTACCATGGAGAATTCATTTTCGAAGTCAAAATGGCATAAATTAAGAAAAAACTGAAAAAAAAAATGAAATGTTTCCTATATCTATGGTTTCCTAACTAATACTATAATAACAATCTCATGAAGTGTAATTAAACATAGATTTCTGTCTGGGCGCACTAAGTGTTCCTATATCTATTATTTATAATCTAATAGTACAGGAATTCTCTCTAGAAGTGTAATCAAACAGAGATTTGTGTTTAGATATACTCTATACGCAAATGCATAGAATAAAGTGAGAGTGACACGACTGCATGGTTCTGTGTGCACCAATGGCGTGCCGTAACCAAGCTAGAGCTAGCGATGAAGCCGATATCAACTGTAACTGTCTGATTTCTTAGAAAAAAAATGCTCAAACGAATGCACATCACGTTATCTACCGATCACCTAGGCGTAAATGCTGGCCCCCAGCCTTGGTTACGGACTGCCACTGGTGTGCAAACAATATGGAGTAATATTAGACAATTGTATGGTCAGCTTATATGCGGGTTTTACAAAAACTGGCCATTTTAAAGCAATGTTAGGGGGTTGGCTTATATGCGATGTAGGCTTGTATGCGAGTATATGCGGTATATTAAATATCCTAAACAATACATGTACTTGTATAAGATGAAGTAAAAATTTTACCAGCAGTCCTCAAGCAAAGATTCATTAACAATGCTACAGAGTATTCCAGTGTGTAGTCAGATAGAGAGTCATTATCTTCGAGCACATCCACAAGCCACTCAATGACACCTCTCTCTATCATAGCTGACTGAAGCTGTCGTCTTAAGTTAGTCAAAATTTTATAAACATTTACATTAAATATAATCTTTGAGACAATAACCCAATGTCCAATCTAAACAACAATTGACAAAATTTGTACATTAAATTTGCTACTTTCATATGAGATTAAAAAAGAATATGAATTATATACTTAAGTGATAAAAATCAATAAATAAAAATGCTATAAATTTATCATTAGCTGCTGCACAATGTTTTCAAGTAAAGTTTACCATTGTCTTATTCAAAACTGATGACTTAAGCTCAAGTCAAATAAAGAAACCTTCAGAAAACTGACAGTTCCAATAAGGAAAGGACCACTAGTATGTTTATTTTTAAAGACTTTTATTAAAATTGCTGAGTCCTGGCATTTTGTGTAATGATGGACTGATGTATGGATGTCAGAATAAACCAAGTTACTGGAACGGAAATCACAGAGCTTAGTGTTAAAACCAGTGTTGCAATTATTAAGTGTTTTTTTATGTATTGAAGTTTTTCATTGGATTATACCTCTGTATTTTTACAATAGGTGTTACATCTCCTCAATAAAAGCATGTTGTCAAATGTTTCATATAAATTAGAACTATTGGGAACTAGAATTCTTGGAAAACCCTTTATGAGATCCTGTACACAACAGGGGTAATAGCTATTGCGTTTCAAGTATTTCCATTCTGTCACCTTGCAAGAGAAAGGAATGAAGCTGATAAAAATTCAGGGGTGTAATATATAATTAAGCAATTGGAAGGTTAAGAATTAGATCAAGTACACAATCAACATGAAAAAAAAAACAACGCTCTTGGGTTTTTTTGATATTGTTAACAAAAAAATAAGGAACTGTAATATTGTCTATTGCAAAGGGGTGGGGAGTTTTTCAACATAGAAAAAGTATAAAATGAATATAAAGAAAAAAGCCATTTAATTAAGCACCAGATTTAATCTCTTGTAATATTAATTTGAACATTAAAATATAGACTGTGTTTCTTCAAACTCAATTAATTTCTAATATGAATTAATACATATAGGCGTTCACACTTTTTTTAGTCACTATAATTTCTATAAATATTAGTATGAGCTAAGCCTTTTAGAACATTTGAATAAAAGCCCTTTTTTTTCAATATTTTTTATTATGAAGATATTATATTATTCCAACAGTTCTACTTCTTTACCTAAGGCTAAGTTTCTGTAAAGCCCCAAGAACCATTTCTTGAGCCATGTGATCTCTGACATCACCTTTAAGAATATCCATTAGAGCTGGTAATAAATCAGTATTTGTTGACAGATAGCCTCGCCCTTAAAAATAAAATGTTTCATTAGGATATTTATTATTTTGTATTTATTTATTTTTCACAAAAAAGTATTTATAACTATGTCTTGTTATAACTATGAACAAACCAAACCAGTTATTATTTTAAAAAAAGCTAAAAAAAAAAAAAAAAAATCTTAGCTTTAAATTTACTTCCTTTAATAATTAAAAAAAATTATTTTAAAAATTAAGAACAGTGCTATATTGCTGAAAATTCCACCATCTCTTATTTAAAATACTTGCAATGGCTACTACCAAGCTGATATATTTTAATTGTTAATTAACACTTTAAGCAATCAATATAAACAATAAAATTAACTATGAGTATTACCGGCACACAAAGAAGCACATGCATTATAAAATCTGGCCAAATATTGTTTCACCGCATCAGAACTGTTTTTTAAAAGGTCCATAATCGTCTCCTAAAAGTAAAGTAAATGAAATGAAATTGATCACAGGTGCTTCAAAATATACATTTCATTACAAAAATACATACCTTTAATTCATTTAATGTATAACTATTGTTTTAGGCCATTGCCATGTAATGGATCAGAATTCTACTGACACAAAATATTCTTAAAAAAAAATAATTTATTCATTCATTTTTTTACCCTATAAGGTCCAGGATTAGAGCATCCCAAAATATCATTCTGAATATAAGCATTGAGAATTTGGTCTCTTTTAGCACCAGATGTCCTTGTTAACCGCTGGTAACAAAAAGTGCAAATGTAAACATTTTTAATTTTTAAAACAGGATGAAAAATCATTAATTTTAATTAAACCATCAACAAGATACTAGCAAGAATATTTCACATTCATAAATCTAAACTCACCCAACGTAGAGCTTGAAATATTAAAGCTTTCTTGTGATCCACAGATTCTCTAATTTGATTTTTGAGCTGTATGTAATCCAAGGAAGGATAACTTTCTCCTTGATCATTTAATGGCAACCTGTGTAAAATAAACAAAAAAGGAAAATGAATCAAGTACGAGAGTAACAAAGAATCAAATGCAATTGATATTTCATTTAAGTATCAAGCTGTCAATTCAGCACAGGTTTAACTGATGCTTTCTTAGTGACTGCATAAATTGACTAATTTTTCTAGAAATAAATTTCATTTGTGATCAAGGAGAGACTTAAGGTCACCGGAGGCCATAGGTACTTTTGCATCATATGAGTAAAGGGTGGCCCTAGCTAGAGAATAATTTACTCTTGGCTAGTCAAAAAATATCTTAATACATGTATGTGCATGCATAAAAAATTAGCTCATATGGACCTGCTGGCTGAATTTGATCCATTTCTATGCAAACATTTTTTGCTTGAAGTCATGTTACAGGAGCTTTGTATGCAGATTATTTAGATATATCAAGCATTATTGAATGTAAGCAGACATCAACTACTTGTAGCTTTTAATAGTGCCAACCACAAATTAAAAACTTTAAATTTTTTTTTGATGAGTGTGATTAAGAAGCCTTATAGGAGCCAAATAATTAGTTGTGTACTGTCAAATTGGAAAACAAGGGGAAAAAATCTTACAGATAGAAAAAAATACCCAATCAAACAAATTACAAAGTTTTGGGTGCAATTTTTCCCATTTTATATTAATAGCTAGAGATAATTTCGCATTTTAACAGTTTGATGTTATCACAGATTAAATAGTAAGACAGAAATCACATTACAAAATATTGAGCGAAAGATTTTACTTTTGACTTAAGTCAGCTGGGCCTAATAAAACAAAGGCACTAAAAGCTGTATCCATCAGACCTTGAATTCAAATGAACTAATTAGTTCATATTTTTCTTTAATTTTTTATAACAGTAAATCAGTGTGTAAAAAGATTAAGCTGCAAAAAGACAATAAGCTGGTTAAAAATTTTATAATCATTTATGTTGCTTTTAAGATTTGTTTATATTAAGCACAAATTCAGATGGTAAAGTTGAGTTTTCTATAAGGACACAAAAAAAATATTTCCCTTCAATGATGGGACTGCCCCAACCACTTTTTTTAATGGGACGGATGACTGAGTGGTGTAGATACTTGACTGTCGACCTGAGAGTCCTGGGTTCCATCCTTGGTGAGGCCCATGGAATTTTTCCAGGTGAAATTACGTGCAAAGTCATCCCACAAGTCCACCAAGCTTTAAATGGGTACCTGACTTAAGTTGTGGAAGAAAAGGCGGGTGGGCGTTGTGCTAACCACACAATCCCTTCATATGCCGAGGTTATAGAAACAGATGAATTCTACACTTCATCTGCCCCGATGGCCCGTTAGGGCTAAGGGAACTTTACTTTACTTTTTACTACTTTTAATTAAAATAAGTTATGTTTTTGAAGATGTTATACTTGATTTACAAAAGCAGAAAAGCAGGAAAGCTTATGTTGTCAAATTTTATGATTTCATTTTTTTTAAAAATAAATATTGTAAAATGTATGATTAAATGATAAGATGGCCCTGTTTGTAATCTACAAGATTGAAAACATATAATTCCAGAAAAAAACATTGGACTTCAAATAAGTATGAGTAGCACTCATCACTTCAAAGGAACAAAACTGCATTACCCCACATACAAGTATAAAAGAAACAACAGTTCAGAGGATAGTATTTATACTATTTATACATAAACATATAAAAATATTCTAAATGATGAAAAAAATTTCATAAAAATAGCAAATACAAGTAACATTGTGGTTGACTTACAAAGAAGGAATAACTGAAGCTCTAAGAGCTTCACCTGCGGTTCCTGGTCTTGTGAGGTCCACAGATGAGTGCATGTGTGATGTGAACAGACGATTACAAAGGTGCTGTAAATACTCAGGAGTTATCTATGAATTAAAAAAAAAATACTATGTACAAGATGTGCATATATTATTTGAAATGTATGTATTTATTTATCTGCAATAATTTTTTAATCGAAATTTAAAACCCAAAGTTTCTCAGATTACTAGGTTTTTTTTTAATTAGTTTGAATGTTTGTCATTGTAAACTTAACTTCATAAAACATAACAATTTAAATCTCAAACAATTAACTACTGAAGCTTAAAATAAATGCAATTGTACATGTTTTCCTTGTACTGTAGATTCTAATGCATCAACAAGATCTGCTGTGATTCCTATTAAATTGTGATAGTCTGACTGTAAAAGAGCAAAACTGATTGATGAGATATACAAATATAAATAAATAAATAGTTATCCTCGCAAACATCTTAATGAAAAGGTTGAATGAGCTAAATTTCTTTAAAAAAATGTATAATATATGACTAAAATATTTTATAAATTATCTATGGAACATTAAATCAAAAAGGGCTCATTATTTAAGGTATAAGTCCACTAGCCTAAGAAAGATGAATTGGGTCCAAGATATTGATTTTTCAAAAATAACATAGTTTTTTAGAAAAATATCTTTTGAATCATTAGGTTAAGTAATAATTCAATAATTATTTTATTTTCCTAATTTAAAATATTGCCAAAGGGGAATGACTTTTTGGTAAGATAAAAAAAGGGTGGCGGTAAATATTTTGGAGACTATTTACTTGGCAAGCTTGAGCTATTCACCCATATAACTTTCTTGCTGATATTTTTACAGTAAATTGAGTCAATTTTAATCTGTTTAAATTAATCCCTGAAACATTTGACTCTATTTCCCAATAAGGTCTATATATTTTATATGGGATGTGTTGGTAATGAATTGCCGATTTATTTCCTGAGAATCTTTTTTAAGTTTAATTTTTGTGTACATATTTGTATCTTTAAATACCACTTTGGTTTCAAAATTTTATTATTTTAATATTTTAAAAGTTTTTCTCAAAATCATATTTTTAATGAGCACTTTTTGTACTTCTACAAAAACTACTCAAGATATAAGCTTCAAATTTTTTAACTTAACTCTACAAATTACCAATTCTTTAATTTTGATTATTTCTAAAAAAAATGTGGATGTTTTTTTGGAAACATTAGTCTCTGTGTAGGAGGAAATGTTTTGTGATGATGCATTTTGTTGGAAAAATTGTCACAAAAAGCCATTTTTTTTTTAACCAAAATAGTTACTAACCGTTTTTCTGAACTAATTAATGTTGTTTTCTTTGTCTGTTGATTTCAAGTATCAAAAATGGCTAACGTAGCTCAATAAATAAAAAAAAGCTGCTTTGATAATGGACTGCTGTAAACAATTATATTGATGTCTTACTTGTACTTTGCTGTGGCGTTTTAAGTATGCTGATGCTTTTTTTTCTGCTTCTAAAACCTGTTGGCTTAACAGAAGATTTTGTTGTCTTAAGCCTAAATAAGAATTTTATTAAAAATCAATTTTTGGTTTCTATACATAGCATTTTACTTTTATTAAATATATTAATTATTTCTAATAAGCCTAATTTGAAAATATGATTGATATAGCTTTGATCTTCCTTTACTGATATTAATTAGGGCTTTATTTACCTTTTCCATCTTTGCCATTCTGTTTAAAAGTTAAGAAAATAAATACCTTAAACAGTATACTAAACAAATTACATGTATACATTTTCATTCTTAAATGTAAAATTGCAATGATAATCACACCAAAAAAGTAATCCTTAGTTAAAGCTTTTTCACAAAAATAAATTCATATAAAAATGTATTAATACCAAGAAAAAATTCACATTACCAAAACATGTTTTAATACTTGGAACAATTCACATTTATTACACAAATAAAACAAAATTGTGTAAGTATTGTAAGTTTTCACCATCCTGAAAGTAATTTATTTAATATATTAAAATTATTTATAGATATTCCATAGATAACTCCTGAGCACACCATACTTTATTTATTCATTAAATCTTAATGTATCATATAAGAAAAAAAATAATTCTGTATATCATACATAAAAATATAATAATTATTTATTTATTTAATTGCCATTTATTAACTATTTATTCAAGTATATTGTATTCTCCCATGCTTTTAATGGGATGGAGGAGGGTGACCGGGGAAAGGAGGGGTAATGAGAGAGAGGGGTGGGGTTTCCATGTCCTCCATTGGTGTCAGATATAGGCATTTGAAATGTTCCCAGTGTCACTCAGTACCTCAATTTCCAGAGCTACTCTATTGCTAGTAAATCCTACAAAAAAAAGGATACATAGAGCTCAAATAGTTTAGGCTGTGGTGTGGCTGTAAGAGTGGAAGAAAAATATCTCTCCAGTCTAGATTTTAGATCCTTTGACCAATTTTCCTGAAGATGTTTAAGAGAAAAAAAATCCTTGAGAAATGAAATTTTTCATAATTTTGAGCTAAGTAAAACTCATGCAGCTGTATAGTATTCCTTGTTCATTTAATGAAAACTTACTGAAAACAATTCTTTATATGAAGGGTGACTCTTTGGGTTTTGCACAAATGGAAGGGCATAAAAAGGTAAAAATTCAGTTGTTTGGCTGAGTGATGCTCCTCTGCTTTCAATATACTTTTTGAAATTGCTCATAGCTTCGTCTTTGTCTTTCTAGAATACAGAAATTTAAAAGGTTAAAATTGACAAGTTTATGTTTTTCCTATACCTAATTTCATCAAAACATGCTGATTTTGGAATAACAAGTGTTTTTAATTCATCTTTAAAAAATGCTTGAGTGTTATCTTTTTGTTTTCACCTGTGATAGGTTGTATTTGAATGGATAAACTGCAAAGTATATATTTAAATAAAATTCCAGTTTCTGAAAAACGCTGTCACTGTCCTTTTCAACTGGTGGCATACTGCTTCTCCATAAATTGAAAAACATGTCATTCTTTCCTTCATGAAAAAACTCCAACATTTGTGTCTGAAAAAGAATTAAAGTTCTTCTTGTATTCTTAAGTAAAACAGGTTTATCAACATAATAATTAAAAAATTTAACCAAAAAAATCTCTGACAATTTAGAATGTTACTTTGTAAAGTAAAACTGAAATTTGTAATGTAGCATAAGCTGAAATTGACAATGCAATAATCAATTTCTCACCTGAGTTAGGTGCAGTTTTTCAGATCCATAAGGGTTACTGTTTTGTTCTAAGAGGGGCTTATTTTTCTCTTTACACTCAGTTTCAAAAGTTGTTTTTGTCTTATCAAAGCCACTGAAGTCCAAATACTGAAATTATCATAGAATTCCATAAGCTTCAAATATTTGTCAAAAATGGATATAAAAGATGATTGAGTGGTAAAAATTATAGAAATTAAAAGCTCATTAAGCCATTTTCAAAAAATGCATACATTATTTCTCTAGCTCAATGAATTAGAAACAAAGTATTCAAGTAATGAATTACATTTTTTTTTATATGAACTTTTCACTTCGGTGCCTACTTTAGAGTTTAGTTATATGCTGACAGTCAATGGTAATTTTGTAAGATAGGGATTTTTAAAACAGATGATGATAGTATTGATAAAAACTGTTCTATATGGCATATCACAGTATTGATTGTTAAAATAGATAAAAATAAAATGGTATTTTATAAAGTTGAATCGCACTGTCTACGGATACGTCTAAGATGAACTCTTATGATTTAAAGTTATTTTCTTTTCGCAGGAAATTGCATAACCGAGCAATTTTTTCTGATAATACATTAAAATTGTAGCTATGTTTCTGTGGCGCGCTGGCAGAGTGGGTTAATCGTTTGTCCGTGACCCATTTTGGCTAACTATATGCGGGTTCGATTCCTCTCAGAGACATATTTTTTCTTTTTCAGATTTTTTTTTTTCAGGATTAGGGTTAGGGTGTGAAGCAATATCTATTGATGGTCCCCGAAAAAAAAATATATCTTCGATTATTAACAGTAAATGACGTAATCAACGTCTGCAGTAAATAAGAGTTCTCATTCATTCTGTTTACTGACGTCATCAAAGTTTGCTAGACGTATCCCGAAAAAAAATACGTAGTACGCTTAGACGTATCCGGAGCCAGTGCGAAGTTGAATAAAGATAAGCTAAGCTTACTTCTTTGACAATTGAATTAAGCTCTCCTTCATAACTAATTAATGAAGCGTCACCAGACATTTTTGAACAGCAAACAATACCCGCCAGTTAGTTTCACCATTAATAAACAGAAGGAGAATTCAATTTAGTATAAAAAGTCTGATGAGCGAATTTGATTAGTTGCCATTGATGCCATCTTGTTTATCACTGTAGTCAAAAATAACGCACACAATTTAGACTCGCACAAAATAAGATAAAAAATGTAACATTTTTAGTATACATAATTACTTTGTTCTGAAAAAATATTTAATTATGAAATTAAAATTCATTTATTTAGTAAACTTTCATTTTATAGGCACATTAAATACATAAGCATATTTGTTTTATTATATATCCCTTTTACAATTTTGGCATGGACCCCCCCCCCAAACACTGACCTATATATTTACATAGGTCTCATCAAATCCTTTCCATCTTTAAAAAAAAGGGGGATGCAGATTTGTTATTTTAGTTATATTTTTATATCACACAAGTGTTAAATAATGTTATATGAGGGGGGGGGTAAAAATTGAAATTAATTTGTGAACGGCCCCTATGGTTGAAACTGTTTAATTATTAGATAATTTTATTTATGTCTAGTTGTTACATTTTTGTTTAAACTTACAATGTCATAAAAATAATTGTAATTATTTATATCAATCGTCAAAGTGAAATATGAAAGTAACTGTTTCCATATTTATTTAAATCAGTATTAGGGGTCATTCACTTATTACATAACACTGTTTTTTTTTTCAAATAATGACCCCCCCCCCACCGCCCCGCATAAAGTTTTTTTTTTTTTATTTTAACTGCGTTTCACGCGTACATAATAAGTGAATGGTTCTAAGTTGGGTGCCAACAGAACACTTGCAGCTAGAGCATATCTCCTAATACAGCCAAACAACTGAATTTTTACCTTTTTATGCCCTTCCATTTGTGCAAAACCCAAAGAGTCACCCTTCATATAAAGAATTGTTTTCAGTAAGTTTTCATTAAATGAACAAGGAATACTTTACAGCTGCTTGAGTTTTACTTAGCTCAAAAATATGAAAAATTTCATTTCTCTGTCCCAAAATGTACCACAATGAAACAGAATGTACCAGAATGTCCCACAATGTATCACAATGTCCCACAATGTACCACAATGAAACAGAATGTACCAGAATGTCCCACAATGTACCACAATGTTCCACAATGTACCACAATGAAACGGAATGTACCAGAATGTCCCACAATGTACCACAATGAAACAGAATGTACCAGAATGTCCCACAATGTACCACAATCTCCCACAATGTACCACAATGAAACAGAATTACCAGAATGTCCCACAATGTACCACAATGAAACAGAATGTACTACAATGTCCCAGAATGTACTATACAATGTAACAGAATATCCCACGATTTCAACAACGTTTCACAATGTAACAGAATGTACCACAATGTATCAGAATGTCCCACAATGTCTCACAATGCACCACAATGTACCACATAATCCACAATGTACTTCAATGTAACACAATATCCCCACGATTTCAACAACGTTTCACAATGTACATAAATATTGATACAGTGCGATGCGAAGACATACATAGCTGGTTTACGTGAATCGCCAAATGGCATGCTCATGTTTGATTCTTGTCGTAAAATAGGGTTTTTTTGGCTTTTTAAATGTGCATCCAGGCCCACCGACAGAAATTTCGGGCCCCTGGGCAGGACTGTCACGCCCCTCCCCCATCGTGCTGATAATATTTTCAAAAGTTGATTGGCCAGCTCTGTCTGGGCCCCTAAAACTCGCCGGGCCCCTGGGCATTTCCCCCCATGCCCCTCTATCAGCGGGTCTTTGTGTATCGATAGTTTGTTGCTATCGTTTGATTTACTGATTGCTTCGAAACGCTTCGAAAGGCAATATTGACAGGATTGTTTTTAGTCTAGTTTACGCTGCTTAGTGCTAGCCATTTTTCATTGTTTGATCAAATGCTTTGCAATAAACATCTAAGTATAAATACAAAATATTATGTATTATGTAAAAATACAATTTTTACCCTGGCTTAATTTCGATATAGCGTATAATATAAGCTTTATAGGCCTCTATTAGCTGATCGTATAAATAGCTTTACATAGACTACAGCGCTTTTTAATTGACACATTAGAATAACTATTCCACTAGAAATTAACTAGAGCCTTAGCAGACTTTAGAAAAAAAGTGATGACAAAATACAAAGCTCATTGGAGTCGTTTCCAGAATGAGAAAACTGGTATCGTAATGAAAGCTGGTGGAATGTTTTGAGTCGAACATGGCGGCGATAGGCTACGCCCACTGGTTCAGCCGCTTGGTACCATCTGACAGCAGACGCCGTCTCCATGTATTCAACCTCCTTGGGTGACACTATGTCGCCTCCAACAAAATTTTTCAGCCAGGCTAAGGTGCGAAAATAGTCTGAAAATAATAAAAACCCAACATTGTTTTGGGTTGTGCATTGTCGTGTTTTGCATTCAGATGTTCTGAAAGTGAACAGTTGCATTTTAAAAATCTTTGGATATGAACTATTTGTTTTGTGATATTGGATTCGGATTTTGTCTTGGATCATACATGTAAGCAGTGACGTACCGGTCAGTAGAGTAAAGTAGAGCCTAGAGCAGGCCCGTAGCCAGGTCAAAGTAAGCAGGGGGGCACCAATACCCAGCAAGGGGGTACCTTCTCATTTTAGTTACTTTTTCTTTATTTTTCCTCTTTTTCTTCTTTTTAAGCGGGGGGGGGGGCACTCCACACCTACCGGGGGGCACGTAAACCCCCCCCCCCTTGGCTACGGGGCTGGCCTAGAGGTAGAGCATTTATGAAAATTTAGCTACACCTAACGATTCTGCAAAGGGTCGTGTGGGATCACTGGGGTGACATTTGAACAGACCGCCCCGGGTGACGTTTACTCTAGCTACGCCAAAGCGTCAAATTGTTTTTATTCTGACAATAAACTTTATTTAAAATTTTTCTTTCCTGGTCTTCAAAGCTGAAAATCTTTCAATCACTCCATCAAAATTAATATATTTCACCATTTCACTTTCAATAGAAAACAAATCAAGATCAGAAAGCCTTGTCTGTCTCATATAGGATCGCAAGTATTTTTAGAGCATTTTCGAAAAAAAAAATGCTCTATTGTCCCCGTTTTGTCTGTCTGTCTGTCCGTCATCACCCTAGATCTCAACAACCATAAGTCCTAGACCCATGATGTATATATCATTTTGTAGGTCTTGGCCTGCCATGTGTGCAGCAAAAGTCCATTTCGCGATCTGACCTCTAAGGGCCGAAAAAGGGGGCGTTTTAAGTACCGTTTTTTACTATATAAGCTATATTAATAAAGGAGCGCCCTATATCTCAGCAACCATAAGTCCTAGACCCATGATGTATATATCATTTTGTAGGTCTTGGCCTGCCAAGTGTACATCAAAAGTCTATTTTGCGATCTGACATCTCAGGGCCGAATATAAGAGGTTTGTAAGTACCGTTTTTTGCTTATATTTTAAATATAAATAATAAAAGCTAATCAAAGGGGCGTAATCATTATTTATTTTTGTAACAGTTATTCAACAAGATTACTTCCCTCTCTATTTATCAAAACCCATACGCGTGGAGCAAAATCTATGGCTGTAACCCGGAAAAAAAATACGGATTTCGTCCGGCGTAACCGTGGCCACTGTGTACACGAAAAGGCTCTAAAATGTCCTTTGTCCGAAACGGAAAAGACTTAAATTGCTTGTTTTTAATAAGTTTTAGTTTCATCTCATATGAAGCTACAGACATAGTGAGTGTTGCCGGTCATAGTCATATTTATAAAAAAATGCGATAAAATGGTACTGTGTGTATTGAATATAGTTAGCATAATCATTCATAATAAAATGAGTTAAAATATATACCTTTCATTTATATATAAACCATATATGTTGTTAGTCTAATAATTTATACACATATATAAATCTATGTTCGTTTTTGATTTGTATATAGCATAAAAACATCAATAAATTTTTCTCTAAGAGTTATGACCGGCAGCACTCACACCTCGTCCCTGAGACGTACCTATAGTGATAAATAATTTCAGACTTAGTGAGAAAATTTGCAGAGATTCAAGGAAGACCCATTCAGCAATGAATTTCTAAACATCAAATACTGACCACACTTTGGCGTTGTCAAGATCAATGTCTGCATGCTGCTCAATATCTGCCTGCATGCTGCTCAATATCTGCATGCTGCCTTCAGATGTCTTCTCAGCCTTCATATCTCTTTTAAAAGCTCAACTTTGGATAACACATCATACAAAATGCGAGCGATCAATCATCTGGTCAGTGTGAGGTATGTCAGATGTACTGTCGAACATAATTCCAAAATACTTCGCAGCCTTTATATCTTTATAAGGATCTCCTACAAATGATGTGTCAGGACATTCATAAACTCATTTTGAGTTTCAGGTGACAGATAAAATACGGATGCTTTTATTGTACATGTACTCATCTTTAATCACATTAGGTGCTCTTTCAACACTGTGTCATATTCAAAAGCATCTCACCCATTTCAAGAAAGTTCCCTTTTTTTCAAAGAAGATAAATCTTTCTTGTGATGAAGAAATGCCAAATTATGCTTAGTAACCTGTACAAGATATCCCGTCACTTTTTCCACTCCCTGTCCATCACAGCAACAATTTTTTAATCAATTGTTTTGTGCAGATTCAGTCCTGTTGCCAATGTTTTCCATTTTTCAAGACAACATAGTGCTTTTTCAAGATCTCATGATTATGTAATTTTGGGCCAAATTTCCACCACTTCCGAAACCCAGTGACTAATTTGGTTGTTGTTTATGTAACACTGACGTCAAATAGTCTATAGCAAAAGCAGAATAATTTCTCACGGATGATTGAGTAAACTTGACCATACTTGACCTCAAATGTCATCATCTTGTGAAACCATTCTTTGGATAGCTACCTACCTTAGCTTTGCATCTTGCCTTGTCACAGCACTGAAAGGTCCATCCTTGTTTTGAAAAGAAGGACTTCCTCTTTTGATGTCAACCCTAAAATGATATGGAACTAGTACAATACAGAAAGAAGCCTTTCATAATATATTTCAATCTTTCTCATTTAATTGACTCCTCATCACATTTACAGTGTCGTGGCTGTTATTATTTTCAGCTTCTACTTCAGCATCAAATTTATCTATGTCTAGTCTATGTATTTCTGTGTCAATCTCTCCTATTTAAGCATAATACATGCCGCTAATATCAAGTATGAGCTGATGAACAACGTCTTTTGATGAACCCTGGTCATCATTTGGTCTCTTGACACATAGAAATATGGATCCATGGAGCAATTTTATGGCTGGTCGTTGCTAATATCTACTGGGTCTTCTTGATTTGTGTACTTCATGTGGCATGATGGAGTATTCTTAATCATGAAAGCCAACAAAATATTAAAATTCATTTTTTTATAATTCTGGAATTTATATTATTTAAATGCTAATAAGACTAATTAATTGAAAATCTAGTAACATCACTGGCAAGATTATTCTAGGATAGAAACGTTATATTATTTCATTGTTTCAATGCTGGATTTATTATGATCCTTTAGCGATAAAAACGATATTATTACTGAATGTATTTTCAGAAATATAAATATTACTTTCATTAAACAGCGTTTGTAAACTACGTCTCCAATTTCGTGAAACCTCGTTACAAAATACGTCATTTTTTAACGCGTTTGCAACTAACTCCAGATTGATCCGAGCTGTTTTGAATTGTATTCATTTACTTAAGCACAGACGCTCTGTACGGTGGCACCCTGTGATACTGCTCATGTTTTTTAATTATGATCGGTTATAAAACCCGACTAGACAGAATGCTTTCTGCTATGAAATTTAGGACGGTTCATTTTGGTGTCACCCCTATGTTGGTATCACCCGGTGCGCCCGCACCCCCTGCAGCCCCTTTAGTGACGCAAATGACAGAGAACGTTTATGGCACTTTCGTAATGGTTATTGTAAGAGAACTGTTTAAAATGCTGTATAAGGCAGTGGGAGTGAAGATTTGTAATATATCGACAAAAGACTTGTTTGGATCAGAGCGGAAGATAGGCTAGGCGCGAGTATGTAGGGGAAAGTGATTTGAAATGGGCCAAGAAATTTACTTTTGAGTAAAAATTGGTCTAGTGTGTAGAAATACGCCTCTAAGATTATCAGATTTGGAGGATTGATGGTCTGTCTATTAGTGCTAGAACCAAGATAAAGTAAAAGTCCCCCTCCCCCTGAAGAAATGTTTAGTTTGTTTAGAAATTATAATCTCACAAGACACATGTTTATGGTGATAAGTGGCCCATGCATATGGAGAAATAGGACAACAATAGGGGGCACCATATCTAAACAGTCAATTATAGAGCTGTTTTTTCTTTCTTAATTTTTTTTAAATTATTGAAACAATGTAAAACAAACATAATAAATAAGATTTCAAAACATATTTTAAACATTTTGTTTATTTCCTGTTGTTTTTTTTTAAAGACAAACTGATACATTATTTTATATTTAACACAGTTGAATTGTATTCAAAAATAAAAGCACTTCCTGGAATATATTTTCTGGCCAGTTTATATTTCAGGCAGGTAAAAGGTACCGAAACAATTTAAAAAAAAATTCTACACCACCATCCTCATCAACATCTTTCCTCACAAGATCGACATAATACACGACTGACGTTTTTTTTACACCATACCACCACCATACACAATCAATTTTGGAACGTATTCAAGACCTTTTAAATCATCCATCTTAAGTGTTCAATCCTCAGTTTCTGAAGTCTCTTCATCACTAAGTTGACAAAGTTCAATGTCCTTGTCTAAATCTCTGCCATCTTTGAAAAGTTTCTTTTGCTTCTCACACAATTTTTCCTGCAGCTTTTAAAATTCAGGAACAGAAAATGCAATAATAGATAGTCCATTTTTTCTTCTATTATTCTATAATAGTTGCGTCTGGTCTTTTGGTTAACCTCTAAATAATTGTGGATATATACATTCTGGCATTGCAGTCAAATTAGGCAAAGGGTAAGTACACGATGGATGTGCAACTGAAGTACTTGCAGTTTCAGACTAAGAAGGTCTATATAGTCTATCTGTAACTAAGAAATAAAAGTTTCATCTGTCATCCATCCAGATGAGCTAGTTCAACAAAGAGATCATTTAGGCACACCATTATAAAAGTAGTCTCTGTAAATCTTTCCGTAAAATGTATTGCCCAGTGCAGAAGCGTACCTAGGGTGGGGGCGGGGGGTCCAAAATTGAAAGTCCCACGGGCCCCAGCTTGAGGGGGGCCCCAATTTTTTTACATTAAATATTAAGAACATTATCTCATGTCATGGTGTCGAATGTCAAAATGCAGGGGCCCCCAAAGTAGCCAAGCCCCCCGGGCCCCCAAATCACTAGGCCCAATGTTGAGACCACAGAACATAAATAAAGTAACAAGATCGCCTTAATTGTTCTGTGGAGGATATTTGTCCAACCTGTTTTAATCCTCTTGGAGCAAGAAACCTAGTTGCTTTCTAAACTGTGGTTTATCCAGCCTCATGAAAGTTTAATATATGTTTCCCAGTTATTAAAAAATAATGTAAAAATAATACTTCGCATGATGTAAAGTACGCGTAAACATCCTTTTTCCAAAAATTATAAATGCTTTAAAGCTGTCTTCATTCTACCCCTTTCTTTCAACAGTATACTACTCTACTTCCAAGCCTGTAAAAGGGTGGGGATGGGGGTTACAGAGAAACATTCCAGTCAGAATCAAATTTAAATTGACACAGATCTGTACGCACTGTAGCTGAAAAGATTCCTTTACCAAGCTTGACCTATTTTTATTTAAAGCTGAAGTCCCGTTTTTCTTTGCTACATCAGGGGAATGAACACGTTTTATATGTTTTTTTGATGTCTAAAAATATAAAACTATTGTAGCTTTCTTTTAAAAAATCATAACCCTTCAATAAAATTTTAGTGTAACAATTTAAACCTTCAGTTTTTGCTATTTGTTAATCAAATTGTTTTTTTCTGCTATAAATGATAATTATTTTATTTAAATAAGTAAAAACTATGTTTTACTTGTACTGCTATGTTATATAGATAAGAAAAACAGCAACTATATTTTCATTTGTGGATATCATCCAATTGTCAAAAAATTTGGCTCTTTTTGGAAAAGGCCTAGCCTTTGAGAAATTGGGATTATAATTAAAGCTAGGTAATAGAATGTATCAATATATATACATTAAAAATAGTAATGTTTTTTTTTTTAGTACCTATTGCCTTAATGTTAGGCATGACCTGTCGTCCAAAAGAAGTGATGTGCACGTTGCTGACATTAAATGTATTCAATACATCGCCGCCACTTCACACATGGCTTACGCCCCTTCTCCCCCCCCCCCCCCCCCCAATCCCACTTCATTGCATCCATAGTATACTGCTCTTCTTGTCCTTCAATCACCAGAAGGTTCGCCCATGATTTAGCCTGTTCATTTTTTTGACTGACCAATTGTTTCTAAAACTCTCCCATACTTGCTCTTTCTAGAGTTCCCTGCATTATTTTAGTTTTACAAAATGATTTGAAAATGATGTTATGGTGTGACACATGACCAGACCAAGCTGCATTGCCACATTAGGCTTAAAAAATAAATACACACCAGGCTGTTTCTTAAAGTTCATTGACATTAGCATACAGTGAACAGAAGCAGTGAGTAACTCATTTTATTATTAGATATATAACTACACCACATTTAGGTTTAGAGCGCATTTTAACAAGTGATTATTATAATGTAATGTGTGAATCATGCGAATCTTTCAAAACATTAAAACGCAGTGGTGGTAGGCTGTTTAGGCTGGTAGCTCTTTTTGGATAAGTTAAACATAAAAAGAATTCTGCGAAATTTGGGAAGCTCTGTGAGTGTAATATATTAAAATGAAATAGAGATTTGAAGAGATGAGTTTTTATCTCTTACCACCCGAAGGAATCGCCCCATATCACAAATTGGAAGAATATGGACTAACGCGATTGCATTTTTTACTTCGACTTCTGCATTGCAGAGATGGTAGTGAAGTAAACGACGTTATTCAAGATGCGTATGTTATTGATCATAGTGATTGTTTAATTAACGGCACTGCTAAAGATAATATTTCACACTACATATTAAGGTATTGACATTTTAGTAAATTTTAAATTTACAGTCACAGATACTAGATATTGTTTCACTCTATTCTAATTTATAATATGTTTCCCACTGACTCCCAGTTCTTCTCAGCCAGCTTGTCTGTGGAACAACTTCTAGCCTCTGAGCCTGTTAGTTACTGTTTGTGTTATGTGAAATCTCTTCAAGACATTCAAGTGTTCCGCATATATGTACTATAGCCATGGAGGTTTTTTATTTATGCCCTAATTGTGACAGATTAGTCTGATTAGAAAAAGTACATTCAGTAGGCTTAAGCCTCCCTATCTACCTAAAATAGTTACTCCAGCCTGTTTTACTAATTTTAGGTTTTACAGCTCTAGAGAATAAATTATAATACTTGCAAAGAATCAGAATATCAATAGTAGTCTAAGCCCTAGTGTTTTAATTATTTGCCTTGTAGAGCTTATAGGCAACCAATGTGAATGGCATTGCCTTGCTAACTAAAGATATTTAGTATGAACTGTATTATTTGCAGAGTTTGTGATCAACTTTCATATCCATTTTGATATAGAAGGCAAACATATTGAAAATTTAAATCTCTGAATACTTGGTAACTTATCTTAAAGCTATATTATATTTTTGTTGTAAAGTAATTAATAAATTAATTTATTAAGTTATTGTGTGGTTATTTTTATTACATTTATTTCTGCAGGCTGCTTATTGGTGGTTACAGTGAAACAGCAGCATTTTATTATGAATCTGAAACTGCATATTTTAAACTTCAATTGGAGAGGATGGATAAAGAAGAATTAATGTTTTTTTTCCAATATTTAGAAAAAACACTCATTAAATTAAAAGGTTTGTTTTATCTTTGCATTAATCAAGACTATATTAGCCATGTTTTTTTATAATTTTTTTTATCACTATTTAAATTCAGTTATATTATTTTTCCCTTTAGTGCCTTGCTGCTATAAAAGCCCACTGTCAAATCTGCTTTCATTAGTTCAAGTGTTGAAAGAAATGTTTTCATCATGGGCCCAAGTAGCAGAAAGTTTGTGTGATGAAAATTGTAATGTTTCAGTCTGTCTTCCTTTTCACATGGCTTTGTGCCTTGTGGCTGGTCGTATGGTTGACCTCAGCAAGGTTTGTCATTACAGACACTAATGTATGTAAAATGGATTTGATCTGTTTCACTTCTATGGCAACCAGATGACCTAATGTTAAAATTGATTCAACTTTTACTTCATAAATAAAATAACTTATAAACTAAACATTCATAATGATAACACTTTGAGCTATGTAATGTTAACTAGTTCCAACCTGCAAATAAATGGGCATTTGATTGCTAACAAAAAAAATAACAATGGACAACTTTTTTTTTTTTACGCATTCATTCTCCCAGTTGGTGCACGATCACCATCTTTGCTTTAAAAAGAGTTTGGGCGCTACTTCCTAACCACAAAAGACTTAACAGACGAATCTAGCATGTCTGTGCAAGAAGAAAATAAACTGCTGGAGATAGCAAATGACTGCGGCTTTAAAGCTACATTTGAGACGTCCTCTCTGCCAGTGTTCTGCATTAAATTCATGGCTGAATACCCTTAGATTGCCACTGCAACACTCAAATCCCAGTGCCATTTCAGACATCCTATATATGTGAAGTGGGGTCTGCAGTGACAGCTACCAAAACAAAACAACGGAATAAACTTGACATAATCAACGCACTTTGGGTGTCCTCTATTTCCACTGATGGAGCCGTTTTGTTGCAGAAACAAGCTCAGGGTTCTCATTGATTTAGTGTTTTAGTGAATTAAAATGTTAAATCACTTTCTACTCAGTTTTTGGAATGTTCAAATTCATTCAATTAAATTGTGAAATCAATACATATAACGTCCATCACCTCCCCCCTTCCCCCCCAGCGGGCTGCGGTGAAATTATCACAGGTTGACCGGTCCATGGCGAGAAAAAGGTTGGGGACCACTTTTCTAAATGATTTAAGAGCAAATCGTCTTTACCCTTTCCCTACCTCACCATTTAAATAAAAATAAATGTTGGATAAGATATTTATTGAGTCACAAATTGAGGCTTGTAGCTTGAGATATGATATAAGGTAAGAGTAGGGAAATAGTAAAATGAGAAATACTTCTATTTCTGTTGTTAAACAATATAGATATTTATTTATTCTTATTTTTGTGCAATAGATTTTTATTTTACTCCAGGGGATGGTGACAGTTCCTTTAAGATTTATGAGAGAAGTGTTACTTCAGCAATATCAAACTGTTATGAAAGCTTTTATTCAGGAAGCCAGAACTGCTAGGGAGATTGCTATTAAAGATCAGAGAATCAAACGACTAGCTGCAGTTTTCAAGGTGATTTAGAGAAACTAAGTATAATATATATATATATATATATATATACTAGCTGTACCCTGCAAAACCTTTGCATAGAGTTATATCCCCTTAGGCTTTATCAGTAGGCTAGGTTATTTACGGTTTCTGATTTTTTGATGATCATATTTTAAACTGGAATACTGCTGTATTAATTCTTTACTTTCGATTTAATGCAGAACCCACACCGCTATTATTTATATATATATTGAATAAAAAGCAGTCTCAGCTTCCTTTTTTTTTTAGCGCATTTTCGAGAAGTCCAATGCGCTATTGTTTTACATAATTGGCATTTATTGTATCACTAATCAGTCATTGGATGTTAAAATATAAATTTTTTAATCTATATGTTCTCAGTCTCTTACTCTTGATAGCTTTTGTCATACTCTAATACAAACTTGCAGTTGAACATATTTTTAAGCTAGGCTATTATCAAACTAGAAGCCTCGAACATTCTGTGATCATATGGGACTGATAGTTGTGCTGTTTATATGCTTGGCTTTACTGTCAACCTAAAGGTCCCAAGGTCAATCATTTATGAAAGACTAAGGATTTTTTCATGTCTTTGTGAAAGTTACCAAGTCCACTCATGGGTACTTGACATTGGTTGGGTAGCGTGGGCATTGTGCTAGTCACCTCAGTATGTCTTAGGGGCTGTCCATTATTTATGTCAACAAATTTTTGGCGATTTTTACCTCCCCCCTCCCCCTTGTCAACAACTTGTCAAACTTCCAGAGACCCCCCTATAAAATTACGTCAACATTTGATTACCCCCCCCCCTCCTAAAAAAGGTGGCTTCCAAAATGTTTATGTGGCAAATTAGTAGGTATATAGTGTCAAGGAGTTAAAGTTGATTTAAGTATTCATTAATTAATTTTGGTTTGTGCATGTGTGTAGATCACACTTTTCTAGTAGCTCAAGAGAGTGTTAATTTTTATATTACTATGTGAAGTGGTTTTTTCTAGTTGACGTCATATATTAAGTTGCTTAGAGACAAGCTTGGTAGAGAGAGTGACTTTTTAGATCCTAGACGTGTAGGACATATATTTTATCCAACTATGAAGAAGTTATTGATTTGATTTAGACTAGCAAGTGATAGTTTATTAGATACTTCTAGGATGTGCCTATGTCATATACTTTCGTATAAGGTTTGATAATATTGTTAATGTCTACGTACGATAATAAAATAATGAATCAGCAACATTGAATTGTGCATTGATTGGACCAGTGTTTGTGTGTGAGAAATTAAGTGACACGCTACCACAGTAACGCCTCCAAGTTTAGTCTGACTGCAACTGCAGTCAGACCCCCATAACATCAAGATACCTTACAACCTTAACAATGGTGGCAGCATGGAGAACCTAGCAGCCTAAGCAACCCGAAGCCTACCAGTGAACCAGACCTCCAGAGCAGTCCAGTAAACCAGTCCAGTGAACAAGTCCAGCTGGTCGGACCAGTGAGCCTATGACCAGACTGCAGTCCTGACAATGCAGAATCAACACTGTTGTGTCATCTGCCCGAGATCATATCTCGGAGACACCTCTGACCGCGATAAATTTATTCTACGGTCCGGTCAAGTGTCTTATGTGTTCATACTTTGAATACATATGTTTATTGTTATTTCATCATCAAGTCAAGATAGCTGCTTGTTGTGTTTACATTCATTCAGTATTGAAATTTTCCACGGCAAAGGATCAAGGTCAAGGTTTGACACTTTCATTCATCTCATCCGGAACTACGGAGTAGGAGTCAAGGTCACAGATTCAAGATGGCTGCCTAGAAGTATTGTGGTGCCTTGATACAAACAGAGGACATCAAATTGTAACGTACTATTTTATTATTTTTATTTTTTTCCCCATATAGTTAATATTCAGTGTCCACATCTGTTTATATGTCATAAAAGGGAGGACGGGAGGCGAACCAAACTTAGATTAGCTAGTTTGGGGTAATTTCTACTAGGAGATGGTAGTACTTTATCTGGATCTAATATACTTCATTGTATAATTAACAATAATTTAATGATACTTGGATCCATTTAAAATACGGACATCATTTAAATGTTTAGTTGTTCTTGAGAAGTTTGTTTATCTATTGTCCTATTTGTTCGTATATATATATTCGTTGTAATTATTTTTAACTCAGTCTAGTGTCGTCTGTGTTTTGTTTACATACATTGTATTCTACTGTCTACTATCATCATCTTTTAGGAGGCTGATTCCGTTTTTGTTAGTCCTGTGGTGTCAAAAATAAAAAAAAAATATACACATACATTTTTATATATATTTTCTATTTTATTATTGTTTTGGACAAGGAATCCCAATCCCATGTATAAAACATAACATATTTATTTATGTAGATATTAATTTATATATATGATATTTTGCATGACAATTTTGTATACCAGTGCCAGTGAAATTTTTTTTCCTTCTTCTCCAATATTGTTGAAATCTATTTGAATCTATTAGAAATTGTTAATTGATCATTGAAGGGTTTCTTAAATCATAAATATGGAGGTTAAAAATATAGAAGAAAATTTATGGGAAGCATATGAGAGGAGAGGTGAAAAATATGGTCTAACAGGAGAGAAACTCCTACAATTTATTAAAGAAAACATTGAAAAAGAAGAGAAATTAACTAAAGAAAGGTTGGACAGGGAAGAAAGAATAATTAATAGAGAAAGGGAAAGGGAACTTGCCAATCTAGAAAAAGAAAGGGAACTTGAACTTGCCAATTTAGAGAGGGAAAGGTTAGATAGAGAAAATGATAGGGACCTAGCTAGGATAGAATTAGAGAAAGAAAGACTTAGATTAGAAGCAGAGGTACAAATAAGAAAAATAGAACATGAACAAAATACAAGAAAAACAACAACAAACCATACATATGATAAATTAAAGTTGGGTCAATACAATAGCAAGGACAATAACATTGACATATTTTTAACTAAATGTGAATGTCAGTTTAAACTTAACAAAACACCAGAAAGTGAATGGACCAGACACCTAATAGGAGCATTCCATGATGAGGCCCTCAATGTCCTACATATGATAGAACACCCTGAAGATAAACCATATAATGAACTAAAACACCATCTCCTTAAATACTACAACAAGACTGAAGAATATTACAGAAACTTATTCCATAATACTGTTATCTCTGAATTAGAACACCCTACAGCTTATGTGAGCAAAATAGAACAATATTTAAAGGAATTTATTAGGGCAGCAAATATAGATTCATCTGATCCTCAACAAATAATAGAACTAATGTTAGTGGACAAATTCCTAAATCTTAGTTCTGATAAATTATTTTCATTTATAAAATTAAGAAAAGTAAACTGTAAAAAAGACCTTATCTCTGCACTATCTGATTATAAGGACAGTAATCAGAATACCCCCATGTTCAAAGGTAAGGATAATACCTTTAGTGCTATCAGACACAACAACAACAACTATAATAACAATAAGTCAAGATACAGTAGTGTACCTGGTAATATAATTTGTCACTATTGTTCTAGACCAGGGCATATAATAGCCAATTGTAGAAAATTAAAATACAGGAATGGGTACAATAATATACAGAATAATAGATACTTACCTAACAGACAATATGCTAGAAACAACAATAATAGAAACTCTAGTAGATACTCAGGACAAGACAATAGGAGACAGAGACAATCACCAAATAACAGCCCACCAAGACAATACAATGACAGAGGTAGAACATTGGGTAGAACAAATAACACACATACTGTAAATGCACTGTTGAACAATAATGGAAGTCTAGTATTTTACCCTTGCTTCCTCAATGACAAACCTGTCATGTGTCTTAGAGACACAGGAGCCAGTTGTGTGGTGGTAGATCACTCACTTGTTTCAGAGGACTGCATAATAGATACTTATGAAAAAGTCAAATTAGGTAATGGTCAAACTTTAAACTGTAAAAAGGCAATAATAGAAATTGATACACCTTGGATTAGTGGAAAAATAGAAGCAATAGCGATGATAGCACCTGTGGCCCCCCTAATTATAGGAAACATACCAAACATCAAACCAGACAATTCAAGTGAATTATTTATACAGTGGTTAAGTGGTAAGGAAATAAGCGTTCAGAAAACACTTCAGTCTGTCCAGAACAACTTAATTGATAGTGATAAGGTAAATACTTCTATTAAATCTATTGAAACTGTAGAAACATCAAATAAAATTCCTAGATGGAATGGAGCAGGGCACATATTAAACTATATTAATATTGTAGAAAAACATATAATAGATGTTCCATTAAATGAAAGATCAGAAATAATTAAAGATTTACTGATAGGACACAAAAAGCATACAACATTGCAAAGGAAAATTCTAATAATTGGGATAAAATGAAGGAACAATTAAACGAACGCATTATTGTAAAATCAGACAGAGATAAAAAAAAGGAACAGTTAAATAAACACATTATGGTAGAATTGGATAGTACAAGTAAAACACAACATGACATAACAGAACATAAAAAATTATCACAAGTAATTAACGCTATCACTAGAGCTCAATCTATGAATAAACAAGAAGGAAGACCCAGCATAAACAATCAGGATACATTTACCATATTGAATATTACTAAAGAAGAATTTATCAAATTACAACAAGAAGATGGATCCCTGCTAGATTATTTTGACACAAATAATAAGAATAATAAGAAAGCATCATACTCAATAATAAATGATATCATGGTAAGAAAAGTTACAGGTAAGAGAGATTATGTACAAATATTAATACCTCAATCACTTAGAACAAAATTACTACAAATAACACATGACAGTCCCTTAGCTGGACACATGAGTTACAGAAAAACACTAAATAGAATTAGAAATCATTGTTTTTGGCCAAACCTAGAAAAAGACATTAAGATATATATAAAATCCTGTCAGATATGCACTAAATTTAACAAAAACCCATCTAACCATAAAGCTCCCCTACAAGAAATGGACACTAACCATAAACCATTTTATAAGATAGCCATTGATATTATAGGACCAGTATCTCAACAATCCCAGAGGGGACATAAGTTTATTTTAACAGTTGTAGATTTTGCTACAAGATGGTTGGAAGCCATTCCCTTAATAAATATTACTGCTGAAAATATTTGTAGTGCCTTATTAACTATATTCACTAGATTTGGTTTTCCCCAGATTATTTTATCTGACAATGGTACACAATTCACATCTCAAATAACTCATGCCTTTACTAAAATGTTAGAAATCACTCAAGTATTTGCACCTCGTTATAGACCTCAAACTAATGGTGCAGTAGAAAGGGCCAATCAAACTATTAAAATAATGTTAAATAAATTAATTATTGATCAAGAAAGTAATTGGGATAGATATTTACCACTTATATTATTTGCATACCGGGAGATTCCCCATGAATCCACTGGATTCTCACCTTTTGAATTAGTATTTGGAACAAACCCAAGAAGTCCCTTAATGGTTTTTAAAAATAATATTCTACCTTCTTTAGAAGATGAAAGAATAAAAAATTCAGTATGGATAGAACAAATAAAACATAACATAAATTATGCCAACAAACTTGCAGAAAATAATTTTTAAAAAAGTAACAACCAGAATAGACTAGGGAAAAATAGAAACAGAACACTAAGAACATTAAATGCAGGAGATAATGCATATGTTTTATTTCCACAGGATAGTAAAAATAAATGGAGAGGGCCATATAAAGTAAAAAAAAGAGCAGGAAAAACTACTTATATACTAGATATAGAAGGAAAAGAAAGTAACTGTCATATTGATGATCTTAAAAAATGTTTTGAAAGACCAGTAAAGTATTTAAACTCATTGTTAAGGACAGATAAAAATTCATTACAATATTTGCAAAAATTGGGAAAAAAACTATTCAAATTACAGAAATGGGCTATTAATAAAAACAAAACAGAAGATGATACTATCAAGATTGTTATAGAGCAAGTTAGAAATTATATAAATCAAGGAAATAATAACATAGATATTTGTCAACATGAAAATTTTCATCAATTAGAAAGTCTATACAATTTAATTGCAAGCAATATAACTAATGATACTACAAAATCAAATACATTAGTTTTAAACTTGTTAGATCTACATACAGTACACAAAAAAGTACCAATTGATAATTTGTACTTCTTAAATGTCATATCCAATGAAACAGAAATTGAAGATATTGATCTTAAGGAAATTCCTTGTATTAATAATGATCAGGATGATTTGACAAAAATAAAATACTGCACAGACATACCTATTGATACAAAATCAAAAATAACAAAGTTAATGCTTGATTTTAACTCGGTAATCTCTAATAAACCAGGTAGAGCAACACATTTTGAACATGAAATCAAGTTGACCAATGACAAATCATTTAAGGCTAAATATTATGAAATCCCATACAAATATAGAGAGATGTTAGAGAAAGAAATTAAGGGTCTACTTAAAGATAATTTGATAAGACATTCTGATTCATCATATAAATCCCCTATTGTACTAGTAAAAAAGAAAAATGGGACAATGAGACTATGTTGTGATTATAGAGGACTTAATTCAATTACACAAGTAGATAGACAACCATTAGCAAATGTAGATGACCTAGCAAATGAAATGGCTCATGCAAAGATTTTCTCACATTTAGACTTAACTCGTGGTTTTTGGCAAATACCTATGGAAGAAAATTCAAAAAAATTTACAGCCTTTGCCACTCATGATAATTTCTATGAATGGAATGTTATGCCTTTTGGCTTGGTGAACAGTACTGCTACATTTACAAAAATGATGTCACATATATTAAATGGATTACCCAATGTCAGACATTATGTGGATGATGTGTGCATATTTACAAAAGACTGGGACACTCACATAGAAGCATTGACCAGACTATTGACCATACTAGGGAACAACAATCTGACATTATCTCCTGACAAAATAAAAATAGGATACAGTAATATTGATTTTTTAGGATATAACATAGGTCAAGGTCTAATAAAACCAACAGACAGCAATGTTAGTAAAATTCTGGAAATAGAAACACCTGAAACAAAAAAACAAGTCAGATCCTTAATTGGTCTCTGTAGTTATTACAGGAAGTTCATAAATAATTTTACTAAAACCATGAATCCACTTATCAATCTAACTAAAAAAGAAATGAAGCAGAAAGTTGTGTGGAATGGTGAATGTCAGATAGTACTTGATAAAATAAAGAATTATTTTAAAAGTACACCTATCTTAAATGCCTTTGATCCAAATAAGACATTAGTACTATGCACAGATGCCTCCAGTATTGCTATTGGTTCCTCTTTAATGCATGGGGAAAATAATCTAAATAAACCCATATTATATCTTAGTAGAAAACTAACAGATACAGAAAAAAGATACTCAGTGATAGAAAGAGAATGCCTGGCTATTGTTTGGTCTATAATCAAATTGCAAAAATATTTACTGGGCAGAAAATTTTTAGTTCTAATAGATCATAAACCACTTGTCAATTTTAAAAGTAAACAAATAAATAATGCCAAACTAACTAGATGGTCCTTGCTTCTGCAAGACTATGACTTTCAAATAGAACATATTAAAGGCTCTGAAAACTTTATACCAGATATTTTATCTAGACTAGTTAAATAGTCTCTGTTAAACTACTGAATTAAATTACTAATATAATAGGGTACACAGTATATATTACATTGATTGTATGGCTTGGAGAATTGTTTGATAGGGTTATGGCACTGGTAAATGAAAATAAAACTTATAAGACACATATACTAGTGGTACTAACATAAAATTTTTTTTGGAGAATGTATTATTTATATTGGTTAAATTGATAATTGGCATATGATAAAATTGGTTTGTTCACTTTGAACATTATTATTGAATGAGTTTTGAATACTATTGAATATTATTACATATTGAATATCATTGATTATTATTGAATATGGTTGGATATTATTGATTATCATTGATTATTATTGAATATGGTTGGATATTATTGAATATCATTGATTATTATTGAATATGGTTGGATATTATTGAATATCATTGATTATTATTGAATATGGTTGGATATTATTGAATATCATTGATTATTATTGAATATGGTTGGATATTATTGAATATCATTGATTATTATTGAATATGGTTGGATATTATTGTATATCATTGATTATTATTGAATATGGTTGAATATTATTGAATACCATTGATTATTATTGAATATGGTTGAATTTTTGAATATTGGGTTGATATTGAAATACTTATGAGTTATTGTATTATAAAGAAATGTTGCACATTTTTGGAGGGAGGGGAGGTGTCAAGGAGTTAAAGTTGATTTAAGTATTCATTAATTAATTTTGGTTTGTGCATGTGTGTTGATCACACTTTTCTAGTAGCTCAAGAGAGTGTTAATTTTTATATTACTTAGTTGACGTCATATATTAAGTTGCTTAGAGACAAGCTTGGTAGAGAGAGTGACTTTTTAGATCCTAGACGTGTAGGACATATATTTTATCCAACTATGAAGAAGTTATTGATTTGATTTAGACTAGCAAGTGATAGTTTATTAGATACTTCTAGGATGTGCCTATGTCATATACTTTCGTATAAGGTTTGATAATATTGTTAATGTCTACGTACGATAATAAAATAATGAATCAGCAACATTGAATTGTGCATTGATTGGACCAGTGTTTGTGTGTGAGAAATTAAGTGACATGCTACCACAGTAACGCCTCCAAGTTTAGTCTGACTGCAACTGCAGTCAGACCCCCATAACATCAAGATACCTTACAACCTTAACATATAGTTAGTTTAATTAAAATACTGAATGTTAAGCTTAATTTTCCTTTATTAAGTAATTATATTAAATAAAAAAAAAAAAGTAACATTGTTGACGTCAATTTTTCTTGACCTCCCCCCCTCAACAATTGTCAAAAATTTTCTGACCCCCCCCCCCCCCCCCATTTTGTTGACGTAATTAATGGACAGCCCCTTATATGGTGTCTCTATGGCCATTGCACTCTTGGCAATGGTGGAGATGAAGGGCACTGTTACAAAAGTCCATTGAGTAGTTAATTTGATTTAAGAGATTTTTATAGGATTAACAAATAAAAACAACTCAGTAATGATGATAGAACTTCAATTCTGGTAGGTAAGAGCTAGTGTGATATATGATAAATGTTGATTAGTTTATTTCTATAGATCTATTTAGTAATAAAACCTAATAACCAGTAATTGGATATTTCATTGCTTTAAGCCTTAAAAATTAAATATGATTTTCTTCATTGCACTGTGTTCCTATACATATTTAACATTAATCTATATTGACATATATCTTTAGCAAGCCTATAAATCAGTAGTCAAGTCGTCAATTGATGGCCCAAAATACTGTCAACCTTTAAGTCTGCCATCACTATCTTCAAATGCACCTATGTTTCCCCCCTGCATGAACCAGTTGATGAAAGTTCTAAGACAGTGTCATCGGTTGAAACATCATGACAGAGTAAGTCATTCTAGAATTGTCTGTGAGCCTAAGAAACGTACAAGAATTGTTTAAATTTGAATTCTTCCATTTCTTTGGTTTTTAAAATGAGTGACATTAATCTTTTATATTTACTTATCCAAGCAAGAATGTTAATAAATTAATTTATTCTGCTGTAAATACTCCATCAATTTATCTTTAATACATCTGAATCGTGGTATATAATTCTTCATTAAATAAAAGGGGTAGTCTAAAATCATATTTGTCCTTTCTTTATCACATTTTTTTATATTGTATATTGATACAGTTGTCTCATCTTTTATATTTACATTAAAAAGTAAACTGTGATTAAAAAATGTTTCAAAAAGAAAAAAGTATTGTTTCTGATAATCAGAACAGAAGAATAAAAATTTTAAACTAAAAAGTATAAAATAAATATATATATATATATATAAATAATCCTTTTTATTAATGCCTTAGATCATATAAATATTAGTATAAATTATCATTATTAAAAATATGGGTAAATACAATAGCTGTACTAAGTTTGTTTTACATGAGTTGATAAGTACATGTAGCAATATATGAATAAGTCCTATGATCTAGATGTGCACCAACATCTTAGTATAATAATAATTTGTATAAATACTAGTCTATCAGCCTGCTAAATCAGACGAATGTTATTGTAAATCAGGCTAAAAGTATTGAAGAAAGTCACCTAAATGTTGCAAATATCCCTGAACAGAACATTTTTTGGTCAAACTGAGTGTTTTGAAGCAATTTTTCTTATTTAGTTCCATCCAATATTCCCATGATTACAAGTTTAAAAACAAAAAAAATCCTTAAAAACACAAAACCTCATTTACATTAAACGTTAATTTCATAATATAATCTGTATAATACCTACACTAACATGTTAATTCAAAGCCTGCATAACCAGCAGACATAGTAACTGTAACGTCAGATGTTACGTCAGAATCTATATGTTGAGGGCAGGCTCGCCAGGTGATTTTAATATGTTTACCAAATATGTTAAGTACACAGTTCTCTAGTATATATATATATATATATCAACGCCAACACTGGTATATAAACACAAAGATCTAAACTTTAATGGCTTCTAAGCATAGATGAATATATATATACAATATAAGTCCTTTGTCTAATGATGTCTACTTAAATAAATGTCACTACAAGTCTACAACTAACTCTTAGAACTGTCTACACCGAACTAACTATGTCTAACTCGTATGACTGTCAGCACTGTACTAACTATCAAGTACTGCTATTCACTTCTTTTATAAGGTCGGGGGGTGGGGGGGCGTATACGTTGGTGCAACGTTGGTGGGGGGGAACGTCAGAGAAACGATTGGGGGGGGGGGCGAAGACGTCGATGAAACGATTCAATATGGCGGCTATGAACCTTGACCCGGTGGTGAACTGGGGGCTGGTGGTGGAGATTGCAAATTCTGCACGTCACAGTAACAATATAGAGAAAAAAATTATTGAAGAATGTAAAAAATTAAATTGTTGAAATCAATAATAATGCAATCAAACACAGTTATAAATAATTCTAAATAAAACCATTTTTTATCAGATATTCTCTGTAACTACCACAACTAATGGTTTATTCAGTAATTACATTTATATCATGCTTAGTTAATATTCACATAAAACTAATTGATTCACTTATTCATTAGATATTAAAAGATGTTCTACTAAAATTGTGCTTTTAATTTTCCTTGCTTAAAGAAATGTAAATTAAAATAAAGTAATCAAGAAAGTAATAATTCATACCATACCATGTGAAAATCCAATTCAAAGTATCATCAAAACCTTCTCACTTTCAACAATTTCTTACTATAACATGGTGGCTTTAAACAGCCTTCAATTTTTAATTTAATACGTTAGCATCTCTTTCAGCCAGATGAAAATGGAAATAGAATCGCTGCAAAATGCTGTTTTTTCTCAAAGAAGCTAATGAAATTAAAAAAAAAAATTAATATATTAGTGATAACCAAATGCATATCTCTTGGACCAAAGTGGAATTGCTGATCCAATAGACCATTTTGACAGACAGACCTGAAGTAGTACTAGGCATTTTATACATATGATTTATATGATCTAAGGAATAGATTTGTAATTTTTAGTGCATTTTAAGAAAAGTTTATTTTAAAAGTTTTTTTTATATATTTTTTTCCTTACTATGGTGCTTTATTTTGTTTTTAATCTAAAAATATCTTTTACTCATATAATTTTTAGGTAGTACGCACTAGGGAATACTTAACAGTCTTTCAATTCTTTATTTCAGATACAGCTGACACTATTTCTTAAAGAGTTGGGCTTGCCACTTCATGATGCTCTGTTGCTATGGAAACATGAGTACTCCAAGCATGACTCAGTCGGAAGCCACAAAGGCTGGGTGGGCAATGAGAAGAGGTATATCTACAATATACGTCATCTGTATGGACTGGAAGGGGGCAGGATCAACTATAGAGCTCACAGCTGTCATTTTATACAGGTTGGTATAGTTTTTTTTTTGTTGTATAATGTTTCATAACTTGATTAAATTGTGTGATTTTCACATCACTTTTTTCAGTTATAACACAGTGTATAAATATGTAGATATGATATTCTAGTTTGTATCTTCTTGACTTTCTTTTTTGTAGGTAAATTACAGAATTAGATTTTTTAAAGTTTCTTATAAATAAATTTATTGTATTAATTATATTCTGAAAGTTACTGCTTTAAATAATGTTGTCATCTACGTTAATTTCATTAAATATCTTTGTGACAATTTTTTTGTGGTAATAATTGTAAAAAACTAAACATGAATAACTATAAGGATAAACATTTTTATTTGATATAAAACATTTTTGAAACAATGCACACATTTGTTTTAAAATGATGCTGGGTTTTTTTTTTATTCAGGGGAGGTCACTCACTTTAGGAGACTATGGTGGTTGTCCTTTTGTTGTCAAAGATAAAACTGTCTTATCTTCACTAACTGAAGAGATGGGTTTAGGATTGCATGACATTCCAGTGTTTGAGAGACTCATAGAAAGTCAGGATTATACTGCAGCATGTCAGCTCTACATGCTTTTAAAGAAGCTGCTGATGGTCAAGGAAGATAACTTTAAATCAACACAGAATAATCATTTCAGAGAGCAAGCTAATAAGAATGGTTCTGTTTTCCAAGAGCATAAAGTTGATAATACACCACACACATCAATCAAACTTTGCTGCACACAGCCAGGCAAAGATCAGCGTGCTGCCAGGCAAAGATCAGCGTGCAGCCAGGCAAAGATCAGCGTGCAGCCAGGCAAAGATCAGCATGCTGCCTCTGCTCATAAACATTCAATAAATCATTCAGTTTTTTTAAACAGTGCTGACGGCAATGTTGAAATGATGTATGATAATTTAAAATCCTCCAAACTGAAAAGTTGCTCTTGCACCTTAGAAAATGACAAAGCTGATAAGCTCTCTGGTAGCACTATAGATATTGCTTTGAAAATCAGGCTGTCCAAATCATACACTCACCCAGATGATGTAAGCCCAGATGACTCAAGTCTCACGGAACCTAACTGCTGTCCTGATGACCTACTAACGGCAGGCCATTCCAGCCATACTAGTGCATTAATAAAAAAAACATTGGCCACTGAAACGTCTGTTGATGATACATTGTGTTGTGAGCCCAGAGATGTAAATAAAGGCAGACACATACAGTTGCTATTAGGAAGGCATGCCAAGCCCAGTGAATGTTTTTGGACATATCAGAATAGAGAATGTTTGCTGAGTGGAGGATCTAGTCATGGGAAAATGTAATCTCCTTTTTGTAAATCAGTTATTTGTTTTTATTTACCTTATAGTAGAGTAAGTAAACAGGCCATCGGGGTAGATGAAGTGTTGAATTCATCTGTTTTTCTATGACCTCAGCATACACCCAGCTGCCTTTACTTCCCCAACTTAAGTCAGGTACTCTTATACAGGAAGTTAATTCATTTATTTTAGTGTTCATTTTTATTTAGGTGATAAGTCAATAGTAAAACTATAAATTATTTGTTTTATCATTTTAAAACAAATTGTCAACAATTTTTAGTTGTGATTGACAAATAAAAACCTTTTATTTATGTTGTTATAATTACTAAATAGAAGAAATGTATTTATGTAAGGTCTTTCAGTATTGTCAGTATTAATCTTACAATATATTACTTATAGATTTTTGAAATAAATAAAGAAAATGGACAAATACATTTTACTTTAATATTAATTTTTTTTTGTTTGTATATTAAAAAGAAATGTTATTACATTTCATTTTTAATGTGAAATTTTAAGTCTTTACAGTTGCATGCATACATGTTTTACATTTGTTTTGTTTTTTTCTAAAAGACAAAAATTACCTAATGAATTAAATTTTTGTAATATATTTGATATTGTTTATATTAAATAATTTTGGTGACAAGATTTTCATAATTAACATGCAATGATCAAAATAAACATTGTAAAATGATTTTTTTCTTATCACTTCATTCAAATATTTTCTGTCATTACATTCTGCATCAAGTGGACTGTAGCATATCAATTACTCAACAAAACGAAATGGAAATGTCATTTGAATAAAATATCTCCTTTATCTAATTATACTCATTAAATATATTAATTAGTTGTTGGACATTTTAAAATATATAATGTCAAATTCTGTTTGGACATTTTAAAATATATAATGTCAAATTCTGTTTGGACATTTTAAAATATATAATGTCAAATTCTGTTTGGACATTTTAAAATATATAATGTCAAATTCTGTTTGGAAATTTTAAAATATATAATGTCAAATTCTGTTTGGACATTTTAAAATATATAATGTCAAATTCTGTTTGGACATTTTAAAATATATAATGTCAAATTCTGTTTGGACATTTTAAAATATATAATGTCAAATTCTGTTTGGACATTTTAAAATATATAATGTCAAATTCTGTTTGGACATTTTAAAATATATAATGTCAAATTCTGTTGTATACATCAAAGACTTTAATCTCTTAACTAGTGGATTGAACCACAGTGAAATAGTACTAGGTAGGTTATAACCGATAAAACCTTTCTGTCTACTACAACAGAGGAAATACCTGGGGTCTTGAAAATGGTAACTGTGTGCTGCGAAGAGCCTTGACAATCATAATTTTATAGCGGCTGAGAGAAATATGAAGGCTACAACATTGTTCTGAATTTGAATAAAAGCTTTTTTCTAGACCAACAGATAAATGTTTGCTTATTTTGTGTTTTCACTTTAGGCGGAATTTCAATATTTTTTATTTCTCACTCGTCCAGCCAAACATGGTGCTATTAAGTTTAAAATATGGTACCATCAAGTTCAAAATATTTTCTAGTCTATAGAATTTAAGGAATTTATTTTGAAATATGTTGTACATCTTATTCAATAAAACGGGTTGTGAAGCCATTCTTTTTTTTTTTAATGTCTATCTCTTTCTCTCAACAAATCAAGCATCTATCTATATATATAATTCTCAACTTCAAGACGCAGGACTATTTATAGATTGTGGAATTCCCGAATACGTCGACAACTCGCGACAGCTGAAAAAAAAACAACAATATAGTGTGAAAGTGGGTCAAGATGGATCACTCAGGAAGTCTACACCCGTCAGCTATAGATGTTTAAAATGTTTCAAAATAAATTTCGCTTTACAGAAAACATACTTCGCTTTGTCATTGTGTCCGAATCAAAGATTGTGTCAGTATCTTCCCCCCCCCCTTTCTTTGCGGCGTATGATACGCCGCGGGACGACTAGTTACTCAATAAACTTTCATGTCAACTGGTTGAATCAACGATATTGAATGAATCATTATTTTCTGTCCTAGCTGCATCCTGGCAGTAATCAAATTCAAAACAATTTATTAGTCGGTTGTAAGGAAAATTGTATGACTATCTCGGGCTACCTCTCCCGCCAAAATGTGGATCAGTGACACAACAACAACACTCCTTTAAGACTGCATACAAATAGATTAGATCAGCACTGTCGTCGTCATGAGACGCTTCCTTATGTAAAACAGTGTTTCCTAAAGTGAGGTAAGCATACCCCCCGGGGGTAAACAAAGAGTTGGGTGGGGGTATGCACCGTAAAAACAAGAAATAAGTCAGAAACAACCATGCTTACATTTATGAAACGCCATCAGTAAAGGATAAATAAAACGACGGTATCGAAAACGTCTGAAAGATTTGCATTGGAAAATCGTAACCAATACATAACTCATTTGAAGAACCTCGCAATAATTTAATGTACCAAGAACTGAATGTACCAAGACCTATGAGGGAGAGGAGGAAGAAAGACAAGCGGACTGTACTCATGAAACTTTGTGTATGTTTGTGTGTGAATGTGTGTATATATGTGTGTGTATGTATGTGTGTGTTTGTGTATATATGTGATTATGTGTGTGTATATGAGGGAGAGGAGGAAGAAAGACAAGCGGACTGTACTAATGAAACTTTGTGTATGTGTGTGTGTATGTTTGTGTGTGAATGTGTGTATATATGTGTGTGTATGTATGTGTGTGTGTTTGTGTAAGTATATATGTATATGTGTGTTTGTGTATATATGTGATTATGTATGTATATATGAGGGAGAGGAGGAAGAAAGACAAGGGGACTGTACTAATTAAACTTTGTGTATGTGTGTGTGTATATGTGTGTATGTATGTGTGTGTATATTTTGTGTGTTTGTGTATATGTGTGTTTGTGTATATGTGTCTGTCTTTGTGTATGTGTGTGTGTAGGTGTTTGTGTATATGTGTGTGTAGGTGTGTTTGTGTATATGTGTGTGTGTGTGTATGTGTGTGTATAAATGTATATGTGTGTGTATATATGTGTGTGCTGGTGTATATGTGTGTGTGTGTAGGTGTGTTTGTGTATATATTTGTGTGTATGTGTTTGTGTGAATGTATATGTATGTAAGTGTGTATATGTGTGTGTGTGTGGTTTTGTAGTGTTGCCGTGAGCAGGCTTGCGGAGCCGCCATATTTTTTTCCGGCTCCGGCTCCCACAAATTTGACGGCTCCAGAATCATATCATTATTTTCGACCGATGTTTCACTAGTCGCCATTTTCATAAGTAATAAAAAGTTATTTCAACGATCAAATAGTAAAATGATATATTATTTTAAATATTTTAAAGACTTCAGTATTTATATTTATTATTTATAAATTCGAAGTGACTATTCGGACCCAGGAACCAATAAACTCCTATTTTTATTCGGACCCCGTCCCAATAAAGTCTGATTGTTATTCGGACCCACATCCTTTAAAAATGTATCTACTCTATTTCAGCTATTCTGTTTATAATGAAAATGTTAAATACAGAAAGCGACCATTTTGTTTTTAGTCTATTACAAATTCGCGGTCAAATAATATACAAAATGACGCGTTCTATTTGTCGTCGTAGTAAAAATTTATTTTTAAATGATTGATAAAATTATTCTATGAAATAAAACTGTTTTAACTTTATATATAACAAAATAACATGCCATTAAAAAAATTTCGGAGGGTAAACAAGATTTAAAACGAACACAAAACGATTCCCCATTAAAGATTTCTTGTGGTGATGTGCGTGCACGCTATCATTTAAATGTTGTTACTGTTGTGGCGTTCGTAAAACATGACAACATTTCAAATTGTAGGAGGCAAACAATCAAACACATTTGAAATTTTAAAGCTAAAAAAAAAATTCTGCTTTAAATAAACATTTGGGAGCCGTGGAGCCGCCAAATTTTTTCGGCTCCGGCTCCAGCAAAAAGTGCGGCTCCACGGCTCCGGCTCTGCAAGTCTGGCCGTGAGCAGTGATTCTGTACATCTCTCTCCCCCCTCCTCCGAACTCCACCGCAAGGTCCAGACAATCGTGTCTGAGACTAACCACACTCAGTAGAAATAGAAATCAATCGATTAAAAAAAAAAGCTTTAGGATTGAAATCACTCTCGAACATTAATGCGGGATTCGAAAGAAGATAACAATGAACATAAATTTTGCTTCTCGAAGTTCGCGTGTTGCTATAATTGCAAAAAGCGGTAAAGACGATTGGCGAAACTAGACTAGAGCCTGCAGCTAAAATAATGGCGTAATTATTGATCTGAAATAATACCGTTCATCAACAAATTACCAATATGTCTAATAATGTAATACTGATGTTACTTTCAAAGTCGTTTTTACGCTTTACAAATCGATGAATCCATTGATATTGCGAATTTTATAAAACTTATGGCGTTTGTTAGATACTAAAGAGGTCAAGAAATTCATGAACCTTTTTTATATTGCCAGCATTTGTCAGGAGAAAATATCTTTGGTGTCATGAACTTATTTAAGTAAGAAAACAAAATTGATTAAACTCCCAACAAACGGCATACAATAAAATGTGACTCTGGTGATCCA
Source organism: Bulinus truncatus (assembly GCA_021962125.1). NCBI lineage: Eukaryota > Metazoa > Mollusca > Gastropoda > Planorbidae > Bulinus > Bulinus truncatus. The sequence goes on along the minus strand of JAGDYQ010000270.1, from coordinate 681,160 downwards.
TAAAGTCAAACCATGAAAAATATTTTTTTTTAAAATATTTTTTTATTACAAATGTAATATTTTTATTAAAAAAATGCATGCTAAATACTTTCTAATAAAAAATATTTATTTATTTTTTATTTAACTACAATTTCTCGCAAATAAAATAACACTATCAGTTGACCGGCACCGAACGCCATTTTGATTTGTTTACGTTTTGTCAGTCACTTTGACTACATTAAAATGGACTCAGATTCTCATTATTTAGTGGAAAAAGAACTTAAATCTAGTGACAAAAATGAAACTAACACTCGCTAAATCAAAAAAAAAAATATATAAAAACATTCAAAACTGACCAAAAAACATTTTTTTTTCAACTTTTTCAAGAAAAAACACAAGGTAGCCTCACGACACAGGCGCGCATAAGACCAAACCCCTCACTTTTTTGACAAAATGTCAAAAAAGTGAGGGGCAGTGCAAAAAACACACTGTGCATTATGTCTTTTTTAATAAAAAAAACTTTTTTTTCTACATTTTTTGCGCTTTTCTTAAAATTAAATTTTTTTATGTGAATAATTAAAGGAAAATATGCATATTTGAAAAAAAGTCACCAAACATTTTTTTTTTAAGAAATTGATTGATAACTGAATATTTCATTTCAGAAATATATGTAGATTAATAAAATGTCTGAAAAAATGTTTTTGTTTTTAATACTTGTTTTTTGTCTTATTGCTGTTTGTACACTTTAAAAAAAAATAATTTTGTTTTGTTAAATTCTTTTTTTTTAAATATTATCAAAATTCATTTTCACAAAAAAAAAGCTGCACAGTTTTAAAGCCTATTCAAAGAAGAAAAAAAAAGATATATCACACATATATGGGCTATAAAGGAAACAGACAATATAGTCCAAAATGTAAGGACACCTGTTTGGTAATAAAAAAAATGCCAAAAACCTGCCGTCGATTAAGAGTTAAAACAAATGTGTTGGAATAAGCACACCAGCGCCCCCCCCCCCCAACCGTCTGCAACCTATTACAATACATAACAATTTTCCCTACATATTTCAATCAGCGACTGTCATAACGGCGACTGTCAAAACAGCGACTGTCATAACGGAGACTTCACAAGAGCGACGTAATATATTACGTTTTAAGGGCAGGGAAAGATACGTTTCTGACTATTTTTGCCAGGGCTGGGGAGCCGGTGTCGGTGACGGCGGTGTCGGCAGTTGGTGTCGGTGTCGGCAGTTTTTGCCGGTGTCGGTGTCGGCATTTGTACTTTTCCCGGAGTCGGTGTCGGCATTTGTACTTTGTCCGATGTCAGTGTCGGCGCAAAAATTTGCCCCCAAAAACGTGAGAGAAAAAATACTAGCAATTTAATTAAATAATCCAGAACAACGTCAGACAGTTCTTAGCCAATCTTTAATTTAAAGTGTTCATCAAGTTCTTCTTTTCTTTTTAAATAAATACTTGGTAAATCTGTTTATCAACAAATGTATTATTTTCCAAAGCGAGATTCTCTACAGTACAACGACTTGTTAACATTAACAGAATTGTGACTGAAAGCAGATAGGAAGGCTACTGGCTATGTTCACTCTGTTATTCACTCAATCATTGTATTGTAAATCATAAGAAATGTTTAGTTTGCATCTCTCTATCAATATCCATGTTGGAGAAAGATTACACACAAACCTATTCAAGTCTTTTAGAACCTCAAAGAATGATCTGTTTCAAATGTTCCTACAATCAAAGTTAACTCACAACTAACACTCTCCACAGCTTAATTTTTCTCAGCCAGAATGAAACTTTACCAATCTACGTCACAATGGCACTACATAAAAGCCCAGTCCGTAGCTAGCTATTGAGGCGCCATGTGGGAGTTTTTTGGCGCCCCCAGCCCCCCCCCCCACCGCTTTGAAAAGTGTGCAACCTATTACAATACATAACATTTTTCACTACATATTTCAGGTTTAATTTGGGTGTAAAATAACGATTCCTTCATCTATTAACTGTTAAGTATGTAGTGTCATATGTCTCTCTCTTCTCTAAACATAGGTCTGGAACGACCATCTTTTATCATTGTCTGTAGCCCTTGCTGTGATTTTATTTCAGCATTCTGCATTCTCTAAATGGTCACTTAAAAACTTTCAAGTATCATTGTTCTAGTGTTGTTGGATATGCCTGTACTTTGCAGTGACTTGCTGACGTAGCAATCTTTGATAATAACCTTGACCAATATTTGTGCATAAGCCTACACATAAATGAGAAATTATTAAAAGTAGCGAAATAACCGCTTCAGATTTACCATAAAAATAACATCCCGCATACTGTGGCATATCTTGAAGTAGACCATACACTTTTGTTACTTCAAAGTGTTCACTATAGCTGATCTTTATGGCCATATCTAGTGTTTTTAGTGACCTTTCAATGTTACATGTACAACTGATAAATTTTTTTCATCGTAATGGACATGCTGCAAAATCGCAGATCACAGATGTAAATTTATAACTACTGAAGAACCACAATAGGCTCTTAAATTTGATTGAAGGGCTTGACCAAGAGCATATCAAAGGAGTGTTTATAATACTTTATCTGAGCTAACATAAATGTAAATGTTATCAAATGAACGAAGGGGAGTGTACTGCGGGTCGTAGATTGCCCATGTCTGGTTTAAAAGGTGAACATTGTTTTCAAGATTACTATTTCGGAGACCCGTCTAGCTCGGCGCCCTGTACATAATTATTAAAATTAACACATTTAACTACACAGTTCGGGCATTTTATTTATTCACTTTTGTTATTTAGTAATTACATTACAAATGAGATCAAAAATAAACTATTTCATATTAGGCCCATACAGGCCCGTAGCCAGAGGGGGGCTAGGGGGGCTGAGCCCCCCCCCCGTGCATGACCTGAGCCCCCCCCCCCGTGCATGATTTGAGTTTTTTGACAAAATGTTAATAATGACGGCTATAAAACATCAATCGTTTTGTTTAATAAATCAATAATAATAAAAACTTAAAAGTTTATATTTTGGCAATCATTCAGGCTATTTATATATACTTACATATATAGCTTATCTAATTTTCGGGCATAAAAGCTTGAATCTTATTGAAGTTCACTTCTGGGTATTTTGGGCAGCATTGGCATTTGGTGCTTCAACAGCCGTGTGTGAGAGCAGTTTCTCAACCCTCACACGAATGCTCACCCCATATCGCAGATCAATGTTACAAAAGCGTCCAAGCAATCTTTTCCTGCTTGCATTTGAAAAGATTTAACAGACAATCTGAATGCTAAAGCATTTTTAGGTAAATTCAGTGCTAAACCCAGGCCCGTAGCCAGGTCAAAGTAAGCAGGGAGGCACCAATACCCAGCAAGGGGGCACCTTTACTTTTTCTTTATTTTTTCCTCTTTTTCTTCTTTTTTAAGTGGGGGGGGGGCACTCCACACCTAGCGAGGGGGGGGGGCTAAACCACGAAGTTTGCAAATTTGAAACGTATAATAATATAAGTTTGCAACAAGAGCCGATGAGTGGGGGGCAGGGGGGCCAATGCCCAGGGGCTCGGCGTGTTTTAGGGACCCGGACTGGCCAATCAACTTTTTAAAATATTAATATCAGCCCAGGGGCCCGAAATTTCTGTCGATGGGCCTGTTCTCAACCTTGTAATAGTTTTATATATTGATATCTTCTGAGGACAACTAGCAACTTAAATAAGTTAATAAAATAACATTGACTTCTGACTTCATTTTTATACATATGCATAATAAAATAATAAAGTACAAACTCCGTGATTTCTGAGTGATGTTATTTAATTTGCAAATTTACTTTTTAGCAGAATTAATTGTATTTTAAATTGAATAATTGCGACTGTTTTTGATGATAGATCTGTTCTTTGTTTTCAATATTTTATAAGAAATATCACACAAATAGCTAAGCTTTATTCATGCATCTTTGTCGTTCTTCCCGGGTTGTACGTTAAACAAACAGTATAATAATATAAATCAGGTATCTATTATGTAACAATTGTGTAGCAGAACTATTGGTCAATATATTTATAACAGGAATCAGAAATGGCTCAGCCTCAATAAATTTTTATCATTAAAACTCTTTAAATTATTTTTAACAAAACTGCAACATGCCATGCATTATTTAAACGAAGTTAAAATTATATATTTCTATATTTCTAATTAATAGCTAAACGATCGGTACTAAAATGCACCATTCCAGATATGGAACTGCAAAAAGTTTCTTGGGGAGGGGACTCACTGAGATCCCCTCCCCAAACCCCTCCTCTCCGTTCGCAAGCTTTCGGCGTTTCGCGCCTACATTTTCGCCCCCCCCCCGAACATTTCTTCTACCTCACCAGGGGCGGATTTAGGGGGAGGGGCCGGGGGGCCCATGCCCCCCCCCGTTATCGCATCATTAAATTATCGAAATATTTTTTGTTCTAAGACCAATTTTCAACAATGAAAACAGTTTTGCCCCCCCCCGGGGTCAATGTTTTGCCCCCCTCCCCGTCAAAGTTGTCTAGATCCACCCCGATCATTTCTTCGGCACCCCCCCCCCGAAAATGTCTTCGGCCCCCCCAATCCAATATTCCTGGCTACGGGCCTGGGCCCATAGTAATACCACTGGTCAGAAAGTTAGCAATAGCCCTGGTCAAAAAGTTAGTAATACCACTGGTCAGAAATCAGAAAGCTAGCAATAGCCCTGGTCAGAAAGTTAGCAATAGCCCTGGTCAGAAAGCTAGCAATACCACTGCTCAGAAAGTTAGCAATAGCCCTGGTCAAAAAGTTAGTAATACCACTGGTCAGAAAGCTAGCAATAGCCCTGGTCAGAAAGTTAGCAATGTCACTGGTTAAAAATCACAAACTGATTGAACTTAAAATAAATTACAGTAAATTAACGGTAGTCAGTTGATTTTTTATTATTTGATAGTTAAAACATTGTTCTGTCTTTTATGTGTGGATGGTTTCGTAAGCATATAATTGGTATTTGTGTGTGTCGATGGTTTGAGCACATAGGGCCTTTATTCTGCAGTTGTGTGTGTCGATGGTTTGAGCACATAGGACCTTTATTCTGCAGTTTTGTGTATCGATGGTGTTGAGCACATAGGGCCTTTATTCTGCAGTTGTGTGTATCGATGGTGTTGCGCACATAGGGCCTTTATTCTGCAGTTGTGTGTGTCGACGGTTTGAGCCCATAGGGCCTTTATTCTGCAGTTGTGTGTATCGATGGTGTTGAGCCCATAGGGCCTTTATTCTGCAGTTGTATGTATCGATGGTGTTGAGCACATAGGGCTTTTATTCTGCAGTTGTGTGTATCGATGGTGTTGAGCACATAGGGCCTTTTTTCTGCAGTTGTGTGTATCGATGAGTCACAATTAGCCAGTTTTCCTATTATTTCGGTTACTATGTGTACAATCATAGATAGCCATTACTATGTGTACAATCATATCTGGACATTACTATGTGTACAATCATAGATAGCCATTACTATGTGTACAATCATATCTGGACATTACTATGTGTACAATCATAGATATCCATTACTATGTGTACAATCATAGATAGCCATTACTATGTGTACAATCATAGATAGCCATTACTATGTGTACAATGACAAATAGACATTACTATGTGTACAATCATAGATAGACACTACTATGTGTACAATGACAGATAGACATTACAATGTGTACAATGACAGATAGACATCACTATGTGTACAATCATAGATAGCCATTACTATGTGTACAATCATAGATATACATTACTATGTGTACAATGACAGATAGACATTACTATGTGTACAATGACAGATAGACATTACAATGTGTACAATGACAGATAGACATCACTATGTGTACAATCATAGATAGACATTACTATGTGTACAATCATAGATAGACATTACTATTTGTACAATGACAGATAGACATTACTATGTGTACAATGACAGATAGACATTACTATGTGTACAATCATAGATAGACATTACTATGTGTACAATGATAAAAAAAAAAGAACTTTGGTCCACTGCAGTTTACTTGTAGATTTTTTTTTTAAACCAACACTTTTGTCTGTGTCACAATTTCAATCTATGAGTTATTTCCCTTCTTTGTCAAGACCACGAAAAACAGAAACCATGTTCAGGATAGAAAATTGAGTCGATTGATGGCAACATTTGAAGAAAGTTTCAGATTCTCTGTTCTAAAAATGAACGTGAGCAGTGAACGGTGATGAAACAATGTGATGAGTCGGTCGCGTGCTCATTTTCATTTGAACAAAACCGAGAAGAAAACTATTCGACTATAAGTACTGAAGTCAAGTTAGAAGAAACATTTTTGTCACCATGTCCGCTCTGCTGATTGTGATAACTGCAACTCTCATGGTTATTAAAAGTAAACATAAACATCTATCTGGTTATTTTTCACAAGTTTACTGTCAATCTATCTAGCTAATTATCACAAGTTTACTGTCAATCTATCTAGCTGTTCATCACAAGTTTACTGTCAATCTATCTAGCTAATTATCACAAGTTTACTGTAAAATCAATCTAACTATTCATCACAAGTTTACTGTCAATCTATCTAGCTAATTATCACAAGTTTACTGTAAAATCAATCTAGCTATTCATCACAAGTTTACTGTCAATCTATTTATGTGTGTCTTAATTTTTCTATTCTTTTCAGTTGATGGCCAGAGTCGATCAATTCGATGCCAAAGCCGTGAGGGGAGAGAACCTAATTTATCAGACGAATCCTGTACTACATACCTGGTCTGCTCAAATTATACTGGCCAGTTAAGACGTTGCCAGGGTGGACGCCAATACGATTTCAAATCTCAGGTATATTGTATGTTGTTGTCTTAGAATAGATGGTGTCATGGAATGAACATCGATTCTCAGTTCACCCCACCTGTGGCTTAGAAGTTTAAAATAATGTGCACATCTGTCTATATAGGTGGCTTATTTCATTGGTTACTTTTCAATGAAATTTTTCTAGACATTGGTTGAGTTATTTTAGGCGCTAATATAGTGTAGCTGTTCCTCCTGCCTTGGGCTTTCTGACCACAAAATAACCCTGAGACCTGAGTGTAATGAACATGGGCTCCTGTGGTATTCCAGGAAAACTTGTAATGGTATATGTTTCAATATTTTCTTTTAAAGTATTTCCCGGGAAGGGACACCCTGCCCCAAACTTGGTACGCAACGGGAGCGTGAAAGGGGCGGCTTAACATTATTGAGGACCGAATGTCGTTTATTTTTACATATCATATTATCTAATTTTATATTTATTGTAGGGCTGCTGATTAAATTGCGTTAATTTCGATCATTTTTTTAATCGAACAGCAGCTCTAATTTATTGTAATAATGTTTTCATTTATTTCACTATTATAACATTAAATATTAAATATAACCAAAAGAAAGATACATATTACAAAATAATTAAGAATTTTTTTTCTTGTATATAATGTAACCTACATATACTGTGCTGTTACGCCGTTACGTTATTTACCATTCCACAGTCGTGTAGAGCTGATTCTGCAGTATTTTGTAATGCACAAAGGAGAAGTCGGTCCCGTTCTGCATCCAACACGACATCCGCCCCTCAAACAGAGAATACCACAGTATCTGCCTCACAAGCGACTCGAGTAAACACCTTGCTGACGATTTTAAACGCGCTGTTTCCTCAGCAAGCCAACAACAATCCTGGCATTGTAGGACTGCAGGGGAACGCCCCGGGAATCGTTCCCGGTGTGCCTCAAGGTTTCATCGGTTTTCCACCTGGCGCCTTTCCCCCAGCGGATGGCGGAATCGGGCTTTTTGGGGCACAAGGCGTTCTTCCTCAAAATCAGGTTCCTTTTATCAATTTATTAGGAAACAATGGAAATGTACTACCAGTGGCGGCAGGATTTAACGTGATCCCTAGACAAATAATTCAAACAGCTGGCATACCAGGTTTTGGCCAGTTCAACAATTTTCAAGGAGCTCCAGTTGACAGTGACTTATTTGGTGGGGTTCTTGAACAGAACGTTGACATTTTAAACCTACAAAGACAACGAGCAAAAGCTCTCAGGGGACCCCAATATCCAGCACTGCAGACAAATGGATTCAGCATGGTTCCCTTGAATCAGGTACCTCAGATTTTGTTGCCAGATAAACCAACGCAAATTCAATTTCTGAATCAGGTACCGCAACATTTATCACCGACCAACTATTTGAATAATCCACCACCCAATTTTTCACCAAATACTCCACTGTCCACAAACACTTTCAATCAATTGCAACGAAGTTTTCCACCGGCTATTCCGGAGGTCATTTCTTTAAATCAGGTACCACAGAATTTATCCCCAGAAACTCCGATGTATCAAACTTCACAACAGCTTCCGGTCAGCTTTTCACCGGATGTGTCGTATTCTCCAACGGACGCTTTGTCCCAGGGTCAGATGAATCCAAATTTTCCATCATATTCCCCTGAAACTTTGAATCAGATACCGAAACAAAGCATGTTACCAACTTCAACTACCGCGCCAGCTCCTCTAGGGACAAATGTCAATTCATTTGATAATGTGCCACAGTTAAGTGGTATTTTAAAATAAATAAGTGGTCACCCGAAGATCAAAATGAATAAGTTGAAATCGTCACCAATATTAATCAACCCATCATCATCATTTTTGTTGTGTACGTTCCATGCTTTAAAACTTGGTTGAATAGAAATATTAAAAATTCAAATATATATATAATTAAAAAAGAGTGAAACTGTGTGAGAAACCGTCAAAGAATGTCATTGATAAATAATTGAAAACACGATGGCTGACTTGGGGGGATAAATAATTGAAAACACGAGGGCTGGGTGGGGGGGGGGATAAATAAGAGCTCGTTCGCAAATGACGTAACGCTTAGGGGGGGAGGGGTCTAGGATTTTGTGACACGGGAGGGGGGGTCTGTGAAATTGTGACGTCACAAAAAAATAATAATTATCTATGAGGGAATCCAAAATTTGGTTGAATTTTCTGCCAAAATTACAATTCTTCTCAACTTGAAATCTTGAAAATTGACCGTTATGAAAAATTTGTATTTTAACCCCTATAGTGCCCAAAGCCACGACAGTGTTATCAAGAAAGATCAAAATTGGATAAATAATTAATCATGTCAGATCAAGTCAATACAAATTTCAAAATGCTTCGACATCACTTGCTGCACAGAACCAAGAGGTCAATATTTGAAAATTTTTGATGACCGGTTTTCGCCTCCTCCTATGGTACTATCATACAATCCGCTTATGAATACAAATTCATCCACTGCAATCAGCCATAAATTCTCAACATTGTTCCAGTCTTTACATTTAACACAAAAAGGAATTCCTTATGATCTATTCTGTCCGAGTGTCAAAGAAATGTTGGATTCTAGAGTCTGTAAAAAATGCCATCTTTACTTTGCATCATTAACATTGCTCAACAATCACAAGAAAACTCAAGGAAAGGAAAAAAAAGGCACTTTAAACTTAAGGCTTGTTACCAGCAAAAGGACCTAATTTTGCTCACAAATTGACTAAGCCTATCATCTGTGACATTTATTACGCATGTCCTTCCACATTCACCTAAAATGCCTGTTTCTTGAAAATGCTAAGAGCTATTCAGATTTTTTGCTGTTTTCTTGAATGAAGTTAGCAGTTTACTCCAATACCTACCGCTTTGCACGGAGAATCCTTATAGTCTTCTAAATTACTACTCCAATACCTACCGCTTTGCACGGAGATCATTTGTTTTCAATCCTACGTCCTACAACTAGCTCATTTTCAGACCTCCCCACTACTACTGCATTGCACTCCTTACCCGGACCACCTACTCCTCCGGACCCCACTCCTTCCACGGGCCATCAAACCCTTTGTCCCTTCACTCCTCCTTCCACGCCTAACAAACCTATCCCGTCAAAGAACTAAGTACAGAAATCTAAACAATATCAAATCAGCAAGAGACTCGACGGGAAGATTTATCTTCGGAAAAGCTTATGACCTACACTGGGGAAAATTGTTTTAAAGCCACTGAGCATTTTTTTTATCAATCTTTTATCAGTGAATGCCGAAACGAAACTAAGTACGATGAAAGTGCGAACATTGTACGAGGAAAGTGCGAACATTGAACGAGGAAAGTGCAAACATTGTACGAGGAAAGTGCGAACATTGTACGAGGAAAGTGCAAACATTGTACGAGGAAAGTGCAAACATTGTACGAGGAAAGTGCGAACATTGTACGACAGCAGAAAGTACAACATCAAAGTTCTAGGGCGGCTTTTGGTTGCAACATTGAAGATAAAACTATAATACTACCGACTGACAGCACCACAAAAATAATGTTGAGTTTCTGATAAGTTGGGAGATAAAAACAAAATTCAACTGTACATGCAGAAAACAGGTTTGAAGTGTTGGCAAATGTTCAAGAAGAAACTTGAATATTGGACAGTTCTGAGAGAAATCTGGAAAATTACAAGCAAAGTTGTCCCAGAGAATAAAATATTAGAACAAAAAGGAATAGATCACTAGAGACGTGGGAGAAAAAAATAAAAAGAGAAGGGAATTAAAACAGAGAATAAATACATGCAAAAACTATGAAGAAAAAGTTTTACACACAGAATACTCGGAAGTCTAATGGTTAATTCTGCCCTAGATGTATAACTCGCAATGAGTGTGTGCTGTATGGGATCCATGTTAATGATGGCTGCCTGTAAGTCTTGCTCTCCCTTCATGCCACATCTCACCAACCATGGATAACTAATAATGCATTAGTTGTTGTTTTTATTTATTTATTTATGATAGCATTTGGTGATATTAAATATTATCTGATCAACTAATTACGTGTGCATATGATTGTGTCAGCTAAATATAGATACATCAGCTAAATATAGAAACATCAGCTAAATATAGATACATCTGGAAAATATAGATACATCAGCTAAATATAGAAACATCAGCTAAATATAGATACATCAGCTAAATATAGATACATCAGCTAAATATAGATACATCAGCTAAATATAGATACATCTGGTAAATATAGATACATCAGCTAAATATAGATACATCAGCTAAATATAGATACATCAGCTAAATATAGATACATCAGCAAAATATAGATACATCAGCTAAATATAGATACATCAGCTAAATATAGATACATCTGGTAAATATAGATACATCAGCTAAATATAGATACATCAGCTAAATATAGATACATCAGCTAAATATAGATACATCAGCTAAATATAACCACAGTCTTGACTAGGACTGTACCGGATTCTAATTTTTAGATCCTGTAGGAATCGGAACCGGAATCGGATTTAATATTTGAATCCTGCCGGAATCGGAACAGGAACCGGATTTTACCAAATTAAATAGTAACTCTTCCGAACGAAGTAGTAAGTTCTCGCCTAACATAAAAAAAGATATAAGAATGAAAAATAGAATTAAAATGTTAAGTTATAGATAGCAACAAACAGTATTAACCATTTAGATCTTGAAGAATGTGACTAAAATTCCTTCCCCGATCTTGAGTTAAGAAAGATAACTCTGTCAAAATAACAGGTTCTTTGTTTTAAAAAAAAATATTTTAATAAAGCTTACCTAATTTAACTTGATTTCTATTACAATCAGACAAAGAAATGGGTAACATATCTTAGAAAGTATAATAAACATGTTTATTAATAAATGAATTCCAAAAAAAATATATACTGTGGCACTACCCGATAGCTTATTTTTCTTTAGTTTTCCATAGTGACGTCACCAAACCTTGTTTTTTCATTCATACTTACTTATCATTATCTGACTATTTTCCATAAACAAATTAAAATGCATTTAAAATCTAAATCAATATCACTTTAATGTCCAGTTAAAAATGTATCTTCAAATTATTTATCTAAATATGCAAGGAATTTTATCCAAATCGTGACAAAATCCACTAAATTAAAAAATTTGCAGAAAAATAAATTATTGACAAACAAAAATAGATCGTTGTCTACTCTTTAAAGAAGTTAAACTTTTGTAGCTTAATATAGTTTAAAGAAAACACTGAATCAAAAGTAGCGGAAAGTAAGGTGTCGTATTACTACTACTAGACTAAATACGATTCAAATCTTCCTTTTTAATATATTTTTACTTACATATAGAACTAAAAGCGATCGACGTTATTGTAGTTTTAAAAAGCAAAGGAAGTTATGGTTTTAATTTAATTGTATAGCGCTAAATATTTCAAAATTATGTTGGGCTAAAAAAATTTCTTACAAATTTCAAACAATAAAGAAATCCGGCTTAAATCCGGCACATTTTAACCGGAACCGGAATCAGAACCGGATTTGTTAAAACTGCCGGAATCCTGCTTAACAGGAACCGGATTCCGGTACAGCCCTAGTTTTGACGCATAATTGTCTTGTCACATAACTGTCTTGTCATACAATAGTCTTGTCACACCACGGTTGCCAATTGTTGTATTTCCGTATCAATATCTGTGTAGACCACACGGCAGTAACAATATCTGTGTAGACCACACAGCAGTAACAATATCTGTGTAGACCACACAGCAGTAACAATATCTGTGTAGACCACACAGCAGTAACAATATCTGAGTAGACCACAGAGGGGTTGACATACGACATGAGTTCGGAACCCACGGTACGAGAAAAACAAAATGGTTGGCAATGTTGTCCATTAAAAAACAAGCAATTTAAGTCTTTTCCGTTTCGGACAAAGGACATTTTAGAGCATTTTCGACGAACGAAATCCGTATTTTTTTTCCGTGTTTTGATAAATAGAGAGAGAAGTAATCATTTTGAATAACTGTTACAAAAATAAATAATTATTACGCCCCTTTGATTAGCTTTTATTATTTATATTTAAAATATAAGCAAAAACGGTACCTAGGAAAGTCTTTTTTTTTCGGCCCTGAGATGTCAGATCGCGAAATGGACTTTTGATGTACACTTGGCAGGCCAAGACCTAAAAAATGATATATACATCATGGGTCTAGGACTTATGGTTGCTGAGATCTAGGGCGCTCCTATATTAGACCCCTCAGCCGTCGCCGCGCACCGGCTACGCCGCCAAATTTTCGTCCGCCGTAAATCCGCCGAAAAATATACGGCGCGCCTCATTAGCCGCCGTATTTCGTTCGCCTTTATATTAACTGTCGCATTACTTAATCTTATTGCACATGACCTTGCTGACCATATCAGCTCTGTCTTGAAAAGCTTTTCTGTTGATCACAAAATACTAGCTGGCATGATGGTGCTGCAATTATGATAAAGACTTTATAGCTTTTGAAGGTTGACTCTTATCAGCACTTTACAGCACACGTATTGCACCTTAATACTACCGACAGCATCAATAAAAATGAAGAATTTCAAAACCGCAATTATAGAAGACGATGAAGCATTCACAGAGGATAAAGAAATGAAAAAGACCCTGAAAGAAGGCATGTCTTCAGTGTGTGAATTGCTTCTTGTAGATGATCAGCTCAGTGCATCAATAATGGATGCCTCTGAGAGCAGCACTAACGCCATCAATGACAGTCATAGACGCAATGATAAGTCAGTGAAGGCATCATGTCCAACGCGTTGGAATCAACATTGATGATGATTCAGTCTATACTTGACTTGAAAAGATGATGATGATGACAAAATACGAATGATCAAGCTGTCAGCTATCAACCAGCTTGACCATCGATTTCCTGTAAATGATCACATTAAGCCGCATCAGCTGCTTGATCCAAATTTCAAATAATTGATTCCACGGTCAGAAGCAATCACAAATCTAGAGAACGCAATACAGTCAGCAATGGCCCGTGGATTCATCATGTCTAAAGCTGATGTATCGCATTCGCAGCTAGTCAGTGAACATGTTTCTGAAGAAACCCGATGTAAGCGATTGCGAATGGAGCTGATGAATGAGCTGAGAACTGAGCAGTCACCAGACGATTGTACTAATAAGGTATTCTGTGTTAATTTATGGCATTGAAACAGTTTTCGTTTTATTTCGCTCTCAATAGACCAGTCAGTTTGAAGTAAAATATTTTAAAATACATATACTGTGCACTATAATGAAATGTTTTATAACCTAGCAGTTAGTACTGTTGTGTTTTGATTGTTTGATCATTTATTTCAGATGGCTGTGGAAATTGCAAACTATTTGACGGCGCCTGTTGTTCAGTTCCATGATGTCCTCGCTTTCTGGTGTAGCAGTGTTGCATCATCCTCGTATCCAAAACTTACTCAACTGGCTCGTCTTCACCTATCATCATCAGCATCTGTACCAGTGGAGTGCATGTTTTCGGTTACTGGTTTGATAATGAACAGCAATCAATCAAGTCTAACGGATGATAAACTACATCGCGTTTGTTTTATTCATGACAATTATAAACTGATATTTTAAGTGCTTATAAAGGTATCGAGAGACAGAAACTGAATGTCTGGAATGTATTCATGTATTGTATTAGTAGGACAGCATATACAACTGTTTATTTCTGTTGTTTTAAATAATAAAACTTTTCCCCAAGTATTGTAAAATTGTTTTTTTGCTGAAGTTTCATCAATTCAATATTGTCTAGGCGTCAGCCGAATTTTAGCCAAATATTTCGTAATCTGCTAAAAATCAGCCGCAAATGTCAATTTACTCAATTTATGGTCAAATTCGGCTACGCCGGCTATCAGCCGAAAAATTATGTCAGCCAGCGAAACTTTAAAAAAAAATCGGCTGGCAGGTCTATCCTATGTTAATATAGCTTTATAGTAAAAAACGGTACTTTACAAGCCCCCTTTTACGGCCCTCAGAGGTCAGATCGCGAAACGGACAAAAGTCATTTCTTGGCAGGCCAAGACCTACAAAATGATATATACATCATGGGTCTAGGATTTATGGTTGTTGAGATCTAGGGTGATGACGGACAGACAGACAGACAGACAGACAAAACGGGGACAATAGAGCATTTTTTTTTCGAAAATGCTCTAAAAACAACAACTCGCATCACTTGACGTGATTGACACATGTCGACAAACTGGTCTAAGTAACTAAATTCAATAGACATACATGCTAATGATTAATAAATCTGTTAAAATTAATTATACCTCTTTCATAAATTAAACTGACTCGTTTATAATGCCAATTTATGCTATGAAATAATGACATACTAGTTTGAATACAATTAAATGTATTATATTGTGTCGATTAAAATGTGCATTTTGTGATACATTTCTAGAGCATTGTCCCCGTTTGTCTGTCATCACCCTAGATCTCAACAACCATAAGTCCTAGACCCATTTTGTAGGTCTTGGCCTGCCATGTGTGTATCATAAGTGCATTTTGCGATCTGACCTCTGAGGGCCGAACATCAGGGGTTATTAGGTTTTTTTTACTGTATAAGCTATATTAACAAAGGGGCGTAACTCATTATTTATTTTTGTATCAGTTATTCAACATGACTTACTTCCCTTAATTTATAAAACCCATAATACCGAAAATGCTCTAATACGTCCTGTGTCCTGAATGGAACAGACTTAAGATGCTTGTTTAACTATGTGTTAATTTCGATCAATTTTTAGCGCATTTTCGAGAAGTCGAATGCGCTATTGTCCCCGTTTTGTCTGTCTGTCTGTCATCACCCTAGATCTCAGCAACCATAACTCCTAGACCCATGATGTATATAGTTTTTTTGTAGGTCTTGGCCTGCCATTCCTGCATCAAAAGTCCATTTCGCGATCTGACCTCTGAGAGCTGGGCATCAGTGTTTCTTAGGGTACCGTTTTTTACTATATAAGCTATATTAATAATTATGTCATTTTCATGGTCCCATTCTACACCTTATACATAACGATACAAGAATAAGGGCCCTTGGGGTCCCAAGAGTATCTATCCCCTAACATAAATTTGTTTGATTAATTTTGGTCATGCCCTCTGTGGGCTGGGCATCAGTGTTTCTTAGGGTACCGTTTATTTTAATATTTTTTTTCAGATATATGCATTACACAATTGAATTTATAAACATTTCCAACATTTACAAATATTTACTGAAAGCTAATATACGTACTAATACATAACACGAAAATGCACTCACCAGAAGCCCGCAGGGTTGTTAACAATACTCTTAATTTGTATTGTCATACCAATACCAATACTTTCTGAAAAGAGTATCGCCAATACCAATACAAATACTCAAGTAAAAATGTATTGCCAAAATCGATACTAATACAATACCAAGACTTTTGATAACAAAAAAAATATTATTAATTTAAATATAAAGAGTGCAAGTTTTTCAAGTTTTTATATAACTGATAGATCGATGAATAAAGAAATAAAGTTTTCTGCCGTTCATTGAAACATTGAACAAATAGTTGATAGGAAGAAAGTAAATGAATATAAGAATAGCATTTATAGATATCGGCGCGCAAAGCAAAAACTTCAAAAGAAAATTAAAATTTAATTTGTCCTTCAACTCTCCGACCGTGGTTGTATTGATGGGGAGGTGGGTGGTGTTAATATTGGTAGGGTTGATGGCTATGATTACTGGTAGTGATTGAATTTATGTATATTACTTTTAAAACAAGGTTTTAAAATCGCTATTGTTTTTCTGCTAATAGCTAATGGTGGCAAAAGAAAAGTATTGGTATCGAGTATCGAAAATTTTTCGTTTAAAATGTATCGGCGATACACAAATCAATACTTGTAATAAAAAGGATCGGCAATACAGCAACCAATACTTAAAAAGTATCGCCGATACTGTATCGGCCGATACCGATACTTCGATACTAACAACCCTGGAAGCCCGCGCGCGGTGGTCAGTATAGACTTTTTAAGGAAAACTTTAATTCGATGGTACTTATATTTTATCCACCTATTTAGTTTTATTAATGACAATGTTTAAAAGTTAAACTTTAACTAATTTTCAACTAAAATAACCACAATAGATATCACAGTGTAAAATAACCGCGGTAGTGCTTTCTGAGCACTATAATACTTTATTAATCACTCACATAAAAAAAACAACCTTAACACGACCTCACAGTAAGAATCCTCTATCACGACTACTACAATAACTGGACATTAACTGCTTGTACACATGTTCACTCGTTCACTACACACGCACCCACGCACGCATTCCTTGATATCATTCTATCACCAGTCAACCACCGATTTTCTCCCCTTGACCATTCAATAATGAACTGTATAATTATCATAAACATTACAGCATGTTAAATTATTTTATTCATTCGATGCTGAACATAAAGCAGGCTCGGGGCTATCAGCAAGTCCGTAGCGTGTGGGGGGCATGGGGGGCCGGACCCCCCTTCGTTTTGTCTGACCCCCCTGCTTGTTTGCTCTACTTAGTAACATTTTTTTCCTGCCCCCCCTCCGGCTATTGGCCTGGCCTTGGCCCCTGCTATAGAATTTTCACGCTACGGGTCTGGCTATCAGTGTCTGCTTGAGAGTGTGGCAACGGGTCAGGCCTCACGCGTAATGGAGCCCACTTTTTTTTTTGTGTCATGTCACGTAACTGTAACGAAACTAAACGTTTGTTCGAGGGCCAAGTATGAGGGGGAAGTAAAGGCGGCTGGGCTAGCTGCACAAACCCTAAATACACTTCCGGTTAACACCTTTGCTTTTAACAATGCATTGGTGTGTGTGCCCCCCCCCCCTTTCGAATGATCAACAACAAATCTATGACAATGTTTCACTCCCCCCCCCCATACAAATATTCTTAAATTAGTTAAATATTTTTACAGGGTTTGTCATTAAACTGTAGGCTATTCACTGTGTTCAACTTTGCTTGTAACTTTACAAAAATTAAAACTTGAGGTAGCTTTTTTTAGTTAACTTTTGCCCAAGACATGTATGATTTAAGTATATTATTTTTTGTACTTTTAAGTGTCTTTTAATACACTATATATATATATATATTCTCCGTAGGGTGGGTTGTAAAAACTGTACCCTACCGTTTTCATAGTGGGGCGCGAATCACAAAAAAAAAAAGAACCACTTATAGTATAACATTTTTTTAACATCTGTTATGTGCTAATTTTTAAAAAGAATGAAAAAGGAGGGGGGGGGGCACCAGGCGTGATGTAAGTCTGAAAGTGGGGGGGGGGGGTTGTGACGCGTGACAAAACGTTACAAGTGGGGTTGGGAGTTATTAAAATTGACAAAAAAGTTGACGTCCTCATATGGATTCTCGATCCAGTTATGAAGCTTTATTTTGTCGCAATCCACCAAGATCCACAATGTGAGACCTACTGTGAAGACAGACATATGTTGTTATTTCGAAAGTCTGATTTAAGACTTACACAAAACTATTGTTTGCTAGGCTTCGGTTTTTTTTTTTAGCATGATAGTCTCAAGGCGAATTACAAACATTACAAAAGTAAAACAGAAATCAGCCAGGCAGATAACTCATGGACTCGAAATTATTCAAATTGTGAATTTTCATGTAGAATCTACAAGAGTGTCAAATTTGATCCTTTTCACTAAATTAGAACAGGTCGAAAATTGAGATTTGCAGATAGAATGTAAAGTCACTTAAAAGCTTATAAAAATATTTCTACAGATGACTAAAATGCGTAATTTCATGTTACAGATTTAACATGGCTTAACTTTTTACTACTACAATAAAAGTGATGAAAACTATGCCTATGTTTTGAAAACAGTAATCAGTACTTTTTACTGACTGTGGTACAACTATACCAAGGAACAATTGTTATGAATTAGTCCCTTTCTTAATAAACTAGATTGGCTAAAAACACAAAATAAACTCTGATCATGGCTATACTGATTTGAGTAAAATGTACGGCATATGGTTCCATTAAGGAAAAAAAAATATTGCTAAAAATCACAATCATCAACTGTTTCGGAAATTGATACGATTCAATTGCCTGACAATGTGGTGGCAAATTATCACTGGCATCTCGAGGTTCAATCAATTTGACATTTTTTAACACTTGTATATATATTCTCGATGACAGTGGACTATTTTAATATACCAGAGTCGAGTCAATTAAATTAATATAGACAACGGTGATAATGGCCAGCCATGATCTGATATCGTGCAAAAAGAGTATTATTGAAGTAATAAAAAAACGTGCATGGAGTGGCAATAGGTGTTAGGAAGAAGATTTAGATGAAATGAGCACTTTATTAATAAATGAGGCTGTTAGCTTTCTACCTCGTTATGATTTATAGTTCTATACATATTACATAATATGGCGTAGTGTGGAAGGATGGGTGTGTGAATGGTTATTTCTCAATTCTATCAAATATTTTGAAAAAACATGTATTTTTTTAATACAACTTAATTAAAATGTACTACATCTTTAGCGGGATTAAAAATTTTTATAGAAATATAGTTAAAAAACATGGACTGGTACACAATAAATGTAAAAATAAAAAATTTGACTAAAGCAAACAAGGGTGAGACTTCGCATATTTTGGAATGTACACCTCTGTATGGGGTTCTTTAAATTATAAACACTAGTAGCCTACAAAGAAGAAGAATTTCTTCCCACTGATTATCTATCTCCAGTGACAACATCCCCACACAACACAATTCTTCTCTTTGTTAGACTTCGTCAAACTTACACACTCTCAACAAACCAATGAAAAAAATTTAAGTACAAAAAAACAACCCACTCAAATGTTCCAATGATAAGGAGAAACATTCCACTATTTATTACTACTTTTAACATTAGATAGTTTCTATTTCTATCTTTTAAAATATTTTCGTTACTGCCTTACGATACAATGATTGAAAAAAATGTTAAAAACTTGTGGTTTTAATTTTTAAAAATTTAGAATTTAAAAAAAAAGTGTTATTTTTGCCAAAACCAAACAACAAACTACTAATACTTCTCGAAGTTGTTTACAAAGGATTATTATAAAATATAGACTAATAAAATGATCCTATACAGAGTTTACTTGTAACTATAACTGATCTGAACAAGAAAACTGAAATAGTTTAAGAGATAAAACGATATGTTGAATAACGAAAAAATTTAACTAATTTTGTTTCCAGTTACTTGTTAAATGCTCTGAATGAAATAAATGAAGTCTTGAAAAGGTTTGACTTAGCATTAAGTTTTAAAATCCTGAAAGTTAGCGGAAAAAAGAATATAGGGGGAATAATGGGCTCATGCAATGCATTTAATATGTAAACCACAAGGTAAAAATCAATCATGCATGGCGTATTGTACTGCAGAGGCAGGAAACTGTTCTCAATTTGTTTAAATAAGAATTTTCAAGAAATGAACATTTGTTTATTTTACTCAGCTATTTCATAATTAATGTTTATCATTAAAAAAAGAAGAAATAAATTAAATGGGAGTTCATGACTTATGTCTCATGCTGAATGAATTGTTTCATTTCCTAGATGGTGAATAATTTATCTTTACACTTAAAAGCATTTTTAATGTTGCCAACTTTTGAGCCATAATGTATCCATTTATGACAAAAAAATCTAAAATGTCTACAGCTACTGATTTTTTTAAAATTTCTATGGTAAGTTATCATCAAATCTGGTTTGAGCAGGAATAGGATTACAGATGCCATTTATCATCCACCCACTCCCTAACCAGGGGGGGTCAAGAGCTGTTAACTATGACAGATAGGATTTGATGAAACATTAAATGTCTAGAATTTTCCCCCTGTATATATTTAGAATATTTCTTCTGGCTTCCTTCTACAAGCATATTTATGTACATTGATATATGTCACAATCTCCATAGGCTTTTACCTAAATCATTTCTCAGATGATACCAACTTTTCCCCTTTCAGCACCTTTTGTTGGAAAAAAAAAGGAAGAAAAATAAAATTGAAAACACTGACAGTTCATATCCTAATTATATTATATAATAATATATAGTATTTTTATTGAATACTTCAAGTTATATAAAAACATACAAAGACTAACACCACATAATTGCTACACACCAAAGCATTTATTAAACGGCCAAACATTAACACTTACATTACAATAGTTGACATTTCCTAAAACTGACTCATTAATTCCAATAACAAGAGTAGTGAGAGGAAAATGTTATACTAGCCTAAAAGAAAACTCAGACTAAATTATAAATATCAACCTATTTTTTAAAAAAAGGAAACAAAGTAATTCATACAACTAATAATTTTTCCTTAAGACATCCTTACATATTTCAACAAATAAAAAATGTTTAGTTTACAGAGATCATTATTTAGTAATGAGGACAAAAATTAAATTATAATAGTGCATCACTTTCACTGCAAGCAACAAGTATACCAATTAACAGAAGATAGTAAATTACCTTCTTGCCAACAGACCAAAGAAAATCTAAAACATCACAGCAAAGTGATGAAATTAACAAACTCCCACCCAATGTTATTATATTGAGAAGAAAAAAAAACAACTATCACAAATAGAGAAGAAAAAAAAACAGTATCAATTATATTGTGTAAACAAAAACTATACTCCAGTAATGATACAAAATTTTTACAATCTTTTAGAGACCTCAAGTGATGAGCATTTTGTCTCCATGCATACAGCTGAAACTGGATGCCAATTAAATCTCAGTTACTCCAATGTAGTTCAGCACACACTTCTAGCATTCTTATCCATCTGCATTCTTAAGGTATAACCAACCAGCTTTACAGGCTTAATTTACAAACCATTAAGTTATGCACTTTAGTTTTGTCCCTCCCTAAAAAAACATCAACTTTTTAATATGTTAAGTAATAATTCTTTACAGCAATGAGATATAAGCTGGTCTGCTTTGACTCTGCCAGCTTACATTCGACTTTAAATAATAAATAGTAAAATTTGTATAAACATGTCACCATTACCACACTGCCTACCACACCATGTTATGTCACAATTAGGTAAATGATGTATGTTATAATGAAGCAGAATTTCATACCAATATGATATTTTATCGCTTATGTCTGGATGTTATCAGCTTTCGGCTCATAAAACGTACGCAATCCGCTTTTTGTATTCCACCAATTTACCAAAAAGTGGTATTACATTTAAAATTAGTGCCATGCACTTTAAAACGTACTTTTTCATATTAGAAGCAAACTGCTTCATCTGTTAGGTAAAGATAACAGTCAAAATAATCATTTTCCATCAAATCATTTAGCTCCCATATTTATTAATATAGTTTCGAAAATCTAACATATACCTCATATTTGAATCAAGGACTTAAGTTCACTTATAAAAAAATGCACACCTATTATCTATACTCACTGGGACAAAATAAATCACATCATAAAAAGAGAAAAACAGAAAAAATTACTAAAAAAAAAATCCCTCAATGCATTCTAGAATGTGATGAAATCAATAACATGTATCAAAGCAGTTATATCCATGATTTTGTTTTATACATATGCTGCTGTACAAGCTAGTGTACATAATCCCAAAATAAAATCACCACACAAAATACATTTTTATCACTACACCTTATAAAAAAACAGACAGACTGATGCAATCTTAAGAGAAAAAAACGCCGCTTATAAGATGTGTTATATATGTATGAAAAATCCCTGAGTTCAATTCTCCACATAACTTCATCCACTACCACTTTCTATGACACAACAATCATAACATTTTATACATCAACCAAAAGAAGCACTCATGCATATCACTACTGTCCACCTGTTAGTCTAATTCCCAATCCTCCTACTTTCACTGGAATTGAGTTCTCAGCTGGGCACTCCTGGCTTGCTGTTACAGTGCGGGGGGCTGGTGGCATTTCTGATGTCCGAGCTACATCCCGGAACCTAGTAAGCCATTGTTGCCCCCACCAGCCCCAGTGACGACTGCAAATTCATTTGAAGTTCCCATTGGTGCTGGTGCATAAGAAGTACTGACACTGGGTGAGGAAGCAAAAGAAGTAGTAGTAGCCACTACCAGTTGGTCCCCATTGGTATGTGTCACCTCCACTTGGATGTGTCAGGCCTAGTGGTCCCTCCCCATCCTGTCTGACTGCTTAAAACGGCCTGAGCTGCTGCTAGCATAGCATGATTGGAGCCTGAGAAGAAAAGTATGAAAACATAAAGGGCTTGCTTTAAACGCAGGGAGGAAGGCTTTAAGTGGCAACTAAGAAATATGATCCAGCTGAGCTTTTATTATATACATTGGTCTACATTTTTTAAATCATTTTAAAATGTACATTAATAATAAAAGCTCTCAACTTTTAAAGTAAATATATGAACCCTTAACACAGAGAAGAGACCTAAGTTTTTTCCACACCTTTTGAGACAAAAAATATTTTTTATCACACCTTTTTTAAAAAGTTAGCATAAGTGGATTTATGCTCACCCGTAAAGCTCCAAGTTCAAGGTTACTAACAATGCCCATATTGTTTCCACCCTCCAGTGACACCCATAAAAGAAACATGTTGTTGGTATGGCTTGGATTACCTCCTGTCCACACCCCCATGAACCCTTGATAAGCAACACGTCCATGGCTTGGTACCACCCTTTCTATCATACCTTCATTTTATAATATAGCATCAAAAGTTTACAAATATAAAAAAGAAATGAAAATTATCATTTAAAATCAATTAAATATTTTTTATTGTATTAAAAATGAAGTTCAGGATTCAACTTTGCAGGTATCATACATAATCTTATTGAAAAAGAGATCAAAAGTGACAAAAATTAATCAATAAAAAAGATATAAAAATGAGCACCAAAACATAATGAAATGTTGGAATTTCAAACCAATGTTTAGTTTTTGAAAAGAAAACGTACATTCTTATAAAACTTTGTGGGAAATTCTAAGACAGTTTTCTTAGTGGATGTTGAAAACAATTTTGGGAAGTCAACTCTTACTTTTCACTTGCTTTTGGTGCCGCCCCATTTATATGCACACTAGGGCTCCCTTTATTATATGATCTTCCCCTGGGCCAAAGCCCTTGTGCAGTCTCAGCATCAGCAAAACTGACAAATGCAAAAGCTCTAAATGGTTTTGGTATAAACACATACCAACAACTTCCCCACATTTGCTGAAATACTGTCTTAGATCATCAGTCATTACACTCCTCAAAGCATCGGGTCCTACAAAAACTTTGGGCGATTCATCATCTGCTGTGCACCTTCCTGTTCACAATATAATTATGACTATGAAGAAACTGATGATAAATATGCAGATACTTACACAAACATATTAAATTCTGACCTTCAACAATGAATTAAAACAAAAATCAATAAATAAATCATTGTACTATGAATTTAAATATATTGAAAATGTCATAGATCTTGGCTTTAGAACAGCAGTTAAGACCCTAACTTCTTAAGTCTAGTTTAAGGGCTCAAAATAATGATGTTCCAGACCAACTCCCAGAGAAGAGAAAGAGATGTGTGATGAGACTGCCATTAGAACAGGCAAAAGATGAAGGAATTTATCTTATGGTGTAAGTAGAACAATGATTTTTTTTCAAAGTTTATATAGTAATTTTTATTCAGTTCATGTGGAGATTCAAAAACCAAGACAGATATGATGAATTCAGCCATAAAACAAGTCAAGCATTAGCAGTATTCTCATTAAAGAACTACAGCAATCTGCTGCATGAGCATTAATAGAGCAGACATTTCGTCTGATGTTGAAAGTTTTAAAGTGGCACAGAAACCTAAGTTAGTGAAACACTGGTCTAAATTGATAATTTTGCAGATAAGGTCTGGACACCTTTTTATAATAAAATTCTATTGAAGATTTTATTATCCGTACTAAATTGTGAAAAAACTCAAGAATTGTGACAATACAACATTCACTCATAATTTTAAATTGAAATATTCTTCTCGGGGTCATGAAATTATTTAAATAAAACTAAGGTTGACGAAAAATACTAAACGATTTACAGGACAGCTGTAATACGTGACTTACTTTAGAGTTTGGAATACGAACATCACACCAACGTCCATCTATCATATGCCTCTGAGACATGCACTTTACTTGTGATTCATATTCAGCAAATCTCACAAAACCAAATCCTTTGGACTGACCACTCTTAGGATCTTTCTTAACCTATATTTTTTAAAAATAAAAATAAATAAATATCATAGAAATAAATAGAATACAGCAGACACAAGTAACAAAAGGATAAAGTAACTATGTATATATTTTCAAATGTGAGTAGACGAAAAGAGCATAGGCATCGTTTAAGTATTTTACTACAGCTAGTTAAAGCCAAAAAAAAAAGAAACAGGATAAAAAAAGTAAGCTTTGTGAAAACTATATCAGACAGCTAAAAAAATCTACACAATAAAAAAAAATAAAACCTGACAAGTGGGCTATGTAGATTACTGAGGATTATTTCCATACAAAGTTTTCATAACAGATACTGGTTACTAACTTTTATATTTTTTGCTATATTTTCATTTTGGGAAAAATATACCAGGAAATAATAGTTATGCTCTAAGATTTTTTTAATGTTTCTGGTAAATTAACTAAATTAAGAATTCAGAGATTAAAGAGAATTTTAAAATAAGTGAATCAACCCTCCAATCATTTACTGTCTATAAAAGAGACAGTTTTAAATAAATAATAATCTTTTGTTGTTTTATCAAAATAATTATTATTAAATAAAAGGATGTTTGAATGTGACTATGTATAATGATAAATGGTCAGGATAAATTAGTAAAGTGTGAAAGGGTGAAGCCAAATAAATAGTGTACGGATGTGTTAGTTGGTGTGGGTCACTGGACTTCACTGGTTGGGCAATATTTTGTACTTTTGAGGAAGTATTTGAAGTACCTTGTAAAAGGTGTAGTTAATTAGAATTGTTAAGGCTTTCTGCTTTATTATAGACATTAAATTTATCATTAATCATCAAGTTAGCGCTATTCTGCAGCGTTTTGAAATGGTGTGTTAATGTGACCCTTAGGATTAATTAATAAGTTGAAGTACAGAAAGCCCCTGAAACAACAATTTTAGTCTGACAATATGTGTGTGACTATAATTCTTTGTTCGACATTGAAATCTATATAGTTAAACCAGAAGTCACTTAAGGTGGCATGCCACTCTTTTATGACCATTTAAATAATCTGGGCTAATAAAGTAAAAAAGTAAAGTTCCCTTAGCCCCAACGGGCCATCGGGGCAGATGAAGTGTAGAATTCATCTGTTTCTATAACCTTGGTATATAAAGGGGTTGTGTGGTTAGCACAACGCCCA
The DNA here is from genome assembly GCA_021962125.1 of Bulinus truncatus. Lineage (NCBI taxonomy): Eukaryota > Metazoa > Mollusca > Gastropoda > Planorbidae > Bulinus > Bulinus truncatus. The sequence continues at coordinate 655,003 of JAGDYQ010000270.1, read as the reverse complement.
GCCGCCTTTACTTCCCCAACTTAAGTCAGGTACCCATTTATAAGCTGGGTGGACTTGTGGGACGACTTTGAAAGAAATTTCACCTGGAAAAATTCCCTTGGTCCTCACCGAGGATCGAACCCAGGACTCTCAGGTGGACAGTCGAGTATCTACACCTCTCGGCCATCCGTCCCACTCTGGGCTAATAAGCTTTCATATAATTGATTTTCAAAAGCTTAATTGACAGTATTAGTTAAGACCTGCTGACTTTCTTACTTTACATAGATCGACTTTTTAAAAAGGAGCCGAAGCAAATTGAAAGGAAGATTAGGGGCATAAAATTTTAGTTAATTTTGTTCAGAAGAAAATTTAATTTTTAATTGAGGAATTTTAATACGGTGTATAAATGTGTTACTTTATGAAAAATTTAAATCTTGATTGCTAAGAGTTTGTTATTAATATATATTTTTAGTAAAGTGTAAAGAATTACAAACATTAGACTTTTTAAATTATTTGTGTTCTATAAACCTGATGATTATTTTTCATCTAAATTGGTTTTTACAAAGTTAATAAAGAGTATACCTATGTAACAATGAAACTATGTTTGTTGAAAGTGGAAAAAATCTTAGTGACCTATAGTAATTTGCACTGCTGAACCAGGAGTCACATAACTTAATTAAAGGTTTAATACATGTAAAATGTTCTTCGTTAATTAGTTGTTCTAGTTAATTTTTTTTAAAAATAAATTGACAGCCTCTTTACATTTACTTTGAAGATGACATTGGACTATTGACATTTTAACAGTGCAAGTGCGAGCTTTTTAAAGTATAGCCAGTAATTAGGTAAGTGTATCATAATATGCAGGAGTTAAAAACATTTCAATTGTTATATTTTTAATTTATATATGTTCTCTTGAGTTAGCAGATATTGTTGAATTAGTTCAGTTTATCATAAAATAAAAAGCGGAAACTGTCTAAGCTAAGAAGTATTTAAGGTTTGTTCCAGCAAGGCTTTGAATGGAACAAACTAAACGGAATCAAAAGATGAAAAATTACAATATGTATAACTTAAGATTAAAATGAATTCAAAAATAATAAAAGTAAACGATCGAGTGTTTGAAGAAATGTCAACGTTTTCAAGGGATGCCACTTCAGTGAAGAACTGGTATATTTACTAGTGTGCAATAATACAGTTCTAAAAAGCACGATAAGCTGTTTTATTTTTGTTCTGTTTCAATTCTGTGTTTCTTATCTGCTTTGGAATAATAGCTTACACTATTAAACGTTGTTATAACTTGAAAAACATTCAAAATGTTTTTATTAAATGTCTAACCTAATAATAATCACAGTTACCATTATAAATTAACTACAATCAAATGACTAATTATCAAAAAAAAATGTGTTATGACTAGGGTTCATAGGTTCATAAAAAATCATATTTTTCAATTTTGTGGTAAATTTCATTCCTAAGTAATTTTTCTCTTAACGTGTGAGAGCTATATGATGATATACATATCTCAGCCTCTTTACGATGCTATGTCATATTTCATCAAAAATGTATTGAAAAAGCATATTTCAGAGCATTTTTTGTCACATTTTACACTACTATAGAAAATTTTATTGCTCATTATTAATTGCCTATTTCCTAGTCTAAAGTTCATGAAATGTTAAAATAAGACTTCGAAAACCAAAGTGAGAAAGAAAAAGTATAAAGTAACTGTAGTCACTGATAAAATAAAATTAGTTAAGATTTTACAACATGTATTTATTAGTATAGCATGGATTTTTAATTATTTTTTATATGTGTTACTGTTTTTGTATATATTTTTTTATTCAAGTTAAATCATATAGTAATTTAACTAAAAGTAGTGTAAGGATTTTTTTTTTATTTTGTGGTATATTGCATTCTTATGCTATTTAAAAGATATTGCACTTGGTCTGAACACAATGTGGGACGGATGGTCGAGTGGTGTAGATACTCGACTGTCGACCCCTGAGAGTCCTGGGTTCGATCCCGGGTGGTGACGCCCATGGAAATTTTTCCAGGTGAAATTTGGTGCAAAGTCGTCCCACAAGTCACACCTTCCAGCTTTAAATGGGGCACCTGACTTTAAGTTGGGGAAGTAAAGGCGGCTGGGCGTTGTGCTAACCACACAATCCCTTCATATGCCGAGTTATAGAAAACAGATGAATTCTACACTTCATCTGCCCCGAAGGCCCGTTAGGGCTAAAAAGGGAACTTTTTTTTTTTATTTACTGAACACAATATGTCATTATTTCAACCATTTTTTAAGAAGTGGCATATTTAAAAAAAAATAATAAGTGAATAAGCTTTTTTTTTAAGGCATGTGTTGTTCTTTGTAAGCACAACTTACATAATATTTCCAGCCCTAAATTTTCATTTGACAATAACATTAAGATTTACTTCAAAATCAAAGTTTTCTGTTGATGTAGAACTATAGCCTTTAATAAATACAACAAAAAAGATAATGGTGCAGAGGGTATGGTAAAGCTATCTAAGTAAAGCCTTTAAATTTACCAGAATGTCAATAAGTGTTTTAACAAAAACAAATCGCACGCACAGGTATAATGGGATTGATAGAGCTGGGATTTTCAAGATTTTATTTTTGTAGATTTTTTAAATTCTTAAAGGAAAGTATGAATGAAATGACAGTCTGGTGTGTCACTAAGTAAAAATATTTTAAAAAAAAATCTATCTAGTGATGCCACAATATATTTTTCTGAATTTAATTATTAATAAACATGTTACTTATACTACTAAAGATTTGTTACCCATTTCAATGTGTATTTGTAAAGGCTAATAAGTTATATTATGAATACCTTTTTTAAAATTAATTTTGAAAACAAAGAACCGGTAATTTGGACAGAGTTGTCTTTCTTAACTCAAGATTGGGGAAGTGATTTTAGTTCCTAGGTTTAAAATCTAAATATATTTATACACGTGTTTCTACTTAATTTTGTAATATTTTTAGTTAAATTAGCTAATATTTAGGATATAGAGGTGTTGAGGGATCTTGAAAATATCTTTAAAAAATCTTAAATAAAACATAGTACTGAAAATTTACCTGAACCATCAGTAACTCTCCAAACTGTTGGAAATACTTTCGCAGATCATCTTCACTACTTTTCCAAGGAAGACCCAAAACAATGAGGTCACTGCATTTTTGACGCTCAAAGCGTTTATAAGGCTTCACCAAATGAGTAGGCTCTGATGAATGTGCTGTGTTGTCTTTATTAGGTTTTTCTCCTTAATAGAAAAGAATATCAAAAATTATTTTTTACAGCTTCAAAATAATGTGTGTATTTTGATTTTAAGAAATTATAGATTGATTTTTTAATACCTATAGATATATAATTTGAGTCATCCATTATACATTAATAATATTGTGATATAAGATTCCTTATATTTCTTAATATAATATCCTTTTTTTTAAAGTGTATATAGTTTTAAATATTACAGATCAACAGAATTAATATTTATCCCAATATAATTTGTTAAATAAATGTATATATATAGATCCTTTTTTTCACAATGTGAAATTCTAACTGAATTAGTTACTACTTCATTACTGAGTTTAATAATTCATTTAAATTTTGTTTTTTGCAAAATTATAAAACTGTCCAAGACTACAGAGCAGTTAATTTACTAACCAATGAGATAAATACAATAAATCAAAATTGAATATGAGAAACTCCACCTAGATAGGTCAGATAGATGTTTTATAGCTTCAACAAAAAGACAAGTACAGTGGTACCTTGGGTTACAAACTTAATTCGTCCAAGAACTAGTTTCGTAACCTGAATCATTGAAATCAATACAATTACCTTACAAATAGCAAAGAGTATGTTTACTTCAGGTATTAAATAATTGGAATAATTGGAAAGAAAACAACGTAATAAAATAATGTAAAATAAAAAAAAGATTTTATCTATCTTTCTTGGCATGAAAATGATCATGGAAAATTCATCACTTTCTTTGCTATTCTAAATCATTATTTTGAGGAGTTTCTTGTCACTCTTTCTTGGCAGCCGATTAGAAATCTTACTGTGATATAATAAATATATACAGCATTTGGGCATTGCCATAGGGCTAGCCACACAACCCATTATTAAGGTCACAGAAACATTTCATCTTCCCCGATGTCCCCCAAGCCAAAGGGAACTTTATTGTCTATATGAAGCATTTAGAGCCATAGTACAGACATAGTACCTAACCCATGATTTAATTTTTTTCTTGTAGCCTATAGGCAAAAAGGGGTACTATGTACTAAGCATAAAATTATATTTTCCTTGAATGTGTTAAATAATGTACTTTAAAATAGTATTAGTATTAATAATAATGAAATGTATCCAACAAAATAATGTCACTACTTTCAGCCTTTGTAAACTTGTCCAGTATCATATTTTCCACTGAATATAGTATAGACGGATAGTACATAGTAATAATTATAAGTGACCTACTTAAAAACCAAACACAACATTAGTAAACATGACGAAAAATGTATACATGAATATTAAGAGAATAATAGCTGAACAATGTGCATTTGTTTACGAAATATTTAGCAACTAACAATCAAAAGTAAAAGGGTATAGTCAGTATAGATTTTTTTGCCTTACGGAACATACAGTTGGGCTTGGCCGGACAAGGGGGCGCTAGTACTGTGAGGAAATGATCACAACAGAAGGAGGCAGTTAACTATTTCATAAGTAAATCATTAAGCAACAATGGTTCGTACCTTTGGGAAACACAACTATGTAGACTTGTCTACCCCAATCATTATTATCAGGCGGATACAAACGACCGTCCGATAATCTAATACCCCGAAGCGTTCCCGTTTCATGATTTCGGTATTTCAATCCGCAAGCCCCGGGGAACTGAGCTGACAACGTCGTCAAAAGAAGTGTTCCATCATCTTCACTAGGTATCTCCATAGGCTCATTGCCTTCATTCTCGGCAACATGTATATACTGGCTCATTGTTCCTCAATGAAGGGAACGCCAGTTCCCCAAGAAAAAATCGTACTTGAGGAAATAAAATTGCCCGCCGAGCTCCCCGGGTATAGCGTAGGAAAATGGCTGCTGTAGCGCTTAGCAAGGAATGATGGGAAAACAAACGCAAACATACAATTTAGAAATGTTTGCAATAAAATTTACTTTAACTATCTTTCAATGTAAAGAGTGTTTAACTTGCATGAATTAGATAAAATATAATACGTAAAATGAAGTAAAACACGTAAGAACACTTTTTATTTTAGTCCCGTCGAATGAGATCTACGATGCGCATGCGCAATTATAATTTCGCATAATTTATTCACAATTGCTAGTGAAACTGAAAGTTAGTTCCGATTGAGGCGAAAGAAAGGCCAACTCTTCCATCAATTTTTCTGCTTCAGTCGACTTTAAGACATAAGCCAACTGATTAATTTTTATTTCATAACACTAGCTTCATAATGATATGTCTTTCACAGAAATGCCAAGAATGCCCCAGTCTTTTTCATAATAATAACTTTATTATTATTATTATGACATGTAATAATTAGGGATCGTCAATTAATTACGTAAACAAATTTTAGACCCCCCCCCCCTTTGGCAACAACTATCAAACTTTCGGTGACTCCCTAGTAAAATTACGTCAGTCTTTTACCCCCTAAAAATACAAAACTAAAAAAAAAGTATAAATATCCTATCCACCCACCCAAATATATCGTCAAACATAAAACTTCATACTCGACCGTTAATTGTAATAATTGAAATCTAATTTTACTAAGGGGCCGCCCATAAAGTACGTCACGCTCTAAAAGGGGGGGGGGGGTGTAAGAAAGTGTGACAGTTTGTGACCCGGGGGGGGGGTCAGGCCAAGTGTGACGTCACATTTTTATATAAACTTTTATTTCTAATTTAATTTTTTTAGTAAAATTTAATAGTTTAAAAAATTATTTTCAAATTTTTTTTGAAACACTTGAAATAGTTTTATGTCAAAATATCATGAAATGCATATCTTTTCAATGTGTTGTTCACATTTTCTCATGCTAGTTAGGAGCGCTAGTATACTGTATGCTGTTGCAAAGCCTTTTTTTATGTGTAGCCTTACCGGAAGTGTTATTATTTCTTTGTTGTCTGCTGCATAACTATATCATTGATCAAGAAATTTGGAATTTATATTATACTATTGCCAAATGAACATTATGGCAGTCACCTTGATTCGCAGGGCAGAACAATCAATGAGGATTTGGAAAGAACAAACTTCAAATTTGCAGGTGAAACTTTAGCTGAAATCTGGTAGCATGTGATTGTTGACCAATATCCAACAGTTGCTAAATATATCTACCCTGAGAAATCTGAATTGGATGCAGCAGGACTGATGTCGAAGGATCGGGAATGGTTTGACAATCATGTTCGCACCAGCCAATACTTCGCTCAAATTGTGAAATGGCAGGACATAAAATGTTGCGACAAATTACGGAGCTCATATTTCAACTTTTTACCTTCGAGATTCTTTCCTCATCCAATCCCAATCAACCAAACAAACTGATGGACTCAGAGCTTCAGAAAGAGCAGTTGCAGAGCCAAGATCAAGAGGAGTTTTTAAAGTACAACCATATGATCTTTATTGTCCATCTTTGCAGACCAGCTTACATGATCGAATTTGCAAAGTGTATCACTTATACTTTGCCTCACAAACAATGTTGAAGAAACACACAGTACAACACAGTGCTCGGGGCAGGAGAATGTGCCAACCCAAATTTTTCCAGAATCAACTCAGATAAAACGCATCCGTGCTTTGAGAATCGCTGCTAGAAGGCAAAGAGAACTCATGGCAATTATTGGCAGAATGGAAAACGCACATTCAGAGGATGTTGATTGGCTAGATGAGGATGAAGTTGATCTGTCTGCAATTATCCATCCAGGAAACGATCGAAGAGGGGAAAGATTTATGTCAGTCGTAACAATGGATGAACACTTTACTTCACCATGGGTGGATGATGTCTAGTGAATATTTTTTAATTAAACATAATTCATAGACCCACTATAAACATATTCAATATAGCACAAGAGCTGCTCAAATATTTTGTCAATCTAGTCATTTTTTAGTCGCATTGTTTTAATTTGTTTCCATTTTTTATTATTTAATCAATTGATTGAGTTACTCTTTCAAATAATAACTGTGACAACTGTTGACAGTTATTCTACTATTAAAGTCATAAAGTCATTTAATAATATCATAGTTCTATTAAAATTTATATTTTAAGGCAGTTTAATAGTGAAGTGCGTTTTAAGTTTTCGATTAAATTTTAATTAGTTGTTAATTTTTTAAAAATTCAAAAGTGTGACGTACTTGGGGGGGGGGGGGGTCCCGAGATTTGTGACAATTTGTGACCGGGGGGGGAGGGGTCAAAAATAGCGTGATGTACTTTATGGACGGCCCCTAATATACTTAACGAGTTTACTTGTACACATTTTATAGGCCAGTCACTGTCCTTAGACTCCTTACCTTCTCCTCTGCAGTTACAGATCATCACTTACCAATTCTTCTTTTACTTCAACAAACACACCTTTTCATGTACAAATGAGATAAACATAGTGTTGTTTTGATTTTGTCGAGCATTGTGAAATAATGACGTAAGACCAAGGAAGGGCAAGAATGGATTGTCAAATTTGATAGTAAAATTGTTCGATGTAAAAGAACGGAAGGGTCGGATCAAACCGCTTAATATATTAAAATATCTTAGATGTGATCACTAGGGGTGTGCCGGATCCGTTTTTTCCAACCGGATCCGGTTTTCTTATGCGAAATCCGCCGGATCCGGATTATTATTCCGGATTTTGGTACTTTGCAGATAGTGGTAAATCTGAGGGGTTGGGTGCCTTCTGAACCTGAACAGTTGGCCTAAATGGCTAAATGACATTGGCTGATTGGAAGTTGGACGTGAAGAACTTTGAAATAAATTAGAAAATAGAAATTATTCAGAAATCACTGAAATCAGAATATAACGCAGATTGATAATAAGTTATTATCCATATGTAACTAAACTCGCTGTTAAGTTCTAACTCGCTGCAAGGTCAAAGGAAAACAACTTTACTATTAGTCTATTACTTTCATTACTTTGGCACTTGCCACTTGGCAGTGTAATTTTTAACTATTGTAGTGCACTAATTGTTTTGAATCTGAGGAGAAATTGTGAAGGAATTGCTTTTAATGAAAGACGTGACGTTAGGGTTAAGGTTAGATTACCAACTCAGTGACTTGTTATATTAATTAGTGTTAGAGAATTAGTGTTTCTTCACGGAAATTTCAGAATGGAAAAATATTCTATTTTTCATTTTACAATATTTAATATTCATATTTGAACTATTTTTTCAACAGGACATCTCGTGGGTGATGCATTTTAATTTAATAACAAAGAAGACATCTTTTCCATCTCTCAGAGACATCTAAATAACTTAAATGTTGAATTTATCAAAAACCATTCATTTCTGTTATTTATTTTGCTATGAAGGTGGCGGGCTGGTGGCCAGGCGCTTTGGCAGTATAGTTGCTCATTATTTCTGTTACAACGTCATCGGTCATATTGCGGTTAAGATGACGTCACGAATAATAATTACTCATCCCCGCACTATCATGTATGGGATTGGGCCGATTGGCCACTATTAGCGGTGCTGACTCTAGCCTCTGGTATATTCAAAACATTAAACAAGCTCAACGCTCGAAACAATCGATTAAATAACGTATCGTGATCGTGTGGAATTCGGGAAAGAGAATTACTTTTATTTCAGATTATGATCCGGTGAGTCACAAAATCTGGCAAATTCCAAAATCCGGTATTTTCCGGAATCCGGTTGTTCCCGATACATGTAAATCCGGCGGAACCGGATTTCAACGGATAGTGCAAAATCCGGCGGAACCGGATTCCGGACCGGATTCCGGCACACCCCTAGTGATCACGCCGTCCTTATGCCATTTAAGAGAATTTTTCGTGTAGTGAAAGCGGGGCCGGCCATAACAATAGCGGGGCCCTATGCGAAACGGATTGCGCGGGGCCCAGTCTGGGTAGGGATAAGGATAATAAGTGAAATTTAAGATTTTGCATTAGAAAATAACTTCGTCTTTGTATTTTATTCATTCTTTACTAAGTAAAAAAATCACGATCAAATTAACTTTACTATACGAGCCTTGCGTGTAGCGAAATTATACAGTATATCATCAAAATTATGTTTCCATGACAGATCTTGCTCAATAGCAAGAATTGCCAAATTCTTCAATCTATTTTCGTGAATTGTTGACCTCAAGTAAATTCTTGATTAGTTTGAGGCGCGAGAATCTTCTAACAACAGATGCCATTGTTACGGGTAATGTTAAAAATAGTCTGAGTGCAACAAAATAGTTTGGGGAAAGCAGTGTATCTTTCATTAGTAGACAGATAAGCTAACATTTCTACCGGGATTTTGGTGGTATTTGGTAGAATATGCCTTAAAGATTCCATTTCATCTGCTAATGCTCGCCCACATATATCTGGTAATTGGTCTGTTGATAATGTCAATGCTTGCTCGAGGCTCGCTGTAAATTTTCGTATGTCATCACGCTGAAGGTTCTTGAAGCTACAAGAAACTCAAATAGATTGTGGTTTGATTTCAGCTGTTCAAATCTCGGCTGCAAGAATTGAATTGCAGTGTTCACATTCTGTTGAAGCAATTTATACTGCAGTCATCTTCAGCATTTTCAGGTGTAAAGTTTTCCACAGATTTATCATACTGCCTTTTCCTTTGACGTTTGGCTGGAAAGATTGCAACAACTTCCATGTTTTTAGCCAATTCCTTTGCTGTAACAAGAATCTGAACAAACACATCAACTCTCAGTTTCCTTAGGTAAGTCATCAAGTTGTTGTACAAATCCATTGCAGTGCTCAAATCTACTGTTTCATCTTGCAGTTCTTTACTCATAGAATTGACTTGTACCATAACACAAGTGACACTAATAATTTGTACTGCTTTAATGTTTCATACAGTGTTTCAGCGTCACTTTTAATTATCCCATCATTAGTCTCTTCAGCTAATTCATCGAGTGCGTCACAAGTTTCATGCAATTGATAACGAAGTGCTTTGACACAATCTACTCTACATTATCACCTTGTTTTGCACAGAGGTTTTACAGACAGATTGGAAACATGCTTTGTAGATGCTGAAAAGATATTGTACACGCGTTGTATAGTTCCAAAAAAAGGTTAACACGTCAGGGCATGTTTTGACTATGTCTGCTACCACCAGATTATAACTATGACATGCACATTGAGTAATAAATGCCCTGCTGTTAATATTTTAAAGCCGTTTTTGAGCTCCAGAATGGACGCCTTTCATTTTCGCACCATTATCATAACCTTGTCCAGGAATATTGTCAACATTTAATTCAAGCTTCTCCAGCTCATTCACTAGTACATTGCATAAGTCCTGTCCAGTAGTACTTTCCACAGGAAGAAACTTAATAAAACGTTCATGTACAACCACAGGCTCTTTCACATTAACCCCACCTGATATATGTCGAATTTATTAGAGTTCACAGTGCACAGAAACAATTTGTTTAGAACTAGTGCGCTCTGTCAGGCAAGCGCCGAGGTCATAGTTGTGTTGTTGTTAGGAACGTTTGTTTTTGCAAGGCGTTCCCCAAGCGCGGGGTATCGTTGTACAATTTTAATCATCGGGGGGGGGGGGGATGATTATATCTTCTTCCGAAAAAGGTGCGGTGGTTGAAAAAAGTTTGGGAACCACTGATATAAAAGACATACATCATGTGGTTTTTTATCAGCCACAACTTCCTTAACTTCATAGACGAAAGTGAAACCTTTCGTACACTACTTTGAAATTGGTTTTCCGTTTTTAGAGCATTTTCGAAAAAAAAATGCTTTATTGTCCCCGTTTTGTCTGTCTGTCTGTCTGTCTGTCCGTCATCACCCTAGATCTCAACAACCATAAGTCCTAGACCCATGATGTATATATCATTTTGTAGGTCTTGGCCTGCCATGTGTGCAGCAAAAGTTCATTTCGCGATCTGACCTCTGAGGCCGTAAAAGGGGGCTTATAAAGTACCTTTTTTACTATATAAGCTATATTAACAAAGTAGCGCCCTAGATCTCAGCAACCATAGGTCCTAGACCCATGATGTATATATCATTTTGTAGGTCTTGGCCTGCCAAGTGTACATCAAAAGTTCATTTCGCGATAGAACCTCTGAGGGCCGGGCTTCAGGGCTCCTAAGGGGCTTATATATTATATATATGGCCCCATTCTACACCTTGTATGTTCAATAACCCATTCATTTGGTGCGAAATACTACAGCACGTAGTTTCACCAAGATTTATTAAGAAACTCATCAAATGAAATAGTAAGCTTGTGTTCTAAGTTTAATTGAAAGTATCAGAACTATGCAACAATTGACGGAGTTTTCGGACGATTAAATGACTACAATTTCGAATGTTTTCAATTATGAGTCCTATTTCAGTAACCACAAACCACTTGTAGTTAGATTTAAGAGAAAATAATTTTTTTTCAAATATAAAGAAACGTCTTTATAATATATTTTTTTTTACAGATATATGCATTACACAATTGAATTTATAAACATTTCCAAAATTTACAAATATTTACTGAAAGCTAACAAACGTACTGATACATAACATGAAAATGCGCTAACACGTCCTGTGTCCAGAATGGAACAGGCTTAATTGCTTGTTTTTTTCATCGGACTATTTTGCCTGTCTGTGATAATTTAAAACTGTTAAAGTACCGAAATTATAACTAGTAATGAAATTTACACTGGGGTGAATTGTATCCATGATTGCATTGCATATATGCCACACGTATTTACGTGGTCATTACATCATTATGGTAACCTGCTCACTTCACTGGAGTAATGTTTTCTGACTAGTGCTGGACTGAATCTCAAAAATGTTTGTTGTCATCATGTAACAGGGGTCTACTCTTTGATTTTTTAAACCAATAAAACCCATTTGAGGGTGGGGGCACACAGTTTACTGTTCAAAGTGCCCACTAGCTGTTGGGCAAGTTGTCGAGATGGCCATACCGCAGCTGTTTCTGGCTGTCGACTAAACGTGCAAGAATTATACTTTGTAAAGGGAGGTTAATTAAATGGTGATGTGGCTTTCTGGGATACCCCCCCCCACACACACACACATACTTAGATGAGGAGTTCTTTCGATGGTAAAATCTTTTCTAAAGATTGCCATACTGCCCTCTACTGCTACTATGACATGATTTAGTGTGATTCCACATCATCATGATGGGCGGCGCTGATGCCTGTCTGCCATGCCTACAGAGCAGCGGGGTGAGTGTGCCCTCTACGTCTGCTGGTCCAGCCGGGTATGTGTACGGTTGATTGGCCAGAAAAGAAAGGCAAAGTTTTCCTTTTCCTACCACCGCGGGCAGAGTGGGATGCGATGGTGTAGTGTGCCCAAACTCTTTGTCAAAAATGGCAGGCTGCGACAGAGTGATTGAGTGGGACCGAGTGAATGAGTGCTGTGTGCCTACCACATCCATCACCACTGCCAGCTTTGATATCATGGTCTCGGATCATCCTCACTGATAGATATATCTATGGTACCACCACTGAAGCAAAAAAAAAATTGTTTTCCCTGGCCAGGAGATTCCAATGATCTTCCCCCACAGATGTCTCACAGAGCAGGCTATACACTCGCAACACATGGTTTGGACATTGATTTTGTCTGAATGCATTGTTTAAAGTATTTTCTGTTATCAAAATTGTCTAATTAAGCCAGAATATACACTGTTGAAGCAATCGATACTGTAATGATCCTCATAATGTGAAATACTATATATAGACAAATATTGGATATTTTTTTAACGCTATCCTTGGTTTCTAATGGAATTTTAGCTAAAACTAACTATCTAAATATTCGTTTAAAAAATCTACCATTTGTATGTAGCAAAAGAAATAATTCTGCACTTGGGTGTATTTGTATAATTTGATTCAGGGGAATTCATGTACTCAACTTTATTTCACGAGAAAGTAAATATCAGTGCTTTTTTTTCTGGCGGAGCGCACCTTTCTTTCCGTAGACTTTTGTATATTAGTATATTACTGCCTGGAATGTTTGATTTTAGTACTTTTAAAGATTTCATCACTGGCTAACATAAATAAAATATTTCATGAGCTATCTTTCTTTAAAAGCGATATCACAAAATCGTTCTACTTTCCTTATGATTTTTGTTTTAATTCATTAATTTGTGTATGCATTCAAATAACGGTCGTTTATTATGTTTAATGACTTCGTATAAAGTTGTTAAATGAAAATAGAGGATTGAAATATTCCATTTTAAAAGAGCTAATTCACATTTGTGGATATAAATAGAAGCTGTTTGAATATTTCATAACCGCAATTTACTTTGAAAATTAAATTCCGCTGATTTGTAAAATTGTGATAATTCAAAGCTAATTTCACTTTTTGCAAAATTGATCCTAGACTTTGATCATATGACTTTTGATACTCATAAAAGTTCCTATTTAATACTTTTTTAGCTGAACACATTTCTGTACGATTTTTGATACCGATTGTATACATTTTTCTATTGCTTCATAGATATATATAGGCCTACATACTTTAAACTCTTACGTAAAATTCAGCGAAAGCTTTTCTTGACAATATTTTTTTTAAATGTCCTCATATAATGTTGCTTATTTTCATATTTACTGACTTTGTAGAGCACTGTCATAGACATACTATATAGTATCTATGAGCACTGTTAAATGAAATTTCTTTTTTCGTTTATTTCTACTTTCCTTACGATTTCGATTGTATTTATTTCATAAAGGGTTATACAACCTAATTAAATGTAAGTAAAAATTATGGTTGCTGTGATCTAGGGTGATGACAGACGGAAAACATTTTAAATGATTAGTGAGATGGGGGGGGGGTATTACAATGCACCTAGAGTAACAGGGCAACGCCAGGTAATACAGCCTTTATATATATATATATTGCCTGTACCCACATTACATTGCTTTAATTAAGAAACACCACAATAACTTATACATATAATGAAAAAAGTGAAAAAAATTCATAACAGAGTTTAAAATAAAGTTTGGTTTATTTCAATGAACTCCAAGTATAATAGTTTAACTTTTGATTAGTACAAATACAAGATTGGACAAACAACTATTAAAAAATCTGAATTATATAATTATGTAACTCACATTAAGTATAAAAAAAAACGATTTATCATGCATGTTTCATTTGATGTAAAAAAAAAAACAATGATTGCAGAGTAATAATTTATTTATTTAGCCATGTTTTAATGAAGTGGCAAACTATAGTGAGACCTGGGCTCAAAAACAACTCAAGACGACAAACGATTGGGATCATATTTTAGGTTTATATTTAGACCTATTTCAATGCTTAAGATAATATTCGGATAATGAAATCAGTTCATGAACCGAGGTTCCATTATTGTCTAAAAATAAAGAAAAAAAGGAAATATTTTTGGTAAGTTATGGGAATGCTCATTGTCCCTAAACAAAAATGTACAACATGAGTTTCTAAAACAGATCAACAACAAGTGAGTGAAATAAAAAAAGAAAACATTGACTAAAAACATTAATATAAAAAAGATAAAAATATTCTGTGCCAAATATCTATAAAATTTAACTACAAAGCTGTAACATTTAATACTTGTATTTTTGAAAGCAGATATTTTATTACATCTGAACATCATTTTCATGATTGATACTTACAAAGTACATTAATGACAAATATGATGTCACAAATAGATTTTGTTTAAGATAAACTAATGTTGGACATCCATGTTACACAACACTTTCTCAAGATACAAACTAATAATTCTTGACAAAAGATTTTTTTTTTATTAAGTTTATACAATATATTAATTTTATTTTGTGGCTGGTTAAAAAGATACAATGAAACATACTTGTACAACAGACAACCAAACAGTGGTTTAGTTTAAAACTTTCTAGCAAAAGTCTAAAGTAATACATTCCAAAAACTGTTAAATGAGATTCATGAAATTATTTTTTAAAAATTTGGCTAACTGAAATATTTATTTTCCTTTTGAATATTGCTCATGTTTAAGATTTAAACAAAAAAAAATTAAATAATGTTGGGTTAAGTAAATGTAAGATTCATTTAATAACTTTAAAAAACTGTATCAGTTAAGTAATATCTGGCCTTTGGGATTAAACACAAAACCTTATTGTCATTTGTGTTATACACGGCAAAAGCCATAATCGTGTTAGATGAAGTTTAAAAAATAACTCATCACTTGGCTTTGGAAATAAAGATAAAATACTTTCATCAATCAAATAGTAGGTGTACTGTCTGAACAGATTTCACAATTTTCATGATGAACAATGCATGGAATGTTATGAAAGACAAATATGTGTACCGTTTTTTTTTGCGAGGATATTGAATCATAAATTTAGTAATAAATTTATATATACCAGGTGGGAGAAATTATGCCAAATAATTTATCAAGATTGAAAAATATGTCTACATTTTAAAATCAGTTTAGAATAGAATAAGGTCTAATAATTAATTTATCAGAAACTCTCATATTAAAATGCATTTATTGTAATAGAATAATATTAGATTATTATATTTAATTATTTAGTGGTATTGAATATGAAGGTTACAGTAATCTATTAACATATGAATATTGAAGCATACTTTTTTTGCCCAATCAATTTTCTAAATAAGAAGTTGACATTTTTTTCTTACACCCATTTTTGCAGAAGGAATGGCATTTTCATGTCATAAAAATGTTTTCAAATTTAGCTTATTTTACAAACTATTAATGAATAATGACTAGACATTAAAAATAAAAATGATTATAAATTCATAAATTTTGTTTGTAGCATGAAAATGGTTTCAGCACTAAAAGCAGATGACTATCAAAAGAATTATTCATCTTTTAAAAGAAATAATCAATACCACTGCTTTAATACGTTACTGGTTATAAAAAAATCAAATAATATTGAAATATCAAGAAATGTACTATTGAAGTAAAATAATTTGAAGTAAGTTTACAGGGTATCAAATAAAAAAAAATCAATAATCATCACTCAAAGCAAAAAGCATGTTGAAAAGAACATTCCCAACGAGAGTAGAAAACTGTAACTTGCTGCAGAGTTCAAAATAGTAAGACAACAATAACATTCAATGCAGTCTGAATACAGCAAATCCGCTAAACTTGCTTGTTTTTTTTTTTACTTTAACATAGTACATGGAAATAAAAAAAATATTTCATCGCTTTTGCTGCACTTGTTATGCTTATTATGAGCAATTATTCTGAGCATAAATACAATTATGACAGGGTTCATGAAAAGAAATAATGCTTTCTGACATTCAATAAGAATAATAGTAAATCAGAAAAGATTTCATATAAAATAAAAACAAATAAATTAAGAACACAATGTTAGTTTCAGAATAAAAAACAAAAAACTACAACACATTACATAAAAAATACTGACCCCCAATTGAACTTATTAAAATCCAAGTGAACACAATTTATTCACATTTGAGTACAACAATAAGAAAAAAAATCAACCCATGTAATTTTACTTGTTTCAATCTACATAAAAAAAGTCTGTTCCAAAAAGCATTTTACAAACTAAAAAACAAAATTATAAAACAGGGTAATATTATATACATTCTAAATATATGGATGAAATATACAAACAATTACAGACTGATTTAGAAACAATGACAATAACAGATTAATTAAAAGAGAGCATCAATCATACAGCCAGCTCATAAAAAAGTAGGTCAAAATAAAAGTTAATTCAGTTAATGTCAATTTGCCTAGGAAAAAAACAAAACAACAATCCACTTTTGATACTATACAGAAATACTATTCTTATAGATTAAAATACATTTCAACGGTGAATATGGATTATATTATTCATCTACAATGTTGTTTAAAAAAAATGAATAAATGTGTAGATGTTTATACATATTTTCATAGGGGCTGTTGACTTTGGGGGAGATTTTATCATGAATTTTTTATTAGATGTGGTACACACTGGCTAAAGAAAACTGTGAATGCAATCAGTGATGTCTGAAAACTTAAAAGGTGGCTATTAAAGGGTTACTACTCATTATAAATATTATTTACATTTGGAGCTTTAAGTAAATATTCATAGTAAATTAATTATTTACATCAAAATAATGCAAAAATTGTAAAAAAAAAATGAATCACAATATTTGACAAATAGAAATTAAGTAGAAAATTTAAATTTCTTGAATAGAAAAAATGCTTGCTGTTGGAGTTATTTGTGTTGTATATCTGGGAGTTAGCTTTAAAAAATTAAAACAATACTGTTTTAAAAGCAGCTTTGCAAGTATTAAAAAGAAACAACTGAGGTTGTGACAAATGTTGTAATCAATGAAATGTTTATACTTCACATAAACTAACTATAAAAAAACAACAGACTAATAAAGTTTAACTAACTTATTTCATACATGAGTGATATTTTTTTAAACTGTAAGTCATATTTTAAACTACCCACAATAACCCCACTAATCTGGAAAATATTACAATTCAGGTGACTGAAACTTTGCCAAGCTCCCAACTTTATTGTGTACAGATAATTTTTAAACTGTTTTAATAAACAGTATGGGTGTAATTAAATGAATGAATTATGACATGAATACAGGCACAGACTTCAGCATACAAGGTAATTGCACTTTCAAGTAAGAAGCAATGGTCCAAAGTAAAATTAATGTCACTTTCAAAAAATGAATAAAAAACCCAGTAAGTCTACTTGAATCTGCAGAATATTATTAAGCCTTTTGCAAGAAAATTAAAAATAAAAATAATAAGATTGCACCTAATAACAAAAGAAAATTTTTAGCTTCCATTGCTTTCATAAAAGGTTAATGCTTTGACAACTCATTTTGAGAAAATTCTTGAGAAGCAATTAATAATCTGTATCGTAAACGTAAATTCCTTGCTCTGACATGACTATTATTGATTTCTTCAGTGTGACTAGCAGGAAACCAGCCTTTGTTTCCATCTCGTATTCTCTCTCCCTCACACCAACCTGAAAATACAGGAGACATGGTATTTTTACATTCTGAATCTGAGTGTGAAATTAATAAACAGAAAATTTAGATAACATACCATCAGCCATTTTGCGTGTTACGTTAATAACATCTCCTTCTTCTAAAGTTAGTTCATCAGGCTGTTGAGCTATGTATTTTCTAACACACTGAAACTGGGGACAATCTGTAACATTGAAGACAGCAAAGTTTAACATCTTAGAATGAAGGAACAGAAACTTAACATCAGTTAATAAAAAAAAAACAAATAGATGATCAAGAGTGAATGGAGAAGTTGGTTCATTTTAAAGTGTTAGCAAGTGGCAGTCAGGATACAAGTCTGCAGTGAAATTTCATCAATCTTCTGAATTTAAAAAAGTAACCCGATATAATTTTGCTTTTGTTGCTGTCCGTCCAATTAACCTGCATTACTATCTTGTACTTCTTGCCTATTTTTACTTGTTTATCCCTCATATAATATCTGCGGTGATAGTCTGGGTAGAAAGTATATAGAGATCAATTGTTATGTATGAAATAAGTACAAGTAAATCTTACCCCAATAGTCATAAATTCTTTCATTGTCAGCTGCTATTTGTGATGGAACAATAGCATCAATCCAACGAGTTCTTTCACTCCTTAAAATAGAAATAAGTGAATTACATAATTTTATGTTCAACAATAATAGCCATACTCAAGACCAATTACATTTTTTTTAAATATCCACAAATTTCAAAACTTGTACATTTAATGAATAAAAATACATGTCTTTATGCTTTCTCATTAAAAATATAAAGTTCGCAGTATTATGATTTAAATTAATGAAATTTGGTTAGCTATAAGAATGTATTAGAAAGAATTTGGTAGATCTTTTATTTTAGGAGTAAAAAAAAAACAGACCTGAAAAGTGTTAAACATTCTAATTTAACCACAAAATTAATTTCTGGTCAATAAATGTAACATACTCAGATTTGCATGACAAGAGTAATTCCACTTGTTTATTTTCATGGTTGGATAACATAGCCAGCAACATGATATTAGGAACACCAGCAGCACCAGCAGGTGTAAAGTGCCGTGATTTTTCTGGGTTGTCAATAGGTTCAATGCATAAAGCATTTCGCTGACAGTAGTCTCTGACCTGATAGGTAGTTCTGTATAAATAGCACCATTTACATATTTATAGTCAAAGAAGTCTAATAAAACATAATTATAAAAAACAAAGTAAAGTATTTGAAAATTATTTAGTGACACCAGCAAGAGATTCCTGCACCTGGCCCTGGTTACCGATACCATGGAGTGGAATTAAGCACACTTTGTGGTCTAAAATGATATGCTTACTAGCATTACTTTATACCACCAGATTCCCACCAAAACCTCTAACAAAAAGTTGGGAGGTTTCAAGCACAGTTACATCTTTCTCTCACTAAGATTTTCACAAAACTGGCATAGAATGCTCAAGAACATAGTGGATTCTGAAAAAGTTAACCTATTTAAGCTTCCATCACTCAATAGTTTTATCCCCCTGTCAACTCATATCACTGACCAGTTCATTCAAACAAACAGGAGGTGACATTTAAAAATTCTTCTGATTATATTTCCCAAAGTTTCTGCACTATACATAAAATTAATCTTAAAATAAAGACAAATCAATATGTAATTACAGGCGGATTTAGGTTTGTTATGGCCCCGGGCACAGAAGATAAATGGGCTCCTAAAGAGATAGCGATTTATTACATATACTTCTATATATATATATTTATATTTTTGTGTGTGTGAGCATATATATAACCATGATACACTGTAATTTGTTAAGATCTATTATGTTCTAAAAATGTTTTATTTCTCATAAAATCAAAATATAGTTATGTTATTATTCAAAAACGTTTAGTAATAAACATTTTTCAATCAATAGTTTAATGTTTGTAATATTATAACATCAGTAATTATAAGAGACGTTTTACTGTCAATGTGGCCTCTGTTGGTACAAATTTCTAACATATCTGGTGCTACAGAGGCCTTGAATATACACTTACATAGGGCATATTTCTGAATGTCTATGCCCTTGGCTTAGAAAACCTAAAAAGGTCAGTCACTTACAGGGCCTCGGGGGGTAGGGTGTTTCAACAGCAGGGCACCAAGCCATTAGTGTAGGATATATAATGGACCACCATTGGTGACCTGGAGGCAACTGGGGGGACCACCAAAGGCTCCTCTAAAATAGAAGTTGTTTATTTTTTCATTACCTATCTCATGGGTGACCTGTAACTAAACTAACATTTACCACTATACCAGAAAAAGGACCTATTTCTTTTTTTTTTTTACACTTGATCAGAGAGGCAACACCCTAGTGGTTGTGCACAGGGTTAACTACCCAGTTATGTAAAAAAAAGCAAGTTACGAAAGCCAAAAAGAATTTAAAAATTGGACTGATATAAATGGAAACCGACCTTCGCATGATCACGGACATGATTACTGGCTACCCACTTGGAATGTATTAAGCCTCTACAGAGCAGGAGCCCTAACCCGCCTCACTGAACAGCTTAGAAAGTACAAAATAAAAATAGCAGCACTCCAAAAAATCAGATGGAAAAATTCAGACATACTAAAAACAGTGGAGAAGAGTAGTATGGCAGGCCAGGACCCTATATGGGCTGTAGAGCCAAAGGAAGAAGAAGACAAAGGATCATATTGCTCTTTTTCAATTTAAACTTTACACTATCTAACACAATGATAACATATAGGATTTTATCAAACTAGGTAGAAGCGAATTGAAATCAATACTTTGTTGTTTTTATTCATAGTATTTATAATGTAATTTATTGTTATATATAAATTTTTTTTTTTGGTTTGACAGGAAAACTTTAGCAAGCCATGTAGTTGCCATCCATTTTTTTCTCTCTACCTGACCATTGAACACACATTCAGATCTAGCAATATTAGTTTAAAGTGACTTCGCGAGTGTTACATGAGGGGCTGATAGCCGTGCAGCAATTGTAGGTTTGCTGCATTTGGGGATCCATACTTTAAGGAATGGTATGTGAGTGGATTTGTTTCACTGATGAAACTACAAACTGGCAAATTCAATTTTACAGATTTTTATTTTATTGTGGGCCAGAGTTTTTATTTCTAAGCTTACCCTTTTTTCTTTGCGACTAGCAGGATGTCATTAAACAAAAATAAGTAGACATGTTCTTTCTGTGGTCCTAACAGCTTACTCAATGGCTTACGAGTCCCACCATCTCCCTTGATAAGAGTCATTTCTCCTTGCTTTACCAAATAGCGTGAAGATGAAACTAAAGGAAACTCCTATAAACAAAGTTATGAGCATTTTTTTTTCAATTTCTTCAAAAGTGTATATTTAAATATATTATTGAAAAATGTATTTACATTTTACAGTTTCAGTGAACAATCTATGTGAAAATCAAATGTAAATTACTAGAATGGGGTTCATGAATAAATCAATTTATTAAAATTTAACTCATACCTTTACTTTAAACTCAAGATTGGAAGCCAAGAGACAAATTTGTTCTGTCTGTTGCATCTTTTTAGCTGCTTCATCACAACGCTTAGCTACCTAATAGAGAATAAAACAGAAGTATTTATTAATCAAAACAGTCAATGCACGAGTTATTTTTATTTTTCTGCGAAAAAATTATAATAATGATATTACATCCTGAAACATAAACTGGACTTTCATAAGTCAACACGAGATGATAATAATGAAAATACTGACGTTGTTTACTTTTACTGCTACACGGGATCGTTTCAATTGAAGACTCTGTCTCAGTCTGTTTTTATACTTACATGACTGCTGAATTACATAAACTGCATGAGTCGGTGGGTGTAATAGCTAAAAATATTACATGTAGATCGACATGCATACGCGTTATATGCATGGTGTCCATGTTTCACAGGTAACTTGAATACACACGTGAGTCACCTGGTGTTGTTGCTGAATATTACATGAAGGTCCACATGCAGAGCCGTGGCTAGGTATGTGGCGCCCTGTGGCAGTGATATTTTGTGACGCCTTCCTCCCAATATGAAAAGTGCAAAAACTTTTTAACAGCGCTGTTTTGGCGGCCTTTTCCTAGCTCGGTGCACCTTTGCAGTTTGGCGCCCCGTCCCTAGCTCGGTGCACCTTTGTGATTTGGCGCCCCGTCCTAGCTCGGTGCACCTTTGTAGTTTGGCGCCCCGTCCTAGCTCTGTGCACCTTTGTGATTTGGCGCCCCGTCCTAGCTCGGTGCACCTTTGAAGTTTGGCGTCCCTTCCTGGCTCGGCATCTTGCTCAGCCGCAGTGCGCCTTTTATTCGGTACTGTGCACATGGATAGACATACAATATACATGTATAATGAAAATGCTTTTGTATGTAAATTACGTAATGCACGTGATCCAGGTTGTTTAATAGGTGAATATTATGTACAGGCGCACATTTGTTATATATACATGTAAATGTGTGTGTGTGTGTGAGTGGGTGGGTGTGTGTGGGTGTCGGTAGCAGAAGTCTGTTGTATAACGCAAATACTGTGTACATTTATTTAACACATAATAAAAATGTACATTAACAATTCAGAAAATAGTATTCCATGAGAGGGAGGGGGGGTGGAGTATTTGTCACCACCCTCACCCACCCTCACCCAATCAATTTTGTTTGTGCTGTCATATTATGGAGGGGAAAACTGTAAATCTTTGGGTACGAAACAGAATGTTTTTTTTTTACTGTCATAATTATGTTTATACACTTTAATTTACTTAACAATACATTTGTGTATATACCCTTAACACAAATGGTCGTTTGGGGAGAGGGTGGGGGAAACGGATAGACACATCAAGAGCAGAGGCGTACCTAGTGGTGGGGGGGGGGTGAGGAGGGGGGTTCCCGATTCGAAAATCCCCCCGGGCCCTAGCTTGAGGGGGGCCGAAACATTTTTTTTCCATTAAATATTAAGTACATTATCTCATTTCGTGGTGTCGAATGTCAAAATGCAGGGACCCCCGCCAAAGAGGACAAGCCCCCTTCCGGGGCCCCCAAATCCCTAGGTTCAGCACTTATTCAAGAGAGACATATCTGTTGTGCTTTCAAACGTACTTTCTTAGGTCTTACTCTGTCAGCGGCGAGTAGAACCCTATACCTTTTGCATGTGAATCGTGCTCACGATCGACTTCACCATCCAGCCTTACTTTCGTAAAATAGAGCATTTTAACAAAAGCATTTAAAAAAAAATATATTAAATTCCGTCTTTAGATTTCAATGATAGTACACATAATAATGATCATAAAATAAATCATAGAAATCTAAACCTCTGGGCAACAAACAAGCTACTATAAATAGCTATTGAGTCAAGGGACATAATTACACTTTTTTCATATTGCTCTCCCTTGAAGAAAAAAAAGAAAATAAGACGTTCCATTCAAAGAAGAAAAAAAAACACCACCTGGGAAATCCCCTTGGAATCCAAACAAGACATTTATAAACATCAACGTCGATAAAGGTCAAGGCGAGTCGCAGCTATCAAATAGACTATGACTAATGGTTATGATAGAGAGAGAGAGAGAGAGAGAGAGAGAGGAGAGAGAGAGAGAGAGGAGAGAGAGAGAGAGAGAGGAGAGAGAGAGGAGAGAGAGAGGAGAGAGAGAGAGAACCAACAGACCAACAACATTGATCGATTTCCTTCTTTCTTTGAGGTTAATAGCGTGATCGACATTGTCTGAGTGATGTTTACCAATATTCGCAGAAAAAATAAACGAACGGAATTTGATGAACGAGCGACACCAATGGGGCGTGGCAGGCTGGTTGTTGTCCTTGTTTTGTTTTGATTTTGTTTTGATTTTGATTTTTGTAAACTGAGTGCTGACATGTTTTAATTAAACGTAAATTGACTATGTGGGTGAAACTGGGCTGTTATTGTAATTTAGGAGACCCAAGCTTACTTTTTGGGGGCCCAAGGAAAATGATACTTTAACGGGCCCGACGAAGATACTTTTCTGGGCCCTAGGCAAACATACTTCTGGGGCTCTGGTCTAAGATAATTTTGGGGCCCTAGGAAAAGATTCTTTTGGGGCCCTAGGAAAAGATACTTTTTGGGGCCCTAAGCGAAGGAAGTAAATTAGGGGGCCCTTGCAAGGCATATACTCTCAGCCTTTTAAATGTGGGGTTCCAAAAGACCCCTTTCAACGGTTAAGTTTTTTTTAAGATTATGCCCACCACCCCTACCCATTGTTCAGATTGTCATTCCTTGTGGCTGACAAAATAAAAGTCTCAAAGGGAGAAAGTGGTGGGGGGGGGGTCTTAGCGTTGGGGAGAGGTAGCCCCATAGTTGGCCTAACCCCATACGAACTGCTCCGGGGGCAGGGGGGGGGAGGAGGTGAAGTCAAACTTTATGAAAGTGGGGCGTGATATTCGAGGAGAGGGGGGGTGGATGGAAAAAAAAAGCTGAACCCATAGGTGTGGGGAGGGAGGGCGTGGGGAAACATGCAGGGGCGTTTGGCTCCCCCACCCACTCCCTCTCCCCCTTCCTTCCTCCTTAGCATCATACCTTATAGAAATTAATAATGGAAGAGTGGAAGGTGACTTTTTTTTTTTTAAGCAGTGGTTGCCTAGTTTTTCTGTCTATAAAAACGCTTCTGGCTTTTTATGTGGGTATGACCAGTGGCGGCCTTAGCAGTACGCAGGGCCCCGGAGCGAGGGGGGGGGCGCCAGATTGTCATTGCCGCGGCCGGAAGAGATTATTTTTTTTTTATTTATACAGTTTTGGTAAAATTCCAAGCGCGTGTTGTGCTCCCTCTATCGCAGCCTCCCACCCCCCACCGCTCCTTCCTTCCTTCCCCACGACAGCTACTGGAAATTATGGTGGGTGGGGGGGGGCATAAACTATCAGAGGCTGCCCAAAGCCTGCCTGCCATACGGGCGACAGATGGTAGGTGTATTAATTACAGGGATGAGATACATTCGCCTACCCATAGATCTATGGTCTACCCTAGCACGTGTCGAGGATACATTTTTTACGACAATTTATTTTGACAAGTGGACACAGCTGTTTACGACAGTGGGTCTTTATTTATCTGTCAACGGACACATCTGTCTTAAAAAAAAGAATTCAATAATAAAACTTTTGTTTTTCTTTGTTTATCGTTGGAGTAACGTTTCTGACCTTTATAACGTTTCCTAGTAATAAGATGTGACAAATGGGGAAAACCCCTTTCTCTTTCTAGACCTTTCCCTTTCCGGAAAGTTCTAGTCACGTGACTGCCTTATGAACTGGGCCACGCCTACCCGTTTATAAAGGGAGATAAATAAAAAAAAAAAAGAAAACTACCTGTATGTGACTAACAATAAGATATCGATCGAAGGTTTGATCGTTGGCCGGTCTTCTGGTCAAGTTAACGTGGGCGATGACTCATTCACACCAGGTGGCACCCTGTAGCGCAATTTGTCACCTAAGCCAGGCACACGTGTCTGTGAATGTGTGGGTGTGTGTGTGTGTGTGAGACGTGTCAATCATTTGTGTGAGTAACCACGTGGGATGGTGATAGCTGATGTAATTCAATAAATTGTCTATCTATCTATCTATCTATCTATCTATCTATCTATCTATCTATCTATCTATCTATCTATCTATCTATCTATCTATCTATCTATCTATCTATCTATCTATCTATCTATCTATCTATCTATCTATCTATCTATCTATCTATCTATCTATCTGTCTGTCTGTCTGTCTGTATGTATGTATGTAATTATGTCTGTCTGTCTGTCTGTCTGTCTATCTATCTATACATCTATCTGACTGTCTGTCCGTTTATCTGTCTATTTGTCGGTCTATCTACCTGTCTGTCTGTCAACTTTCAATTATCAATCATATTTCTTTTTTTTTTTGTTTAGAGTCTGTCTGTCTGGATGCATGTTTATCAACCCGTCCATCTCTATCTTTTTATCTATTTTTTTATCTATCTATATGGCTGTCAGTCAGTCTGCCTGTATGTCTGTCTATCAACCCATCTGTCTCTATCATTTCAACTATTCTCCCTCTCTCTCTCTCTGTTTCTCTCTCTCTCTCTCTCTCTCTCTCTCTCGCTCTCTCTCTCTCTCTTTTCTCTCTCCCTCTCTCTCTCTCTCTCTAACACACACATACAACAAATATATGTATGTAAATGACAATGTAACTATTTTTAGTCTTTGACTTCACGGGGTGAAGGAGGTCACGTCTTAAACCAACAAAGAATGACAAGTACAGCTTGTTGCACTCAGAGTCGATCAGCCATATTGGTTTTGAACGTCATCACATTGCAGAGGGCTTTCAGCGATTTTTTCATTTGGAGGGTCCCAAACCTATTATTTTCGGGGTCCTAGGCGAAAACGTTGAACAAGCCCCCCCCTCCTCTCCCCTCCCCCGATCACAAACCTGGTGCTTCTTTAAACCCAAACTTTACAGTCTTTTAGATTGGGGGCACCTGTGACAAATGCCCAGCCTGCCCGTCGTTGTTGCGGGCCAAAACTATTAGTGACGTAAGTCGGGCTGAGTGTAAAATGTGCACACACACACACACACACACACACACACACAAACTCCAGATTTTTTTATTGGAATACAGTCACATACAAGTCAGGACAGGTGGGTGTGGCCTCTGTTACTTTGGAAACCTCAGGCGAGCAAATAGCTTACCTACCCATAGGAACGGCTCTGTTTATTTAAATACCTGTTGTTTTTTTTTTTGTCGTTCGCTGGTGGTGTGTTTCTTTTTTTAATGACGTTGTCTTGACTAACTTTTTGTTCCCAGCCCCCCTCCACCCAAGGAAATAGTGGAGGAGGATAGAGACATGTTGGTGTGAATTTGACGCCATGATGTTCCTCCTGTTGTGACATCTAGCCATGCACCAATCAGTGCCCCGCCGTAGATGTACAAGAAAGTCTAGGGGACACAATTCGAGAAATGTCTGTCTCTCTCGATTTGTCGAGTTAGCTGCTCTTGTTGTTGTAGACACCGTTGCACGCCAATATATTTTGGCCAACAATTGTTCACACTGTTTATTTTGCCGCATCTTTTTTGGTGACACTCAAACAGATCAGTTATTATGGATTGGAAAACTAAGCGACATCCGAGCGCCTCCCCCTCTCTCTACTGCCAAGTAGGATCAAGTATTAATTATGATTCACTGGCTGTACCCTGCAAAGCCTTTGCATAGAGTTATATCCCCTTACAGGCTTGATCGGTAGGCTAGGTTGTTCTCTGTATTTCTTTTAATGCTCTGAATTATGCTACAGAGACATTTTTTTTAAATAAACTGACCAAAAAAAAAAACCATCGAATTCCAAAACGTTTGTAAGACGGAATAGAGTGGAATGAGAAGATAAGCCAGATTTCGTTTGATTTTTTTTTATCTTTCTACAAATGTTGCCATTTAAGATATCTGTTTAAACTTGCTGGTTTTGTGGTTTAAACTATCTGGGTTGTGGAGGGGTTCACAAGTGTGTAGGGATTCATAATATTTGACACTTCTGTCATAGAAACTGTCCTTTTGAGAAATATATTGAGAGATAAAAAAAAAAAAGATTTGTTTTTTGATGTCGCTAGTCTGTGGGATGTCGCTAGTCTGTGGGATGTCACTAGTCTGTGTGATGTCACTAGTCTGTGTGATTAGTCTGTGTGATGTCGCTAGTCTGTGTGATGTCAGTAGTCTGTGTGATGTCACTAGTCTGTGTGATGTCACTAGTCTGTGTGATTAGTCTGTATGATGTCGCTAGTCTGTGTGATGTCACTAGTCTGTGTGATGTCACTAGTCTGTGTGATGTCACTAGTCTGTGTGATTAGTCTGTGTGATGTCGCTAGTCTGTGTGATGTCACTAGTCTGTGTGATGTCACTAGTTTGTGTGATGTCGCTAGTCTGTGTGATGTCACTAGTCTGTGTGATGTCACTAGTCTGTGTGATGTCGCTAGTCTGTGTGATGTCACTAGTCTGTGTGATGTCACTAGTCTGTGTGATGTCGCTAGTCTGTGTGATGTCGCTAGTCTGTGTGATGTCACTAGTCTGTGTGATGTCGCTAGTCTGTGTGATGTCACTAGTCTGTGTGATGTCGCTGTCTGTGTGATGTCACTAGTCTGTGTGATGTCACTAGTCTGTGTGATGTCGCTAGTCTGTGTGATGTCACTAGTCTGTGTGAGATTAGTCTGTGTGATGTCGCTGGTCTGTGTGATCATCGCTAGTCTGTGTGATGTCGCTAGTCTGTGTGATGTCACTAGTCTGTGTGATGTCACTAGTCTGTGTGATGTCGCTAGTCTGTGTGATGTCACTAGTCTGTGTGATGTCACTAGTCTGTGTGATGTCGCTAGTCTGTGTGATGTCACTAGTCTGTGTGATGTCACTAGTCTGTGGGATGTCGCTAGTCTGTGTGATGTCGCTAGTCTGTGGGATGTCGCTAGTCTGTGGGATGTCGCTAGTCTGTGTGATGTCACTAGTCTGTGTGATGTCACTAGTCTGTGTGATTAGTCTGTGTGATGTCGCTAGTCTGTGTGATGTCACTAGTCTGTGTGCTGTCACTAGTTTGTGTGATGTCGCTAGTCTGTGTGATGTCACTAGTCTGTGTGATGTCACTAGTCTGTGTGATGTCGCTAGTCTGTGTGATGTCACTAGTCTGTGTGATGTCACTAGTCTGTGTGATGTCGGTAGTCTGTGTGATGTCGCTAGTCTGTGTGATGTCACTAGTCTGTGTGATGTCCTTCGAGTCTGTGTGATGTCGCTTAGTCTGTGTGATGTCGCTAGTCTGTGTGATGTCACTAGTCTGTGTGATGTCACTAGTCTGTGTGATGTCGCTAGTCTGTGTGATGTCACTAGTCTGTGTGATTAGTCTGTGTGATGTCGCTAGTCTGTGTGATGTCGCTAGTCTGTGTGATGTCACTAGTCTGTGTGATGTCGCTAGTCTGTGTGATGTCCTTCAGTCTGTGTGATGTCGCTAGTCTGTGTGATGTCACTAGTCTGTGTGATGTCACTAGTCTGTGGGATGTCGCTAGTCTGTGTGATGTCGCTAGTCTGTGGGATGTCGCTAGTCTGTGTGATGTCGCTAGTCTGTGTGATGTCACTAGTCTTTGGGATGTCGCTAGTCTCTGTGATGTCACTAGTCTGTGTGATGTCGCTAGTCTGTGTGATGTCACTAGTCTGTATTGATGTCGCTAGTCTGTGTGATGTCTATAGTATGTGTAATGTCGGTAGTCTGTGTAATGTCGCTAGTCTGTAATGTCGCTAATCTGTGTAATGTCGCTAGTTTTATATTGAGGATTTTTATTACAATTACCAAAAAGTAAAATTTGAATAATACGTAATATATGACCGGCAATATGGATGATTTATTTAATGTATGCTAATGATAGATTATTTCCAGTTTCATTGAGCAATAAGTTTGAAGACATACTAAGTACACAATATTTTTATTATTATAATTTTGCTACTTCATCAATAAAAGTGATACAAGTGGCTCCCACGCTTTTTTAAAGTTTTACTTCTCTTGTCATTCATTTTTCCAGCTTGGGAAAGGAATGCCAGCCAGAACCTAACGTTTGGAGATAAAAAAAACAACCAATTAAGCCTGTTCCATTCTGGACACAGGACGTGTTAACCCGCATTTTCATGTTGTAAATATTTGTAAAATTTTAGAAATGTTTATAAATTCAATTGTGTAATGCATATGTCTGAAAAAAGATATTAAAAGGACAAGTAAGTCATGTTGAATAACTGTTACAAAAATAAATAATGATTACGCCCCTTTGATTAGATTTTATTATTTATATTTAAAATATAAGCAAAACGGTACATAAAAATTCTTTTATTTTGGCCCTGAGAGGTCAAATCGCAGAAATGGACTTTTGATGTACACTTGGAAGGTAAGACCTACACAGTGAAATATACACATCATGGGTCTAGGACTTATGGTTGCTGAGATATAGGGCGGTCCATTATTAATATAGCTTATATAGTAAAAAACGGTACTTTATAAGGCCCCTTTTACGGCCCTGAGAGGTCAGATCGCGAAATGGAAAAAAGTCATTTCTTGGCAGGCCAAAGACCTACAAAATGATATATACATCATGGGTCTAGGACTTATGGTTGCTGAGATATAGGGCGGTCCATTATTAATATAGCTTATATAGTAAAAAACGGTACTTTATAAAGGCCCCTTTTACGGCCCTGAGAGGTCAGATCGCGAAATGGAAAAAAGTCATTTCTTGGCAGGCCAAGACCTACAAAATGATATATACATCATGGGTCTAGGACTTATGGTTGTTGAGATCTAGGGTGATGACAGACAGACAGACAAAACGGGGACAATAGAACATTTTTTTTCGAAAATGCTCTAAAAAAGAAACTTACTTCACAATAATGTCAGTTTTTCATTTCATCTATCAATTCATTCTACAAAGATAGACAATTTACTGTCAGGATGAACACGTGTGTGTGGGTGTAGGTAGGAAATTTAGGCAATATTTGAAAAAATCAATTAGTGTGTGAGAATTTTTTAGTTAGGTGTCACAAACTACCAGGTTGGCTATGTAATGATCGTTTGTCCTAGCCTCATTGTCGTGGTGCATTCAAAAAGTGCATGAGGTTTTATACGGACAGGGACCGACCATTTCCAGCAAATCATTGTTAATTGGCTTAATTTCGGACGCGATCATGGGATTCCGCACAAACACATCCACGCACTGCACGAAGACACAGAAATGCACACTGACAGTCAGGGGCCACGCCCTCGCCTTTGAACCATCATAGGGTGCAAAACTGCCTCACCTTTGAACCATCATAGGGTGCAAAACTGCCCTCACCTTTGAACCATAGGGAGGTGCTCGACTGCTCTCACCTTTGAACCGTCAAAGGGTGCGAAACTCTGTGTGGCAGCCATATCAGGAGCGTCAAAATCTTACATCTGAGTTAATTCTTTGAATTAAAAAAAAAAGTGTTAAATAAGGGGGAGGAGCTAGTTGAACGCGAGCGGTGGACAGGCCAGGCGCTGCAGTGCTGACACAAAAGTAATGATAATGACATATGTCTAAACAATGATTCAATCTACAAAAATGAAGTGGACGAGCTATATTTCACAGCAGTGCAAGAGCAAACATGAAGACAGTGTTTGGAACTTTGTGCCTGCTATTAGTGATCAGTAAGTAGTAGTATGAGTACATGTACTCTGTTTACTCTTTATATGTGTGTGTGTGAGTCCCTGTAAGGATGAGATGAAATCTCTTAGATCCTATAAACCACTAATGGGACAGTTTTTATGGTGCCCTTCTTTCATTCCCAACGTAGCCGATAGTGCAATGGCCATGGAGGCACCACGGGAGATATATCAGGAACTTGATCCAAGACCTGAAAAATTTCCTTGGTCCTCACCGGGGACCGAACCAGGTACCTTCAGGTCGACAGTCGAGCGCGCTACCGCACGACCATCCGTCCCTACTCTTTATATGTAGCGCGCTAGATTTGGGTATTGCATGATTTATATATATATATATATATATATATATATATATATATATATATATATATATATATATATATATATATATATATATATATATATATATATATATATATATATATATATATATATATATATTAACTAGTATACTTTAATGGGTATTTATTGTGTTGTTTGTACACACATTCAGCGGTAATGTCTTTTTATTTTATTTTTACAAAAGTGTTGTTCTTTTTTTTGGTTGATTAAATATTTTTTTTAATCACGATTACTACTGATTAGCACCAAGAGAGCATACATATTCCTCGCAGTCAAAATTGCAGGTTTAATTCCTTTTATCTCTGCCTTTATATTTGGAAAGAGTCACCAGGGTAGATTAGGGCGTAATTCCGCGTTTAAAGTGGTTAAAACGTCTTGAAATTAAATCGCATACAGTTAGACGATTTTTTTAATTCATTTCGTTCTATTGTTATGAAATTTCTTTCAGTATCTTTATCTTGAGTGAGGAGTTGAGGGTCAAACGACCAAGGTTAATGGTAACTTTTAGACAAAGTGCGCAAAGATGTACTCCAATATTTTTTGCTATTTATCTTTTTATTCCATATACTAGCTAAACCCTGCAAAACCTTTGCATTAAGTTATATCCTTAGGGTTTGATCAGCAGGCTAGGTTGTTTTTGGTTTCGGATAGATCCGATTTTTTCATGATTTTTATTACTATTGTTTACGTTTGACGATTTTAAACTGGAATACTGTTGTATTCATTCTTTACTTTCGATTTAACATAGAACCCACACCGCTATTATTTATATGGATTCTGTGACAGGACGTATTTTGTTTTTTTAGTTGTTGTGGCAGTTTTCACTGACAGTGAATAACTACTGAACAAAGTTTATTGAACCTACTTTTGAAATATTTAAATACTTTTTATGTGACCAAAAGGAGTTAACATATTTTTATTTCAAAAAATTGGTATTTGTTCAAACACGATAATGACTTCTAAATTTTGAATTGACTTTGTGTTAAATAAAAATTTTTTTTAACAGTTACTCCAGCACTTATGTTGAGACCAATAGCCTCCATCTCTTGTAGTAGCTCTCAGTTCGGACCGATAAGTGAAAACACCGTCATCACCATGGTACAACTACACCATGAGACTTTATTCCTGGCAAACATGGACGAAAAGGGTGGAGTAATAGTAACTACATTTTCATATTTGTTTTTTTAATAAGCCCTGAATGTGAGTCCAGCCAATGTAGATTTACACTCCAGTGGTGGGGGGGGGGTTGTAGATTCACCTCATGTGGTGGGGGTGCCGGAATTTACCCTCATGTGGTGGGGTGTATATTTACCCTCATGTGGTGGGGGGTGTATATTTACCCTCCTGTGGTGGGGTGTATATTTACCCTCATGTGGTGGGGGTGTATATTTACCCTCCTGTGGTGGGGGTGTAGATTTACCCTCCTGTGGTGGGGGGGTGTAGATTTTACCCTCATGTGGTGGGGGTGTATATTTACCCTCATGTGGTGGGGGGTGTATATTTACCCTCCTGTGGTGGGGGGTGGGATTTACCCTCCTGTGGTGGGGTGTAGATTTACCCTCATGTGGTGGGAGTTGTAGATTTACCCTCATGTGGTGGGGGGTGTAGATTTACCCTCATGTGGTGGGGGTGTAGATTTACCCTCATGTGGTGGGGGGGTGTAGATTTACCCTCATGTGGTGGGAGTTGTAGATTTACCCTCATGTGGTGGGGGTTGTGGGTTACCCTCAACTGGTGGGAGTTGTAGATTACCCTCATGTGGTGGGGGTTGTAGATTTACCCTCATGTGGTGGGGGGTGTAGATTTACCCTCATGTGGTGGGGGTTGTAGATTCACATGTGGTGGGGGGGTTGTAGATTTACCCTCATGTGGTGGGGGGTGTAGATTTACCCTCATGTGGTGGGGGGTGTAGATTTACCCTCATGTGGTGGGGGTGTAGATTTACCCTCATGTGGTGGGGGTGTAGATTTACCCTCATGTGGTGGGGGGTTGTAGATTTACCCTCATGTGGTGGGGGGTGTAGATTTACCCTCATGTGGTGGGAGTTGTAGATTTACTCATGGTGGGGGTGTAGATTTACCCTCCTGTGGTGGGGGTGTATTTTCACCCTCCTGTGGTGGGGGTGTATTTTCTACCCTCCTGTGGTGGGGGTTGTAGATTCACCCTCATGTGGTGAGGTTAAGGCAAGGAAGTGGGGAGGGGCTGCCTATGGAAGAGGGCATTATGGGGTATGGTGATATAAAGGGGGTGAAAACGTTGATGTCACCACACCAATAACTAGATTGTGGCTATAATATAATTAATGCTGAGACATAACTCTTGAAATAAAACATATAGATACTATTATTTGGTTACAAGATTTATACATTTTAAAAAATGTGTACATTATGGAGTATTAAAGATATTATTTTTAATTTATATTTCAGAACGAGACTTCAGAGTACAGGGACAACATCAGCCTCAGTGAGAGAAATGGTGACATGACCATTGGGCTAAGAATACACTTTGATTGCAGCCAATCATTTGATTTCACATGCATTGTACTGCTTATAAACTTCACAGCAAGAGATTTTGTGAGTTAAAGAAAGCAGCATATATAGAAAAGGATGGTATGACCTAATTAGCTTCAGAAAAAAAAAATCATGTAAGCCGGTGCGTCATTGGAAGGGAGGAATCTGAAATGACGCCCCTGCATTTTAAAATTTAAGGTCTCTATCTCTGTAAATTCTTATTGAATTTTTTTTCTGCTATTAGCCGACTTATTTTATAAACTTTTAAAATTATAAATCTTCACATATTCTTATTTGTTTATATTTTTATAGCGGTGATGCTGGGGTGGGCTGGATGATACATATTTATATATATATATATAATATATATATATATATATATATATATATATATATATATATAATATATATATATATATATATATATATATATATATATACATTATAGATTAAGCATTTGTTGGTAAATATTTTTTATAATTACAAAAAATATGAATTTATTTCTAATTATTTTTTGCCATATACTTTTCAGATTTGCGTAAGAGGTGCGTGTATGGGGTGGCTGGATAATGTTTGTCAACACGATGGTTGGGTTGGGGGATAAATAATTGAAAACACGAGGGCTGGGTTGGGGGATAAATAATTGAAAACACGAGGGCTGGGTTGGGTGGGGGATAAATAAGAGCTCGTTCGCAACTGACGTAACGCTTGGGGGGCGGATGGGGGGTCTAGGATTTTGTGACAGCGGAGGGGGTGTCTGTGAAATTGTGACGTCACAAAAAAATAATAATTTTCTATGAGGGAATCCAAAATTTGGTTGAATTTTCTGCCAAAATTACAATTCTTCTCAACTTGAAATCTTGAAAATTGACCGTTATGAAAAATTTGTATTTTAACCCCTATAGTGCCTAAAGCCTTGACAGTGTTATCAAGAAAGATCAAAATTGGATAAATATTATAATCATGTCAGATCAAGTCAATACATGCTTCAAATTTCAAAATGCTTCGACATCACTTGCTGCACAGAACCAAGAGGACAACATTTGAAAATTTTTGATGACCGGTTTTTGCCTCCTCCTATGGTACTATCATACAAACCGCTTATGAATACAAATTCATCCACTGCAGTCAGCCATAAATTCTCAACATTGTTCCAGTCTTTACATTTAACACAAAAAGGAATTCCTTATGATCAATTCTGTCCGAGTGTCAAAGAAATGTTTGCTTCTAGAGTCTGTAAAAAATGCCATCTTTACTTTGCATCATTAACATTGCTCAACAATCACAAGAAAACTCATGGAAAGGAAAAAAAAGTAAAAATCCCAAAAATTAAGAAAGTCATTCAAAAGAAACAAAATGAAGTGCTAACAGTAACGGAGGAAATCATTGGTTTTCATACAGTCGAGTGGATTCAAGCAGATATTTTGGCAGAAAACGGTTATGATTTGAATCAAGAATCGGCGTTGGAGAATTCAGGAGAAAAAGAAGAAGCTATTGAAATTTTCTCTATCGATCAGCATTTGAATGCCTTATGGGAAAATGTAAAAGAATGATTGTCTCCAAAATTAACGAAAGAAAAATAAATCAGTAATTTGAGGTATTTTAATTTATTTTAACTTGTGGCGTGACATGGGGGGGGGGGGGTAAAAAATTTGTGACACTTTGTGACAAGGGGGGGGGGTCTAAAATGTCGTTTTTTGCGTTACGTCATTTGCAAATGAGCCCTAATTGAAAACACGAGGGCTAGCTTGGGGGGGGGGATAAATAATTGAAAACACGAGAGCTGGCTTGGGAGGATAAATAATGGAAAACACGGGGCCTGGCTTGGGAGGATAAATAATGGAAAACACGGGGCCTGGCTTGGGAGGATAAATAATGGAAAACACGGGGCCTGGCTTGGGAGGATAAATAATGGAAAACACGGGGCCTGGCTTGGGAGGATAAATAATGGAAAACACGGGGCCTGGCTTGGGAGGATAAATAATGGAAAACACGGGGCCTGGCTTGGGGGGATAAATAATGGAAAACACGAGAGCTGGCTTGGGGGGATAAATAATTGAAAACACGAGAGCTGGCTTGGGGGGATAAATAATTGAAAACACGAGAGCTGGCTTGGGAGGATAAATAATGGAAAACACGGGGCCTGGCTTGGGAGGATACATAATTGAAAACACGAGAACTGGCTTGGGGGGATAAATAATTGAAAACACGAGAGCTGGCTTGGGGGGATAAATAATTGAAAACACGAGAGCTGGCATGGGGGGATAAATAATTAAAAACACGAGAGCTGGCTTGGGAGGATAAATAATTGAAAACACGAGAGCTGGCTTGGGGGGATAAATAATTGAAAACACGAGAGCTGGCTTGGGGGGATAAATAATTGAAAACACGAGAGCTGGCTTGGGAGGATAAATAATGGAAAACACGGGGCCTGGCTTGGGAGGATACATAATTGAAAACACGAGAACTGGCTTGGGGGGATAAATAATTGAAAACACGAGAGCTGGCTTGGGGGGATAAATAATGTAAAACACGAGAGCTGGCATGGGGGGATAAATAATTAAAAACACGAGAGCTGGCTTGGGAGGATAAATAATTGAAAACACGAGAGCTGGCTTGGGGGATAAATAATTGAAAACACGAGAGCTGGCTTGGGAGGATAAATAATGGAAAACACGGGGCCTGGCTTGGGAGGATACATAATTGAAAACACGGGAACTGGCTTGGGGGGATAAATAATTGAAAACACGAGAGCTGGCTTGGGGGGATAAATAAATGAAAACACGAGAGCTGGCTTGGGAGGATAAATAATGGAAAACACGAGAGCTGGCTTGGGGGGATAAATAATTGAAAACACGAGAGCTGGCATGGGGGGATAAATAATTGAAAACACGAGAGCTGGCTTGGGAGAATAAATAATTGAAAACACGAGAGCTGGCTTGGGGGGATAAATAATTGAAAACACGAGGGCTGGCTTGGGGGGATAAATAATTGAAAACACGAGAGCTGGCTTGGGGGATAAATAGTTGAAAACACGAGAGCTGGCTTGGGGGATAAATAATTGAAAACACGAGAGCTGGCTTGGGGGGATAAATAATGGAAAACACGAGAGCTGGCTTGGGGGGATAAATAATTGAAAACACGAGAGCTGGCTTGGGAGGATAAATAATTGAAAACACGAGAGCTGGCTTGGGGGGATAAATAATTGAAAACACGGGGCCTGGCTTGGGGGGATAAATAATTGAAAACACGAGAGCTGGCATGGGGGGATAAATAATGGAAAACATGAGAGCTGGCTTGGGGGGATAAATAATTGAAAACACGAGAGCTGGCATGGGGGGATAAATAATTGAAAACACGAGAGCTGGCTTGGGAGAATAAATAATTGAAAACACGAGAGCTGGCTTGGGGGGATAAATAATTGAAAACACGAGGGCTGGCTTGGGGGGGATAAATAATTGAAAACACGAGAGCTGGCTTGGGGGGATAAATAATTGAAAACACGAGAGCTGGCTTGGGGGGATAAATAATTGAAAACACGAGAGCTGGCTTGGGGGGATAAATAATGGAAAACACGAGAGCTGGCTTGGGGGGATAAATAATTGAAAACACGAGAGCTGGCTTGGGAGGATAAATAATTGAAAACACGAGAGCTGGCTTGGGGGGATAAATAATTGAAAACACGGGGCCTGGCTTGGGGGGATAAATAATGGAAAACACGAGAGCTGGCTTGGGGGGATAAATAATGGAAAACACGGGGTCTGGCTTGGGGGGATAAATAATTGAAAACACGGGGCCTGGCTTGGGGGGATAAATAATGGAAAACACGGGGTCTAGCTTGGGGGGATAAATAATGGAAAACACGAGAGCTGGCTTGGGAGGATAAATAATGGAAAACACGGGGCCTGGCTTGGGATCTTGCACGCAAAACGATTGGGTGGAGAGTAGAACATCAGAGATTTGTAGGATTGCTTTATTCAAAAATCAAGATATGTTGCTGAGGTTAAGGGTTACATTATGGCACTTTAAACTTAAGGCTTGTTACCAGCAAAAGGACCTAATTTTGCTCACAAATTGACTAAGCCTATCATCTGTGACATTTATTACCCGGACCACCTACTCCTCCGGACCCCACTCCTTCCACGGGCCATCAAATCCTTTGTCCCTTCTCTCCTCCTTCCATGCCTAACAAACCTATCCCGTCAAAGAACTAAGTACAGAAATCTAAACAATATCAAATCAGCAAGAGACTCAACGGGAAGATATATCTTCTTCGGAAAAGCTTATGACCTACACTGGGGAAAATTGTTTTGAAGCCACTGTGCATTTTTTTTATTAATCTTTTATCAGTGAATGCCGAAACGAAACTAAGTACGATGAAAGTGCGAACATTGTACGAGGAAGGTGCAAACATTGTACGAGGAAAGTGCGAACATTGTACGACAGCAGAAAGTACAACATCAAAGTTCTAGGGTGACTTTTGGTTGCAACATTGAAGATAAAACTATAATACTACCGACTGACAGCACCACAAAAATAATGTTGAGTTTCTGATAAGTTGGAAGATAAAAACAAAATTCAACTGTACATGCAGAAAACAGGTTTGAAGTGTTGGCAAATGTTCAAGAAGAAACTTGAATATTGGACAGTTCTGAGAGAAATCTGGAAAATTACAAGCAAAGTGGTCCCAGAGAAGAAAATATTAGAACAAAAAGGAATATATCACTAGAGACGTGGGAGAAAAATAAAAAGAGAAGGGAATTAAAACAGAGAATAAATACATGCAAAAACTATGAAGAAAAAGTTTTACACACAGAATACTCGGAAGCCTAATGGTTAATTCTGCCCTAGATGGATAACTCGCAATGAGTGTATGCTGTATGGGATCCATGTTAATGATGGCTGCCTTAAGTCTTGCTCTCCCTTCATGCCACATCTCACCAACCATGGATAACTAATAATGCATTAGTTGTTGTTTTTATTTATTTATGATAGCATTTGGTGATATTAAATATTATCTGATCAACTAATTACGTGTGCATATGATTGTGTCCGCTGAATATAGATACATCTGGTAAATATAACCACAGTCTTGAAGCATAATTGTCTTGTCACAAAACTGTCTTGTCACACAATAGTCTTGTCACTCAATAGTCTTGTCACACAATAGTCTTGTCACACAATAGTCTTGTCACACCACTGTTGCCAATTGTTGTATTTCCGTATCAATATATGTGTAGACCACACAGCAGTAACAATATCTGTGTAGACCACACAGCAGTAACAATATCTGTGTAGACCACACAGCAGTAACAATATCTGTGTAGACCACACAGCAGTAACAATATCTGTGTAGACCACACAGCAGTAACAATATCTGTGTAGACCACACAGCAGTAACATTATCTGTGTAGACCACAGAGGAGTTGACATACGTCATGAGTTCGGAACCCACAGTACGAGAAAAACAAAATGGTTGGCAATGTTGTTGATTTAAAAAAAAAAAACAACTCGCATCACTTGACGTGATTGACACATGTCGACAAACTGGTCTGAATAACTAATTCAATAGACATGCATGCTAATGATTAATAAATCTGTTAAAATTAATTATACCTCTTTCATAAATTAAACTGACTCGTTTATAATGCCAATTTTATGCTATGAAATAATGACATACTAGTTTGAATACAATTAAATGTATTATATTGTGTCGATTAAAATGTGCGTTAATTTGTGATACATTTCTATAGCATTTTCGAGAAAAATGCTCTATTGTCCCCGTTTTGTCTGTCTGTCTGTCATCACCCTAGATCTCAGCAACCATAGCTCCTAGACCCATGATGTATATACTTTTTTTTGTAGGTCTTGGCCTGCCATTCCTGCATCAAAAGTCCATTTCGCGATCTGACCTCTGAGGGCTAGACATCATTGTTTCTTAGGGTACCGTTTTTTACTATATAAGCTATATTAATAATTATGTCATTTCCATGGCCCCATTCTACACCTTATACATAACGATACAAGAATAAGGGCCCTTGGGGTCCCAAGAGTATCTATCCCCTAACATAAATTTGGTTTGATTAATTTTGGTCATGCCCTCTGTGGGCTGGGCATTAGTGTTTCTTAGAGTACCGTTTTTTTTTTAAATATTTTTTCAGATATATACATTACACAATTGAATTTATAAACATTTCCAAAATTTACAAATATTTACTGAAAGCTAACATACGTACTAATACATAACACGGAAATGCGCTAACACGTCCTATGTCCAGAATGGAACAGGCTTAAGATGCTGGTTTTAATCGAACAGCAGTTCTAATACAAAGATAAATAGACCTCATCAGAAACTAATGGATACAGATGAATTCAAAGATAAATTGACCTCATCAGAAACCAATGGGTCAGATAAACTTAGATTGACCTCACCAGAAGCCCGTATGGTTGTTAACGATACTCTTAAATTGTATTGTCAATACCAATACCAATATTTCATGAAAAGAGTATCGCCAAGACCAATACAAATACTCAAGTAAAAATGTATTGCCAAAATCGATACCAATACAATACCAAGACTTTTGAGAACAAAAAAATATTATTAATTTAAATATAAAGAGTGCAAGTTTTTCAAGTTTTTATATAACTGATAGATCGATGAATAAAAAAATAAAGTTTTCTGCCGTTCATTGAAACATTGAACAAATTGTTGATAGAAAGAAAGTAAATAAATATAAGAAGAATAACATTTATAGATATCGGCGCGCAAAGCAAAAACTTCAAAAGAAAATTAAAATTTAATTTGTCCTTCAACTCTCCGACCGTGGTTGTATTGGTGGGGAGGTGGGTAGTGATAATATTGGTAGGGTTGATGGCTATGAATACTAGTAGTGATTGAATTTATGTAGATTACTTTTAAAACAAGGTATTAAAATCGTTATTGTTTTTCTGCTAATAGCTAATGGTGGCAAAAGAAAAGTATTGGTATCGAGTATCGAAAATTTTTCGGTTAAAATGTATTGGCGATACACAAATCAATACTTGTTACAAAAAGGATCGGCAATACAGCAACCAATACTTAAAAAGTATCGCCGATACTGTATCGGCCGATACCGATACTTCGATACTAACAACCCTGGAAGCCCGGTGGTCAGTATAGACTTTATAAGGAAAACTTATATTTTATCCACCTGTTTAATTTTATTAATGACAATGTTTTAAAGTTAAACTGTAACTAATTTTCAACTAAAATAACCACAATAGATATCACAGTGTAAAATAACCACAATAGATATCACAGTGTAAAATAACCACAATAGATATCACATTGTAAAATAACCGCAGTAGTACTTTCTGAGCGCTATAATACTTTATCAATCACTCACATTAAAAAAAAACCTTAACACGACCTCACAGTAAAAATCCTCTATCACGACGACTACTACAATAACTGGACATTAACTGCTAGTACACATGTTCACTCGTTCACTACACACGCACCCACGCACGCATTCCTTGATATCATTCTATCACCAGTCAACCACCGATTTTCTCCCCTTGACCATTCAATAATGAACTGTATAATTATCATAAACATTACAGCATGCTAAATTATTTTATTCATTCGATGCTGAACATATAGCAGGTTAAAGGCTCGGGGCTATCAGCAAGTCCGTAGCGTGCGGGGGGCCTGGGGGCCCGGACCCCCCTTCGTTTTGTCTGCCCACCCCTGCTTGTTTGCTCTACTTAGTAACATTCTTTTCCTGCCCCCCCCCCCCGGCTATTGGCCTGGCCTTGGCCCCTGCTATAGAATTTTCACGCTACGGGGCTGGCTATCAGTGTCTGCTTGAGAGTGTGGCAACGGGTCAGGCCTCGCGCGTAATGGAGCCCACTTTGAAGATTTTTTTTTGTCATGTCACGTAACTGTAACGAAACTAAACGTTTGTTCGAGGGCCAAGTATGCGGGGGAAGTAAAGGCGGCTGGGCTAGCTGCACAAACCCTAAATACACTTCCGGTTAACACCTTTGCTTTTAACAATGCATTGGTGTGTGTGCCCCCCCCCCCTTCGAATGATCAACAACAAATCTATGACAATGTTTCACTCCAATCCCCCCCCCCCCTACAAATATTCTTAAAGTAGCAAAATATTTTTTACAGGGTTTGTCATTAAACTGTAGGCTATTCACTGTGTTCAACTTTGCTTGTAACTTTACAAAAATTAAAACTTGAGATAGCTTATTAGTTAACTTTTGCCCAAGACATGTATAATTTAAGGACATTATTTTTTGTACTCTTAAGTGTCTTTTAATACACTATATATATATATATATATATAATTATATTTTCTCCGTAGGGTGGGTTGTAAAAATTGTACCCTACCGTTTACATAGTGGGGCGCGAATCACAAAAAAAAAAAAAGAACCACTTATAGTATAACATTTTTTTAACACCTGTTATGTGCTAATTTTTTAAAAAGAATGAAAAAGGAGGGGGGGCACCAGGCGTGACGTAAATCTGAAAGTGGGGGGGGGGGGTTGTGACGCGTGACAAAACGTTACAAGTGGGGGGGGGGGGGAGAGATATTAAAATCGAGAAAAAAAGTTGTGACGTCCTCATATGGATTCTCGATCCAGTTATAGAGCTTTATTTTGTGGCAGTCCACCAAGACCCACAATGTGAGGCCTACTGTGAAGACAGACATATGTTGTTATTTCGAAAGTCTGATTTAAGACTAACACAAAACTATTGTTTGCTAGGCTTCGGTTTTTTTTTAACATGATAGTCTCAAGGCGAATTACAAACATT
This sequence comes from Bulinus truncatus, assembly GCA_021962125.1. Taxonomy (NCBI): domain Eukaryota; kingdom Metazoa; phylum Mollusca; class Gastropoda; family Planorbidae; genus Bulinus; species Bulinus truncatus. The sequence continues at coordinate 612,105 of JAGDYQ010000270.1, read as the reverse complement.
ACAAAAGTAAAACAGAAATCAGTCACGCAGATAACTCATGGACTCGAAATTATTCAAATTGTGAATTTTCATGTAGAATCTACAAGAGTGTCAAATTTGATCCTTTTCACTAAATTAGAACAGGTCGAAAATTGAGATTTGCAGACAGAGTGTGAAGTCACTTAAAAGCTTATAAAAATATTTCTACAGATGACTAAAATGCGTAATATGTTACAGATTTAACATGGCATAACTTTTTACTACTACAATAAAAGTGATGAAAACTATGCCTATGTTTTGAAAGCAGTAATCAGTACTTTTTACTGACTGTGGTACAACTATATCATGGAACAATTGTTATGAATTAGTCCCTTTCTTAATAAGCTAGATGGGCTAAAAAAATAAACTGTGGGCATGGCTATACTGATTTGAGTAAAATGTGCGACATATGGTTCCATTAAGAAAAAAAAAATTTATTGCTCAAAATCACAATCATCAACTGTTTCGGAAATTGATACGATTCGATTGCCTGACAATGTGGTGGCAAATTATCACTGGCATCACGAGGTTCAATCAATTTGACATTTTTTAACACTTGTATATATATTCTCGATGACAGTGGACTATTTTAATATGTTCAGAGTCGAGTCAATTAAATTACTATAGACAACGAGATAAATGGCCAGCCATGATCTGATATCGTGCAAAAGAGGATATTGAAGTAATAAAAAACGTATATGGAGTGCAATATGTATGTTAGGGAAGAAGATTTAGATGAAATGAGCACTTTAGCTGACAAAATGAGGCTGTTGGTTTTCTTTACCTCGTTATGATTAGTTCTATACATATTACATAAATATGGCGTGTGTGAAGAAGGATGGGTGTGTGAATGGTTAATTTCTCAATTCTATCAAATATTTTAAAAATACATGTATTTTTTTTTAAATACGCTTTAATTAAAATGTACTACATCTTTAGCGGATTAAAATTTTATAGAAATATAGTTAAAAAAAATGAGTACTGGTACACAATAAATGTAAAATAAAAATTGACAAAAGCAACAAGGGTGAGACTTCATATATTTTAATGTATTAACTCTGTATTGGGTTCTTTAAATTATAAACACAAGTAGCTAACAAAGAGAAGAATTTCTTCCACTGATTGTCTATCTCCAGTGACAACATCCCACACACAACACAATTCTTCTCTTTGTTAGACTTTCAAACTTACACACTCTCAACAAACCAATGAAAAAATTTAAGAAAAAAAAAAAAACCCAATCAAATGCTCCAATGATAAGGAGAAACATTCCACTAATACATTATTTATAGTTTCTAACATCAGATAGCTTTCTTTGTTTTCATTCTTCTGAAATATTTCCGTTTTACGTCTTTATTGACACAATGATTTAAAAAAAAAAAATGTAAAACAAAAACTTTTGTTTTATTTCAAAAATTTAGAATTAAGAAAAAAATGTTATTTAAGGACAAAATAAAATCAAAACAACAAACAAGTAATACTTCTTTGAAGTTGTTTACAAGTGATACATTATAAAATATAGGACTAATAAAATAATATCCTATACAGAGTTTACTTGTAACTAACTGATCTGAACAAATAACAGAAAACTGAAATAGTTTAAGAGATAAAACTATTATGTTGAATGACGAGTAACTTTCATTAGTTTTTTTTCCAGTTACTTGTTAAATGCTCTGAATGAAATAAATGAAGTCTTGAAAAGGTTTGACTATAGTATTAAGTTTTAAAATCCTGAAAGAAGGAAAAAAAAATATAATAAAGGAATAATGGGCTCATGCAATGCATTTAATATGTAACCACAAGGTAAAAATCAATCATGGCATGGTATTGTACTGCAGAGGCAGGAAACTGTTCAATTTATACAAATAAAAAGAATTTCTTTTAAGAAATGAACATTTGTTTATTTTACTCAGTTATTTCATAATTAATGTTTATCATTAAAAAAAAAGAAGAAATAAATTAAAATGTCTGACTTAATGTCTCATGCTGAATGAATTGTTTCATTTCCTAGATGGTGAATAATTTATCTTTTACACTTAAAAGCATTTTTTTTTTAATGCTGCCAACTTTTGAGCCATAATGTATCCATTTATGACAAAAAAATCTAAAATGTCTACAGCTACTGATTTTTTTAAAATTTCTATGGTAAGTTATCATCAAATCTGGTTTGAGCAGAGTTTAGGATTACAGATGCCATTTATCATCCACCCACTCTCAAATCAGAATTGTTTCAAGAGCTGTTAACTATGACAGATGAGATTTGACAAAAACATAAAATGTCTAACTTTCCCTGTGTATTACATTTAAATATTTCTTCTGGCTTCCTTTCATACATTATGTACATTGATATATGTCACAATCTCCATAGGTTTACTCTAAAATCATTTCTCAGATGATACTCAACTTTTCCCCTTTCAAGATCTTTGTTGGAAAAAAAAAAGGAAGAAAAATAAAATTGAAAACACTGGACAAGCCTATGATTCCACTATATACACATATAGTATTTTTATAATATTGAATACTCAAGTTATATAAAACATACAAAGCACTAACACCACATACTGTTACACACTGTGTACATTGATAAACGGCCAAACATTAAATACTTACATTACAATAGCTGACATTTCCTAAACTGATCATTAATTCAATACCAAGAGTAGTGAGAGAAAATGTTATACTAGCCTAAACAAACTAGACTAAATTATAAATATCAACCTATTTTTTAAAAAAGGAAAAAAAAAATTTACATATCTAATAATTTTCCTTAAGACATCCTTACATATTTCAACAAATAAAAAATGTTTAGTTTACAAAGATCAATATTTAGTAATGAGGACAAAAATTAAATTATAATAGTGCATCACTTTCACTGCAAGCAACAAGTATACCAATTAACAGAAGATAGTAAATTACCTTCTTGCCAACAGACCAAAGAAAATCTAAAACATCACAGCAAAGTGATGAAATTAGCAAACTCCCACCCAATGTTATTATATTGAGAAGAAAAAAAAACAACTATCACAAATAGAGAAGAAAAAAAAAACAGTATCAATTATATTGTGTAAACAAAAACTATACTCCAGTAATGATACAAAATTTTTACAATCTTTTAGAGACCTCAAGTGATGAGCATTTTGTCTCCATGCATTCAGCTGAAACTGGATGCCAATTAAATCTCAGTTACTCCAATGTAGTTCAGCACACACTTCTAGCATTCTTATCCATCTGCATTCTTAAGGTATAACCAACCAGCTTTACAGGCTTAATTTACAAACCATTAAGTTATGCACTTTAGTTTTCTCCCTCCCTAAAAAACATCAACTTTTAATATGTTAAGTAATAATTCTTTACAGCAATGAGATATAACGGATTCTTTGACTCTGCCAGCTTACATTCTGACTTTAAATAAATAGTAAAATTTGTATAAACATGTCACCATTACCACACTGCCTATCACACCATGTTATGTCACACTTAGGTAAATGATGTATGTTATAATGAAGCAGAATTTCATACCAATATGATATTTTATCGTTATGTTCTGAATGTTATCAGCTTTCAGCTCATAAAACGTACGCAATCCCTTGTATTCTGTAATTTACCAAAAAGTGGTATTTTATTTAAAATTAGTGCATGCACTAAAACGTACATTTTAATATTAGAAGCAAACTGCTTCATCTGTTGGTAAAGATAACAGTCAAAATGATCATTTTCCATCAAATCATTTAGCTCCCATGTGCTTTCTGTTTATTCATGGTTTTGAAAATCTAACATATACCTCATATTTGAATCAAGGACTTAAGTTCACTTATAAAAAAATGCACACCTATTATCTGTACTTCACTGGGACAAAATAAATCACATCATAAAAAGAGAAAAACAGAAAAAAAATTACTAAAAAAAAATCCCTCAATGCATTCTAGAATGTGATGAAATCAATAACATGTATCAAAGCAGTGATATCATGATTTTTGTTTTATACATATGCTGCTGTACAAGTTAGTGTACATAATCCCAAATAAAATCACCACACAAAATACATTTTTATCACTACACCTTATAAAAACAGACAGACTGAAAATCTTAAGAAAAAAAAAACGCCGCTTATAAGATGTGTATATATGTATGAAAAATCCTTGAGTTCAATTACATAACTTCATCCACTACTCATCTTTCTATGACAACAATCATAACATTTTATACATCAACCAAAAGAAGCACTCATGCATATCACTACTGTCCACCTGTTGTTAGTTCCACCCTGATCCTGCTTTCGCTGGCATCGAGCCCCAGCTGGGCACTTGGCTTGTTGTTACAGTGTGGGGGGCTGGTGGCATTTCTGCTGTCTGGTTACCCCAACCTAGAAAGCTGTTGTTGCCCCCACCAGCCCCAGTGACGACTGCACCATTTGAAGTTCCCATTGGTGCTGGTGCATAAGAAGTACTGATACTATGAGGAGCAGCAGTAGTAGTAGCCACTACCAGTTGGTCCCCATTGGTGGTGGCACCTCCACTTTGATGTGTCAGGCCTAGTGGTCCCCATCCTGTCTGACTGCTTAAAACGGCCTGAGCTGCTGCTAACATAGCATGATTGAGCTGAGAAATATGAAAACATAAAGGGCTTTACGAAACGGGAGGAAGGCTTTAAGTTGCAACTAATACATCCAGCTGAGCTTTTATTATATACATTGGTCTACATTTTTAAATCATTTTAAAATGTACATTAATAATAAAAGCTCTCAACTTTAAAAATATACGAACCCTTAACACAGAGAAGAGACCTAAGTTTTTTCCACACCTTTTGAGACAAAATAATTTTTATCACACCTTTTTTTTAAAAAGTTAGCATAAGTATTTATGCTCACCTGTAAAGCTCCAAGTCCAAGGTTACCAATGCCCATATTGTTTCCAATTCCTCCTGTGACACCCATGTTGTTGTTGGTATGGCTTGGATTACCTCCCCTACCAGGCCCCCATGAACCTTGATAAGCAACATGTCCATGGCTTGGTACCGTCCTTCTATCATACCTTCATTTAAATTTAGCATCAAAAGTTTACAAATATAAAAAAGAAATGAAAATTATCATTTAAAATCAATTAAATATTTTTATTGTATTAAAAATGAAGTTCAGATTCAATTTTGTGTATCATACATAACGATTGAAAAAGAGATCAAAGTGACAAAAATTAATCAATAAAAAGATATAAAAATGAGCACAAAACATAATGAAATGTTAATTTCAAACCAATGTTTAGTTTTGAAAACGTACATTCTTATAAAACTTTGTGGGAAAAAATTTAACACAGTGCTTTAGTGGATGTTGAAAACAATTTTGGGAAGTCAACTTACTTTTCACTTGCTTTTGGTGCCGCTCCACTTATATGCACACTAGCTCCCTTTATTATATGATCTTCCCCACAAAGCCCCTGTGCAGTCTCAGCATCAGCAAAACTGACAAATGCAAAAGCTCTAAATGGTTTTGGTATAAACACATCAACAACTTCCCCATATTTGCTGAAATACTGTCGTAGATCATCAGCCGTCATATCCTCAGTGCATCGTCCTACAAAAACTTTGCGATTCATCATCTGCTGTGCACCTTCCTGTTCACAATATAATTATGACTATGAAGAAACTGATGATAAATATGCAGATACTTACACAAACATATTAAATTCTGACCTTCAACAATGAATTAAAACAAAAATCAATAAATAAATCATTGTACTATGAATTTAAATATATTGAAAATGTCATAGAAGATCTTGGCTTTAGAACAGCAGTTAAGGCCCTAACTTCTTAAGTCTAGTTTAAGGGCTCAAAAGAATGATGTTCCAGACCAACTCCCAGAGAAGAGAAAGAGATGTGTGATGAGACTGCCATTAGAACAGGCAAAAGATGAAGGAATTTATCTTATGGTGTAAGTAGAACAATGATTTTTTTCAAAGTTTATATAGTAATTTTAATTCAGTTCATGTGGAGATTCAAAAACCAAGACAGATACGATGAATTCAGCCATAAAACAAGTCAAGCATTAGCAGTATTCTCATTAAAGAACTACAGCAATCTGCTGCATGAGCATTAATGGAGCAGACATTTCGTCTGAGGTTGAAAGTTTTAAAGTGGCACAGAAACCTAAGTTTGTGAAAAACTGGTCTAAATTGATAATTTTGCAGATATGGTCTGGGCACCTTTTTATAATAAAATTCTATTGAAGATTTCATTATCAGTACTAAATTGTGAAAAAACACAAGAATTGTGACAATACAACATTCACTCATAATTTTAAATTGAAATATTCTTTTCGGGGTCATGAAATTATTTAAATAATAATAAGGTTGACGAAAAATACTAGACGATTTACAGGCCAGCTGTAATACGTGACTTACTTTAGAGTTTGGAATACGAACATCACACCAACGCCCATCTATCATATGCCTCTGAGACATGCACTTTACTTGTGATTCATATTCAGCAAATCTCACAAAACCAAATCCTTTGGACTGACCACTCTTAGGATCTTTCTTAACCTATATTTTTGTAAAAATAAAAATAAATAAATATCATAGAAATAACTAGAATACAGCAGACACAAGTAACAAAAGGATAAAGTAACTATGTACAAATGTGAGTAGACGAAAAGAGCATAGGCATCATTTAAGTATTTTACTACAGCTAGTTAAAGCCAAAAAAAAAAAAAAGAAACAGGATAAAAAAGTAAGCTTTGTGAAAACTATATCAGACAGCTAAAAAAATCTACACAGTAAAAAAAATAAAACCTGACAAGTGGGCTATGTAGATTACTGAGGATTATCTCCATACAAAGTTTTCATAACAGATACTGGTTACTAACTTTTATATTTTTTGCTATATTTTCATTTTGGGAAAAATATACCAGGAAATAATAGTTATGCTCTAAGATTTTTTTAATGTTTCTGGTAAATTAACTAAATTAAGAATTCAGAGATTAAAGAGAATTTTAAAATAAGTGAATCAACCCTTCAATCATTTACTGTCTATAAAAGAGACAGTTTTAAATAAATAATAATCTTTTGTTGTTTTATCAAAATAATTATTATTAAATAAAAGGATGTTTGTATGTGACTATGTATAATGATAAATGGTCAGGATAAATTAGTAAAGTGTGAAAGGGTGAAGTCAAATACATAGTGTACGGATGTGTTAGTTGGTGTGGGTCACTGGCAACGTTCCCTCTAAGGTGTGGTATGAAGTGAGCAAGATTTTTGTTCGAGGCCAAAATTTGTGAGCGATTTAAGCGATGTAGTCTGTTGGAGTGAGCGATCGTACGTGTAGTATGAGCGACGCTCTGAATACGTGTGAGCGATCGCTCACGCGCTCAGCTTAGAGGGAACATAGGTCACTGGACTTCACTGGTTGGGCAATATTTTGTACTTTTGAGGAAGTATTTGAAGTACCTTGTAAAAGGTGTAGTTAATTAGAATTGTTAAGGCTTTCTGCTTTATTATAGACATTAAATTTATCATTAATCATCAAGTTAGCGCTATTCTGCAGTGTTTTGAAATGGTGTGTTAATGTGACCCTTAGGATTAATTAATAAGTTGAAGTACAAAAAGCCCTTGAAACAACAATTTTAGTCTGACAATATGTGTGTGACTATAATTCTTTGTTCGACATTGAAATCTATATAGTTAAACCAGAAGTCATTTAAGGTGGCATGCCACTCTTTTATGACCATTTAAATAATCTGGGCTAATAAAGTAAAAAAGTAAAGTTCCCTTAGCCCTAACAGGCCAGATGAAGTGTAGAATTCATCTGTTTCTATAACCTCGGCATATAAAGGGGTGCGTGGTTAGCACAACGGCCAGCCGCCTTTACTTCCCCAACTAAAGTCAGGTACCCATTTAAAGCTGTGTGGACTTGTGGGACGACTTTGAAAGAAATTTCACCTGGAAAAATTCCCTTGGTCCTCACCGAGGATTGAACCCAGGACTCTCAGGTCGACAGTCGAGTATCTACACCTCTCTGCCATCTGTCCCACTCTGGGCTAATAAGCTTTCATATAATTGATTTTCAAAAGCTTAATTGACAGTATTAGTTAAGACCTGCTGACTTTCTTACTTTACATAAATCGACTTTTTAAAAAGGAGCCGAAGCAAATTGAAAGGAAGATTAGGGGCATAAAATTTTAGTTAATTTTGTTCAGAAAAAAACTTAATTTTTAATTGAGGAATTTTAATACGGTGTATAAATGTGTTACATTATGAAAAATTTTAATCTTGGTCGCTAAGAGTTTGTTAGTAATATATATGTTTAGTAAAGTGTAAAGAATTACAAACATTAGACTTTTAAAATTATTTGTGTTCTATAAACCTGATGATTATTTTTCATCTAAATTGGTTTTTACAAAGTTAATAAAGAGTATACATATGTAACAATGAAACTATGTTTGTTGAAAGTGGAAAAAATCTTAGTGACCTATAGAAATTTGCACTGCTGAACCAGGAGTCACATAACTTAATTAAAGGTTTAATACATGTAAAATGTTCTTCGCTAATTAGTTGTTCTAGTTAATTTTTTTTTAAAATAAATTGACAGCCTCTTTACATATACTTTGAAGATGACATTGGACTGTTGACATTTTAACAGTGCAAGTGCGAGGTTTTTAAAGTATAGCCAGTAATTAGGTAAGTGTATCATAATATGCAGGAGTTAAAAACATTTCAATTCTTATATTTTTAATTTATATGTGTTCTCTTTAGTTAGCAGATATTGTTGAATTAGTTCAGTTTATCATAAAATAAAAAGTGGAAACTGTCTAAGCTAAGAAGTATTTAAGGTTTGTTCCAGCAAGGCTTTGAATGGAACAAACTAAACGGAATCAAAAGATGAAAAATAACAATATGTATAACTTAAGATTGAAATGAATTTAAAATTATTAAAAGTAAACGATAGAGTGTTTGAAGAAATGTTGACGTTTTCAAGGAATGCCACTTCAGTGAAGAACTGGTACATTTACTAGTGTGCAATAATACAGTTCTAAAATGCATGATAAGCTGTTTTATTTTTGTTCTGTTTCAATTCTGTGTTTCTTATCTGCTTGGAATAATAGCTTACACTATTAAACGTTGTTATAACTTGAAAAATATATTCAAAATGTTTTTATTAAATGGCTAACCTGATAATAATCACAGTTACCATTATAAAATAACTACAATCAAATGACTAATTATCAAAAAAGTGTTATGACTAGGGTTCAGAGGTTCATAAAAAATCATATTTTTCCATTTTGTGGTATATTTCATTTCTAACTAATTTTTCTCTTCATGTGAGAGCTCTATGATGATATACATATCTCAGCCTCTTTACAATGTTATGTCAAATTTCATCAAAAATGCATTGAAAAAGCATATTTCAGAGCATTTTTTGTCACATTTTACACTCCTATAGAAAATTTTATTGCTCATTATTAATTGCCTATTTCCTAGTCTAAAGTTCATGAAATGTTAAAATAAGACTTCAAAAACCAAAGTGAGAAAGAAAGAGTATAAAGAAACTGTGGTCACTGATAAAATAAAATTAGTTAAATTTTACAACATGTATTTATTAGTATAGCATGGATTTTAATTATTTTATATTTGTGTTACTGTTTTTGTATATATTTTTTTATTCAAGTTAAATCATATAGTAATTTAACTAAAAGTAGTGTAAGGATTTTTTTTTATTTAGTGGTATATTGCATTCTTATGCAATTTAAAAGATATTGCACTTGGTCTGAACACAATATGTCATTAGTTCAACCATTTTTTAACAAGTGGCATATTTAAAAAAATAATAATAAGTGAATAAGCTTTTTTTTTTACGGCATGTGTTGTTCTATTTGACAATAACATTAAGATTTACTTCAAAATCAACGTTTTCTGTTGATGTAGAACTATAGCCTTTAAAAATACAACAAAAAAGATAATGGTGCAGAGGGTATGGTAAAGCTATCTAAGTAAAGCCTTTAAATTTACCAGAATGTCAATAAGTGTTTTATCAAAAAAAAATCGCACGCACAGGTATAATGGGATTGATAGAGCTGGGATTTTCAAGATTTTATTTTTGTACATTTTTTAAATTCTTAAAGGAAAGTTTGAATGAAATGACAGTCTGGTGTGTCACTAAGTAAAAATATAAAAAAAAAGCTATCTAGTGATGCCACAATCTATTTTTCTGAATTCAATTATTAATAAACATGTTAATTATACTACTAAAGATCTGTTACCCATTTCAATGTGTATTTGTAAAGGCTAATAAGTTATATTATGAATACCTTTTTTAAAATTAATTTTGAAAACAAAGAACTGGTAATTTGGACAGAGTTATCATTCTTAGTTCAAGATTGAGGAAGTGATTTTAGTTCCTAGGTTCAAAATCTAAATATATTTATACATGTGTTTCTACTTAATTTCGTAATATTTTTAGTTAAAGTAGCTAATATTTAGGATATAGAGGTGTTGAGGGATCTTGAAAATATCTTTAAAAAATCTTAAATAAAACATAGTACTGAAAATTTACCTGAACCATCAGTAACTCTCCAAACTGTTGGAAATACTTTCGCAGATCATCTTCACTACTTTTCCAAGGAAGACCCAAAACAATGAGGTCACTGCATTTTTGACGCTCAAAGCGTTTATAAGGCTTCACCAAATGAGTAGGCTCTGGTGAATGTGCTGTGTTGTCTTTATTAGGTTTTTCTCCTTAATAGAAAAGAATTTGAAAAATTATTTTTTACAGCTTCAAAATAATGTGTGTATTTTGATTTTAAGAAATTAAAAATTGATTTTTTAATACCTATAGATATATAATTTGAGTCATCCATTATACATTTATAATATTGTGATAAAAGGTTCCTTATATTGCTTAATATAATATCCTTTTTTTTAAAGTGTATATAGTTTTAAATATTAAAGATCAACAGAATTAATATTTATCCCAATATAATTTGTTAAATAAATATATATATATATATATATATATATATATATATATAGATCCTTTATTTCACAATGTGAAATTCTAACTGCCACTGCCACTGCCACTGAGTTAAATAATTCATTTAAATTTTGTTTTTTTGCAAAATGATAAAACTGTCCAAGACTACAGAGCAGTTAATTTACTAACCAATGAGATAAATACAATAAATCAAAATTGAATATGAGAAACTCCACCTAGATAGGTCAGATATAGCTTCAACAAAAAGACAAGTACAGTGGTACCTTGGGTTACAAACTTAATTCGTCCAAGAACTAGTTTCGTAACCTGAATCATTGAAATCAATAAAATTACCTTACAAATAGCAAAGAGTATGTTTACTTCAGGTATTAAATAATTGGAATAATTGGAAAGAAAACAACGTAATAAAATAATGTAAAATAAAAAAAAAGATTTTATTTATCTTTCTTGGCATGAAAACTATCATGGAAAATTCATCACTTTCATTGCTATTCTGAATCATTATTTTGAGGAGTTTCTTGTCAATCTTTCTTGGCAGCCGATTAGAAATCTTACTGTGATATAATAAATATATATAGCATTTGGGCATTGCCATAGGGCTAGCCACACAACCCATTATTATGGTCACAGAAACATTTCATCTTCCCCGATGTCCCCCAAGCCAAAGGGAACTTTATTGTCTATATGAAGCATTTAGAGCCATAGTACAGACATAGTACCTAACCCATGATTTAATTGTTTTCTTGTAGCCTATAGGCAAAAAGGGGTACTATGTATTAAGCATAAAATTATATTTTCCTTGAATGTGTTAAATAATGTACTTTAAAATAGTATTATTATTAATAATAATGAAATGTATCCAACAAAATAATGTCACTACTTTCAGCCTTTGTAAACTTGTCCAGTATCATATTTTCCACTGATTATAGTCCATAGTAATAATTATAATAGTGACCTACTTAAAAACCAAACACAACATTAGTAAACATGACGAAAAATGTATACATGAATATTAAGAGAATAATAGCTGAACAATATGCATTTGTTTACGAAATATTTAGCAACTAACAATCAAAAGTAAAAGGGTATAGATTTTTTTGCCTTACGGAACATTCAGTTGGGCTTGGCCGGACAAGGGGGCGCTAGTACTGTGAGTTAGGAAATGATCACAACAGAAGGAGGCAGTTAACTATTTCATAAGTAAATCATTAAGCAACAATGGTTCGTACCTTTGGGAAACACAACTATGTAGACTTGTCTACCCCAATCATTATTATCAGGCGGATACAAACGACCGTCCGATAATCTAATACCCCGAAGCGTTCCCGTTTCATGATTTCGGTATTTCAATCCGCAAGCCCCGGGGAACTGAGCTGACAACGTCGTCAAAAGAAGTGTTCCATCATCTTCACTAGGTACCTCCATAGGCTCATTGCCTTCATTCTCGGCAACATGTATATACTGGCTCATTGTTCCTCAACAAAGGGAACGCCAGTTCCCCAAGAAAAAATCGTACTTGAGGAAATAAAATTGCCCGCCGAGCTCCCCGGGTATAGCGTAGGAAAATGGCTGCTGTAGCGCTTAGCAAGGAATGATGGGAAAACAAACGCAAACATACATTTAGAAATGTTTGCAATAAAATTTACTTTAACTATCTTTCAATGTAAAGAGTGTGTAACTTGCATCAATTAGATAAAATATAATACGTAAAATGAAGTAAAACACGTAAGAACAATTTTTATTTTAGTCCCGTCGAATGAGATCTACGATGCGCATGCGCAATTATAATTTCGCATAATTTATTCACAATTGCTAGTGAAACTGAAAGTTAGTTCCGATTGAGGCGAAAGAAAGGCCAAGCCTTCCATCAAATTTTCTGCTTCAGTCGACTTTAAGACATAAGCCAACTGATTAATTTTAATTTCATAACACTAGCTTCATAATAATATGTCTTTCACAGAAATGCCAAGAATGCCTCAGTCTTTTTAATAATAATAACTTTATTATTATGACATGTAATAATTAGGGATCGTCAATTAATTACGTGAACAAAATTTATCCCCCCCCCCACCTTTGGCAACAACTATCAAACTTTCGGTGACCCCCTAGTAAAATTACGTCAGTCTTTTACCCCCTAAAAATACAAAATTAAAAAAAAGTATAAATATCCTATCCACCCACCCAAATATATCGTCAAACATAAAACTTCATACTCGACCGCTAATTGTAATAATTGAAATCTAATTTTACTAAGGGGCCGCCCATAAAGTACGTCACGCTCTAAGGGGGGGGGGGGGGAGTGTAAGAAAGTGTGACAGTTTGTGACAAGGGTGGGGGGGGTCAGGCCAAGTGTGACGTCACATTTTTATATAAACTTTTATTTCTAATTTAATTTTTGTAATTTATGTTAGTAAAATTTAATAGTTTAAAAAATCATTTTTAAAAATTTTGTGAAACACTTGTAATAGTTTTATGTCAAAATATCATGAAATGCATATCTTTTCAATGTGTTGTTCACATTTTCTCATGCTAGTTAGGAGCGCTAGTATACTGTATACTGTTGCAAAGTTGTTTTATGTGTAGCCTTACCGGAAGTGTTATTATTTCTTTGTTGTCTGCTGCATAATTATATCATTGATCAAGAAATTTGGAATTTATATTATACTATTGCCAAATGAACATTATGGCAGTCACCTTGATTCGCAGGGCAGAACAATCAATGAGGATTTGGAAAGAACAAACTTCAAGTTTGCAGGTGAAACTTTAGCTGAAACCTGGTAGTATGTGATTGTTGACCAATATCTAACAGTTGCAAAATATATCTACCCCGAGAAATCTGAATTGGATGCAGCAGGACTGATGTCGAAGGATCAGGAATGGTTTGACAATCATGTTCGCACCAGCCAATACTTCGCTCAAATTGTGAAGTGTCAGGACATAAAATGTTGCGACAAAGTACGGAGCTCATATTTCAACGTTTTACCTTCGAGATTATTTCCTCCTCCAATCCCAATCAACCAAACAAACTGATGAACTCAGAGCTTCAGAAAGAGAAGATGCAGAGCCAAGATCAAGAGGAGTTTTTAAAGTACAACCATATGTATCTTTAATGTCCATCTTTGCAGACCAGCTTACATGATCGGATTTGCAAAGTGTATCACTTATACTTTGCCTCACAAACAATGTTGAAGAAACACACAGTACAACACAGTGCTCGGGTGCAGGAGAATGTGCCAACCCAAAATTTTCCAGAATCAACTCAGATAAAAAGCATCCGTGCTTTGAGAATCGCTGATAGAAGGCAAAGAGAACTCATGGCAATTATTGGCAGAATGGAAAACGCACATTCAGAGGATGTTGAGTGGCTAGATGAGGATGAAGTTGATATGTGCAATTATCCATCCAGGAAACGATGATGGGGAAAGATTTATATCAGTCGTAACTATGGATGAACACTTCACCATGGATGGATGATGTCTAGTGAATATTTTTTTATTAAACATAATTCATAGACCCACTATAAACATATTCAATATATCACAAGAGCTGCTCAAATATTTTGTCAATCTAGTCATTTTTTTAGTCGCATTGTTTTGTTTCCATTTTTTTATTATTTAATCAATTGATTGAGTTACTCTTTCAAATAATAACTGTGACAACCGTTGACAATTAGTTATTCTACTATTAAAGTCATAAAGTCATTTAATAATATAATAGTTCTATTAAAATTTATATTTTAAGGCAGTTTAATAGTGAAGTGCTTTTTAAGTTTTCGATAAAATTTTAATTAGTTGTTAATTTAAAAAAAATTCAAAAGTGTGACGTACTTTGGGGGGGGGGGGGGTCCCGAGATTTGTGACACTTTGTGACGGGGGGGGGTCAAAAATAGAGCGGCATTATTTCAAGGAGCAGCAAATTCCAGCAAAATAAAATAAAATGAAAAATATAAAAACTAAAAATGAAATAAATGAATTTGATTCAGATATAATGGAGGATCCTGCTAAATGACCACATCGTTGTTTTCTTATTCAGCATGATCCAAAGCAGATCAAATTTGATTCTTGTTTCCAAAAGATGAAAGTGGGAGACACTTTTATAATTACCACTATACGCGCAAACTGGCTAACGGAGAAACTTTAAAAAGGAAATGGTTGATTTATTCTACGTCAGTATAAACGTATGTTTTTGCTGCAGAATATATAACAGGAGTAAATCTGCCTTAGCTACACATGGCAGTTGTGACTGGAAAAATTTGTCAAGTATATTGCAGCATCATGAAAAATTTCCAGATCATTTAACCAGTTATCATGAGTGGAAAGAACTAAAAATGAGGATAACAAATAATAAAACTATTGATGACGTAAATCAGCGCCTTATATATAAATCGTGAAGCGAAACACTGGAAGGATGTATTAGAAAGAATAATATCTTTGGTCACAGTACATGGAGTTCAAAATTTACCCCTGAGAGGGCAGTCTGATCGGTTATATACATCTCAAAATGGAAACTTTTGAAATTTGTTGAAGTTATTGCTGACTTTGATCCGGTAATGAAAGAACATATAAGACGTATAAAATCAGATGAAATTCATGACCATTATTTGGGAAAAAATATTCAGAATATTCAACTGTTGTGTAAGAAGGTAAAACAGAAAGTGATAAATGATCTAAAAATGCAAAATATTACGCTATAGTTCTCGAGTGCACACCAGACGCCAGTCACAAAGAACAGGTGACAATGATTGTTAGATTTGTTACAACAAATGAATCGACAAATGACAAACCTTCAGAAGTTTCTATCAATGAACACTTCATTGGATTCGCAGAACTTGAAAAATCTACAGGTGCAAGTATGTAGAAAATATTACTTAAAGAGCTGTCAGATTCAGGCCAATTTCTAAATAATAAGAGGGGACAAATCTACGATAACGGAGCTAACATGCGGGGAATACATAATGGTGTCCAAGCAATAGTTAAAGAGCTAAATTGACGAGCCTTTTATTTCCCATGCAATGCGCATTCGTTGAATTTGGTGGTGAATGATGCCGTAAACTGTTGTTTGGAAGCAGTAAGGTTTTTCGAGGTAATTCAAAATATATACAACTTTTTTCTGCATCAACACATCGCTGGAATGCAAGGCCGTACCCAGGCTGTAGCCCCCCCCCCCCCCCCCCAAAAAAAATAAATAAAAATGTTATTGCTGATAGTAACTCATAAAAAATTGATAAATATTTGCCTTTAAAAACTTGGAACAGCCCCCCCCCCCCCCCACAAAATAAAATTCTGGGTACGGTACTGCTGGAATGTATTATTAGAATATGTCCAAAAACAAAGAGGTAGCAGGTTTAACTGTTATCAAGTTATACGCAACAGGTTGGGAAAGTCGAGTTAATGCCGTGAAGGTAATTTGATACCAAACAGTTGAAATTTACGATGCACTCGTTTCAATTGCTGATGACATTTCACTTTATGGACCACGTGGAACCCAGTCCCGTGCAGAAGCTAAGGGAATTGCACAAAAAATGCTCGATTTCAAGTTTATTTGTTCATTAGTGATTTGGTATGATGTTTTATTTGAGATCAATATATCTAGCAAAACATTTCAAGAACAAGATCTTGATTTTAAAAAAATCTATTCAGCAATTGAACACAACTAAAACAATACTCCAGAATTATAGAACAGATGAAGGTTTTACCAAAGCAATTACAACAGCTAAATCATTGGCTGAAGAATTTGGTATTGAGTGCAATTTACCTACGGAAATACAAATAAGATCTCGACTAAGAAAGAGACAATTTGACTATGAAGTTTCAGACGATCCTATTCTCGAGCCAGAAATGAATTTCAGAGTAATTTTTTCAACCAGATATTGGATACCGCAATTCAATCAGGTAATGATCGATTTATGCAGTTAACCTCTCATAGCGATTTATTTGGATTTTTGTATGACATTAAAAAACTGGAGAAATGTGATAAAAGAGAGGTTTTCAAAGATCGCAAAGATCTTCAATTAGCTTTAACATCTGAAAACGAAGATTCGGCAGACATTAAAATGTAACAGAACTGTGCGGCAGTTTACTGTAATGAATTATTTGATTTATCAAGGAGAATTACAGAAAAATCAAGCCCTAGAGTTATAATAGACTATATTTGTGGAAGGGGGTGGTTGCTCTTTTTCCGAATGTGTACTTGGCATTGCGAATTTCGTTTACACTCCCGATAACAGTGGCGAGTGCAGAGAGAAGCTTTTCGAAGCTCAAACTCATAAAAACATATCTTCGTTCTACCATGTCTCAGGATCGTTTGGTTGGTTTAGCTACAATATCTATAGATAAAACGATTGCAGAAGACTTGGATCTGACCGAAGTAATTGAAGAGTTTGCCTCTGCAAAAGCTAGAAAAGCATATTTTTCTTGAATTCTCTTCAAACTTTTTAACGCTTAATAAACATGACATTTCATTATTTTTTTTTTATTTTTCATTACTTTTTTTTAACTTAGCCAAAAAAAAAAACTTCCTAAAATACACAACGTATACTTAAAACTCTTTAACTTTTATAAAGTTGCCAAATTTTAAAAAATGTATTATAATAAATAGCATTTATAGAGTTTTCTTAGAAAAATGAAACTAAAAAGGGCGGCATTTTTGTCCTTGCCTATATCACAAAAATGTCTAAGGCCGGCACTGGCCCCTAATATACTTAACGAGTTTACTTGTACACATTTTATAGGCCAGTCATTGTCCTTAGACTCCTTACCTTCTCCTCTGCAGTTACAGATCATCACTTACCAATTCTTCTTTTACTTCAACAAACACACCTTTTCATGTACAAATGAGATAAACATAAAGTGTTGTTTTGATTTTGTAGAGCAGTGTGAAATAATGACGAAAGACCACGGAAGGGCAAGAATGGGTTGTCAAATTTGATAGTAAAATTGTTCGATGTAAAAGAACGGAAGGGTCGGATCAAACCGCTTAATATATTAAAATATCTTAGATGTGATCACTAGGGGTGTGCCGGATACGTTTTTTCCAACCGGATCCGGATTATTATTCCGGATTTTGGTACTTTGCAGATACCGGTAAATCTGAGGGGTTGGATGCCTTCTGAACAGTCGGCCTAAATGGCTAAATGACATTGGCTGATTGGAAGTTGGAAGTGAAGAACTTTGAAATAAATTAGAAAATAAAAATTATTCAGAAATCACTTAAATCAGAATATAACGCAGATTGATAATAAGTTATTATCCATATGTAACTAAACTCGCTGTTAAGTTCTCACTCGCTGCAAGGTCAAAGGAAAACAACGTTACTAATAGTCTATTACTTTCATTACTTTGGCACTTGCCACTTGGCAGTGTAATTTTTAACTATTGTAGTGCACTAATTGTTTTAAATCTGAGGAGAAAGTCAGACTCATCATCTGAGTTCATCTCGTCTTATCATTGGCTCATTGGATGATGGATGCTTATTGCTTATTGTTATTGTTCAAATGTTCATAGTTTATGATGTGTATTGAAATGGATAATTAATTGGAAAAACAAATAACAAGATTGAATGGAATTGAGATATGAGAACAATAATTCTGTATTTCTGTACTTTACAAGTTTGAAAATTGAAATACAAATTTTAATGAATTCAATTGGCATTTGACAAAGCCATTATTCAAGCCTAAAGAAGTAAGAATAATATGTTGATAACTAACTAATGACTATTAGTTTGTTAACAGTGTTAAGTTACTCCAAGTCCACAGCCAAATAATGCAGTGGCGTACCTGGGGGGGGGGCAGTGGGTGCGGTCCGCACCGGGCGGCACTTTTTATTACTTTTTTTGGGGGGGGCGGCAAAAATGTATAGATTAAATTGAAACACCTAAATGAGAGGGCGGCAAAATCGTCTTCCACCCTGGGCGGCCGATACCCACGCTACGCCGCTGAAATAATGTACACATTCCAGTGATGCCACACAATCACAGCTGAGCGCCGCTGGCCGCGGTTACGTCATAGCGTCGTTTAAACCAAAGAGCACAGATCATAGCGCAAGCGAGAATCGCCGAAGATGGCTTGGTGAGATAGAGATCACCAAAGACCTTTAAATTTATACTAGACCGCTTACGTAATGTTAATTTTTACTCAAAAATGATACGCATTTTTAATAATTGAGTGAACGATAATATACATTTTATATATTTTATTATAAAATAGAATTTTTAAAAAATCGGGAAGGAATTGCTTTTAATGGAAGACGTGACGTTAGGGTTAGGGTTAGATTACCAACTCAGTGACTTGTTATATTAATTAGTGTTAGAGAATTAGTGTTTCTTCACGGAAATTTCAGAATGGAAAAATATTCTATTTTTCATTTTACAATATTTAATATTCATATTTGAACTATTTTTTCAACAGGAAATCTCGTGGGTGATGCATTGTAATTTAATAACAAAGAAGACATATTTTCCATCTCTCAGAGACATCTAAATAACTTAAATGTTGAATTTATCAAAAACCATTCATTTCTGTTATTTATTTTGTTATGAAGGTGGCGGGCTGGTGGCCATGCGCTTTGGCAGTATAGTTGCTTATTATTTCTGTTACAACGTCATCGGTGATTGCGGTTAAGATGACGTCACGAATAATAATTACTCATCCCCGCACTATCATGTATGGCAGAGGTTTTCAACCTGTGGTCCGCGGACCCCCAGGGGTCCGTGGGGAGCTTCTAAGGGGTCCGTGGGCAAGTCAATGAAATTAGCGATTTTCTCGTATAAAGTATTGCTTGATTTGGTTGATTGGTTAGCATTTAGCTAAACAAAAAAAAAATACCAGCTATGCCAATGTTTCCGGTACAGACAACAATGTGCAGAATTTAAAACTCCGCTAGTATTTGGTTATGCTACGTCTGAAATATGAACTAGAGTGCATACTACATGTACTTGTGTAGTGAGTTTTTTGAGTCATGTCTTCTTGGCAATTTTTCTTACTTGCTGAGCTATGGCGACACTTAAAACATCCGCAAAGTGCGACAGCGTGTGTATTGTTGATAAATAGTCTGGTTGATCATGCTGTAATGTTTTTATAACATACTTTGGAAGGGCGGAAATTCGCCATAGATACTATGAGATTGCAATGTCAGTTATGTTTAGAGAGAGTTTGTATTTTAAGGTGACACATACCTGGGAAAAAGATGACCTGGTTAGGCTGGAATTAAAAGCAAGGCACATCGCCCTTGTGTTTTCAAGAGGTAAATGTTGTGATAAGTTAATCATCAACAGTCTGGTATCGTCTGTATGGCGCCGAACATCCACAGAAGCTTGATTAGGATCTTATAAAAGAAGTTAGCAGATGTTTTGATAGGTATAGAGATTGGAAGAGAGAAAGAGAGGGGAGGAGGAGAACAGAGTGGTACAGACATACAGTTCGACAAAAATAGGCAGCCCACAGGATAGACTACTGATGTTTCAGTGAATATGTATCTTGGAATGTTTAGTTTCATGCTAATTATATTTTGAAATTATATTTTGTGTAATCGTCACATAAAGTACATCAATTGGACTTGTCAGTTTAA
The DNA here is from genome assembly GCA_021962125.1 of Bulinus truncatus. Lineage (NCBI taxonomy): Eukaryota > Metazoa > Mollusca > Gastropoda > Planorbidae > Bulinus > Bulinus truncatus. Next base: position 591,544 of record JAGDYQ010000270.1, on the reverse strand, counting down.
ATCATTTATTTGTGATGTCTGTGAATAAGTACACGCTTAAATAAAGTGTAAATCGCTACCAGAGAAGTGAAAACAGATACTTATCATCACAATAACGCAAAATGTATAACTAATAATACGAATAGTTATGACACCTAGTAGCATGGATAAATTTCTGAAGAGGAAAACTGACCAGAACCTGGAAGATTCTGATGATCAAGCAGGCAAAGATGAACGAAAACAGCGCAAGTATAATCCATAATGTATATCATTCGGCTTCACCGCAGTGGGGGACCGATGCTGACCAACCTTTTTGTGTGGAGTGCTTGCAAACATTATCGAACGATGCAATGAAGCCAGCCAAATTGAGGCACCATTTGACCACAATGCATCCGGAACTTGCCAGTAAACCGAAGGAATACTATGAGAGGAGTACTCGCTGCTGTCAGACAAAGCCATCAATGTCCTGCTACCATTTTCTACGACGTACTTGTGTGAAACTGCATTCTCTGCTGTACTGCGATGAAGACCAAGTACAGGTCGCGTAACTCAGGCTAGGTCTACCGTTTATCAGAATTTAAGTAGATTGCGTCCGTAAAATTAATAAGACATATTAGGGTCCAACCTTAGGTATGAAAAGTTAAGCCCAGGACGCCTTGGGCTCTGGGGGTCCGCCACCCGAGCTTGGTATGTCTGTGGGGTCCGCAGGGTAAAAAAGGTTGAAAACCTCTGTTGTAAAGGGAGGTTAATTAAATAGTGATGTGGCTTTCTGGGATACCCCCCCCCACACACACACATACTTAGATGATGAGTTCTTTTGATGATAAAATCTTTTCTAAAGATTGCCATACTGCCCTCTACTGCTACTATGACATGACTTAGTGTGATTCCACATCATCACGATGGGCGGCGCTGATGTCTGTCTGCCATGCCTACAGAGCAGCGGGGTGAGTGTGCCCACGAGAAAGTAAATATCAGTGCTTTTTTTTTCTGGCGGAGCGCACCTTTTCTTTCCGTAGACTTTTGTATATTAGTGTATTACTGTTGTATATTAGTATATTACTACCTGGAATGTTTGATTTTAGTACTTTTAAAGATTTCATCACTGGTTAAGATAAATAAAATATTTCATGAGCTATCTTTCTTTAAAAGCGATATCACAAAATCGTTCTACTTTCCTTATGATTTTTGTTTTTATTCATTAATTTGTGTATGCATTCAAATAACGGTCGTTTATTATGTTTAATGACTTCGTATAAAATTGTTAAATGAAAATAGAGGATTGAAATATTCCATTTTAAAAGAGCTAATTCACATTTGTGGATATAAATAGAAGCTGTTTGAATATTTCATAACCGTAATTTACTTTGAAAATTAAATTCCGCTGATTTGTAAAATTGTGATAATTCAAAGCTAATTTCACTTTTTGCAAAATTGATCCTAGACTTTGATCATATGACTTTTGATACTCATAAAAGTTCCTATTTAATACTTTTTTAGCTGAGCACATTTCTTTACGATTTTTGATACCGATTGTATACATTTTTCTATTGCTTCATAGATATATATAGGCCTACATACTTTAAACTGTTACGTAAAATTCAGCGAAAGCTTTTCTTAACAATATTTTTTTATGTCCTCATATAATGTTGCTTATTTTCATATTTATTGACTTTGTAGAGCACTGTCATAGACATACTATATATATAGTATCTATGAGCACTGCTAAATGAAATTTCTCTTTTCATTTATTTCTACTTTCCTTACGATTTTCGATTGTATTATTTCATAAAGGGTTATACAACCTAATTAAATGTAAGTAAAAATCATGGTTGCTGAGATCTAGGGTGATGACAGACGGAAAACATTTTAAATGATTAATGAGATGGGGGGGGGGGGTATTACAAGGCACCTAGAGTAACAGGGCAACGCCAGGTAATATAGCTTATATTGCCAGTATCCACATTACATTGCTTTAATTAAGAAACACCACAATAACTTAAACATATAATGAACAAAGCGAAAAAATTCATAGCAGAGTTTAAAATAAAGTTTGGTTTATTTCAATGAACTCCAAGTATAATAGTTTAACTTTTGATTAGTACAAATACAAGATTGGACAAACAACTATTAAAAAATCTGAATTATATAATTATGTAACTCACATTAAGTTTAAAAAAAAACGATTTATCATGCATGTTTCATTTGATGTAAAAAAAAAAAAAAACGATTTATCATGCATGTTTCATTTGATGTAAAAAAAAAATGATTGCAGAGTAATAATAATTTATTTATTTAGCCATGTTTTCATGAAGTGGCAAACTATAGTGAGACCTGGGCTCAAAGACAACTCAAGACGACAAACGATTGGGATCATATTAAAAAAAAATTTTAGGTTTACATTTAGACCTATTTCAATGCTTAAGATAATATTCGAATAATGAAATCAGTTCATGAACCGAGGTTCCATTATTGTTCAAAAATAAAAAAAAAAACAAAAAAATGAAATATTTTTGGTAAGTTATGGGAATGCTCATTGTCCCTAAACAAAAATGTACAACATGAGTTTCTAAAACAGATCAACAACAAGTGAGTGAAATATAAAAGAAAACATTGACTAAAAACATTAATATAAAAAGATAAAAATATTCTGTGCCAAATATCTATAAAACTTAACTACAAAGCTGTAACATTTAATACTTGTATTTTTGAAAGGAGATATTTTATTACATCTGAACATCATTTTTATGATTGATACTTACAAAGTACATTAATGACAAATATGATGCCACAAATAGATTTTGTTTAAGATAAACTAATGTTGGACATCCATGTTACACAACACTTTCTCAAGATTCAAACTAATAATTCTTGACAAAAGATTTTTTGTTGTTAAGTTTATACAATATATTAATTTTATTTTGTGGCTGGTACAACAGACAACCAAACAGTGGTTTAGTTTGAAACTTACTAGCAAAAGTCTAAAGTAATACATTCCAAAAACTGTTAAATGAGATTCATGAAATTATTTTTAAAAAATTTGGCTAACTGAAATATTTATTTTCCTTTTGAATATTGCTCATGTTTAAGATTTAAACAAAAAAAATTAAATAATGTTGGGTTAAGTAAATTTAAGATTCATTTTATAACTTTAAAAAACTGTAACAGTTAAGTAATATCTGGCCTTTGGGATTAAACACAAAACCTTATTGTCATTTGTGTTATACACGGCAAAAACCATAATCGTGTTAGATGAAGTTTAAAAAATAACTCATCACTTGGCTTTGGAAATAAAGACAAAATACTTTCATCAATCAAATAGTAGGTGTACTGTCTGAACAGATTTCACAATTTTAATGATGAACAATGCATGGAATGTTATGAAAGACAAATATGTGTACCGTTATTTTTTTGCGAGGATATTGAATCATAAATTTATTAATAAATTTATATATACCAGGTGGGAGAAATTATGCCAAATAATTTATTAAGATTGAAAAATATGTATACATTTTAAAATCAGTTTAGAATAGAATAAGGTCTAATACTTAATTTATCAGTAACTCTCATATTAAAATGCATTTATTGTAAAAGAATAATATTAGATTATTATATTTAATTATTTAGTGGTATTGAATATGAAGGTTACAGTAATCTATTAACATATGACTATTGAAGCATACTTTTTTTGCCCAATCAATTTTCTAAATATGAAGTTGCCCTTTTTATTCTTACACCCAGTTTTGCAGAAGGAATGGCATTTTCCATGTCATAAATATGTTTTCAAATTTAGCTTATTTTACAAACTATTAATGAAAAATGACTAGACATTAAAAATAAAAATGATTATAAATTCATAAATTTTGTTTGTAGCATGAAAATGGTTTCAGCACTAAAAGCAGATGACTATCAAAAGAATTATTCATCTTTTAAAAGAAATAATCAATACCACTGCTTTAATACGTTACTGGTTATAAAAAATCAAATAATATTGAAATATCAAGAAATGTACTATTGAAGTAAAATAATTTGAAGTAAGTTTACAGGGTATCAAATAAAAAAACATCAAAAATCATCACTCAAAGCAAAAAGCATGTTGAAAAGAACATTCCCAACGAGAGTAAGAAAACTGTAACTTGCTGCAGAGTTCAAAATAGACAACAATAACATTCAATGCAGTCTGAATACAGCAAATCCGCTAAACTTTCTTGTTTGTTTTTTTTTACTTTAACATAGTACATGGAAATAAAAATATTTCATCGCTTTTGCTGCACTTGTTATGCTTATTATGAGCAATTTTTCTGAACATAAATACAATTATGACAGGGTTCATGAAAAGAAATAATGCTTTCTGACATGCAATAAGAATAATAGTAAATCAGAAAAGATTTCCTATAAAATAAAACAAATAAATTAAGAACACAATGTTAGTTTCAGAATAAAAACAAAAAACTGCAACACAATACATAAAAAATACTGACCCCCAATTGAACTTATTAAAATCCAAGTGAACACAATTATTCACATTTGATTACAACAATAAGATAAAAAAAAATGGACCCATATAATTTTACTTGTTTCAATCTACATAAAAAAGTCTGTTCCAAAAAGCATTTGAAATAAATAACAATACGTGTACAAACTAAAAAACAAAATTATAAAACAAGGTAATATTATATACATTCTAAATAGATGGATAAAATAAACAAACAATTACAGACTGATTTAGAAACAATGACAAAAACAAATTAATTAAAAGAGAGCATCAATCATACAGCCAGCTCATCTAAAAGTAGGTAAAAATTAAAGTTAATTCAGTTAATGTCAATTTGCCTGGGAAAAAAAACAAAACAACAATCCACTTTTGATACAATACAGAAATACTATTCTTATAAATTAAAATACATTTCAACGGTGAATATGGATTATATTATTCATCTACAATGTTGTTTAAAAAAATGTATAAATGTGAAGATGTTTATACATATTTTCATAGGGGCTGTTGACTGGGGGAGATTTTATCATGAATTTTTTATTAGATGTGGTACACACTGGCTAAAGAAAACTGTGAATGCAATCAGTGATGTCTGAAAACTTAAAAGGTGGCTATTACAGGGTTACTACTCATTATAAATATTATTTACATTTGGAGCTTTAAGTAAATATTCATAGTAAATTAATTATTTACATCAAAATAATGCAAAAATTGTAAAAAAAAAAATGAATCACAATATTTGACAATTAGAAATTAAGTAGAAAATTTCAATTTCTTGAATAGAAAAAATGCTTGCTGTTGGGGTTATTTGTGTTGTATATCTGGGAGTTAGCTTTCAAAAATTAAAACAATACTGTTTTACAAGCAGCTTTGCAAGTATTAAAAAGAAACAACTGAGGTTATGACAAATGTTGTAATCAATGAAATGTTTATACTTCACATAAACTAACTATAAAAACTTCACATAAACTAACTATAAAAAAAAAAAACTGACTAATAAATTTTAACTAACTTATTTCATACATGAGTGGTATTTTAAACTACCCACGATAACCCCACTAATCTGGAAAATATTACAATTCAGGTGACTGAAACTTTTCCAAGCTCTCAACTTTATTGTGTACAGATAATTTTTAAACTGTTTTAATGAACAGTATGGGTGTAATTAAATGAATGAATTATGACATGAATACAGGCACAGACTTCAGCATACAATGTAATTGCACTTTCAAGTAAGAAGCAATGGTCCAAAGTAAAATTAATGTCACTTTCAAAAAATGAATAAAAACCCACGTAAGTCTACTTGAATCTGCAGAATATTAATAAGCCTTTTGCAAGAAAATTAAAAATAAAAATAATAAGATTGCACCTAATAACAAATGAAAATTTTTTAGCTTCCATTGCTTTCATATAAGGTTAATGCTTTGACAACTCATTTTGAGAAAATTCTTGAGAAGCAATTAATAATCTGTATCGTAAACGTAAATTCCTTGCTCTGACATGACTATTATTGATTTCTTCAGTGTGACTAGCAGGAAACCAGCCTTTGTTTCCATCTCGTATTCTCTCTCCCTCACACCAACCTGAAAATACAGGAGACATGGTATTTTTACCTTCTGAATCTGAGTGTGAAATTAATAAACAGAAAATTTAGATAACATACCATCAGCCATTTTGCGTGTTACGTTAATAACGTCTCCTTCTTCTAGAGTTAGTTCATCAGGCTGTTGAGCTATGTATTTTCTAACACACTGAAACTGGGGACAATCTGTAACATTGAAGACAGCAAATGTTTAACATCTTAGAATGAAGGAACAGAAACTTAACATCAGTTAATAAAAAAAACAAATAGATGATCAAGAGTAAATGGAGATGTTGGTTCATTTTAAAGTGTTAGCAAGTGGCAGTCATGATACAAGTCTGCAGTGAAATTTCATCAATCTTCTGAATTTAAAAAAGTAACCCGATATAATTTTTCTTTTGTTGCTGTCCGTCCAATTAACCTGCATCACTATCTGTACTTCGTGCCTATTTTTACTTGTTTATCCCTCATATAATATCTGCGGTGATAGTCTGGGTAGAAAGTATATAGAGATCAATTGTTATGTATGAAATAAGTACAAGTAAATCTTACCCCAATAGTCATAAATTCTTTCATTGTCAGCTGCTATTTGTGATGGAACAATAGCATCAATCCAACGAGTTCTTTCACTCCTTAAAATAGACATAAGTGAATTACATAATTTTATGTTCAACAATAATAGCCATACTCAAGACCAATTAAATTTTTTTTAAATATCCACAAATTTCAAAACTTGTACATTTAATGAATAAAATTACAAGCCTTTATACTTTCTCATTAAAAATATAAAGTTGGCAGTATTATGATTTAAATTAATGAAATTTGGTTAGCTATAAGAATGTATTAGAAAGAGTTTGGTAGATCTTTTATTTTAGGAGTAAAAAAAAAAACAGACCTGAAAAGTGTTAAACATTCTAATTTAACCACAAAATTAATTTCTGGTCAATAAATGTAACATACTCAGATTTGCATGACAAGAGTAATTCCACTTGTTTATTTTCATGGTTGGATAACATAGCCAGCAACATAATATTAGGAACACCAGCAGCACCAGCAGGTGTAAAGGGCCGTGATTTTTCTGGGTTGTCAATAGGTTCAATGCATAAAGCATTTCGCTGACAGTAGTCTCTGACCTGATAGGTAGTTCTGTATAAATAGCACCATTAACATATTTATAGTCAAAGAAGTCTAATAAAACATAATTATAAAAAACTAAGCAAAGTATTTGAAAATTATTTAGTGACACCAGCAAGAGATTCTTGCATCTGGTTCTGGTTACTGATACCATGGAGTGGAATTAAGCACACTTTGTGGTCTAAAATGATATGCTTACTAGCATTACTTTATACCACCAGATTCCCAGCACCTGGTTCTGGTTACTGATACCATGGAGTGGAATTAAGCACACTTTGTGGTCTAAAATGATATGCTTACTAGCATTACTTTATACCACCAGATTCCCACCAAAACCTCTTGAAAAAGTTGGGAGGTTTCAAGCACAGTTACATCTTTCACTAAGATTATCACAAAACTGGCATAGAGTGCTCAAGAACATAGTGGATTCTGAAAAAGTCAACTTATTTAAGCTTCCATCACTCAATAGTTTTACCCCCCTGTCAACTCATATCACTGACCAGTTCATTCAAACAAACAGGAGGTGACATTTAAAAATTCTTCTGATTATATTTTCTAAAGTTTCTGCACTATAAATAAAATTAATCTTAAAATAAAGACAAATCAATATGTAATTTCAAGCGGATTCAGGTTTGTTATGGCCCCAGGCACAGAAGATAAATGGGCCCCTAAAAAGATAGCGCATTTATTGCATATACTTCTATATATATATATATTTATATTTTTGTGTGTTTGAGAATATATATATAACCATGATACACTGTAATTTGTTAAGATCTAATATGCTCTAAAAATGTTTATTTCTCATAAAATCAAAATATAGTTATGTTATTATTCAAAAAAGTTTAGTAATAAATAGTTTAATGTTTGTAATATTATAACATCAGTAATTATAAGAGACGTTTTACTGTCAATGTGGCCTCTGTTGGTACAAATTTCTAACATATCTGGTGCTACAGAGGCCTTGAATATACATTTACATAGGGCATATTTCTGAATGTCTATGCCCTTGGCTCCGAAAACCTAAAAAGGTCAGTCACTTACAGGGCCTCGGGGGGTAGGGTGTTTCAACGGCAGGGCACCAAGCCATTAGCGTAGGATATATAATGGACCACCAGTAGTGACCTGGAGGCAACTGGGGGGACCACCATAGGCTCCTCTAAAATAGAAGTTGTTTATTTTTTCATTACCTATCTCATGGGTGAACTGTAATTAAACTAACAATTATCACTATACCAGAAAAAGGACCTATTTCTTTTTTTTTTTTTTTTTTACACTTGATCAGCTTTGTGAATTTACAGAAACCCAAAGGATCATATTCCTGTGTGGAGAGGCCGAACTCCCATCGGGCGCCTTCCCAGGTGGCGGATAGGGCAAAGCTAGCCAGATATGGTGAGTGCCGATAAAATAAAATTCTCGGGGCGGACCAAAGCAGGCAACTATTGCCTTGTAGTTAGTGGAGGGATCCACAAAGGCTAAGGGACCTAACCTTAAACAAAGGCAGCTACCCACAAGGCTGTGAGGGGCAACACCCTAGTGGTTGTGCACAGGGTTAACTACCCAGTCATGTATAAAAAAGCATGTTACGAAAGCCAAAAACAATTTAAAAACCGGACTGATTTAAATGGAAACCGACCTTTGCACGATCACGGACATGATTACTGGCTACCCACTTGGAATGTATTAAGCCTCTACAGAGCAGGAGCCTTAACCCGCCTCACTGAACAGCTTAGAAAGTACAAAATAAAAATAGCAGCACTCCAAGAAATCAGATGGAAAAATTCAGACATGCTAAAAACAGTGGAGAAGAGTAGTATGGCAGGCCAGGGCCCAAAATGGGCTGTAGAGCCAAAGGAAGAAGAAGACAAAGGATCATATTGCTCTTTTTCAATTTAAACTTTACACTATCTAACACAATGATAACATATAGGATTTTATCAAACTAGGTAGAAGCAAATTGAAATCAATACTTTATTGTTTTTATTCATAGTATTTATAATGTAATTTATTGATATATGTAAATTTTTTTTTTGGTTTGACAGGAAAACTTTAGCAAGCCATGTAGTTGCCATCCATTTTTTTCTCTCTACCTGGCCATTGAACAAACATTCAGATCTAGCAATATTAGTTTAAAGTGACTTAGTGAGTGTTACATGAGGGGCTGATAGCCGTGCAGCAATTGTAGGTTTTCTGCATTTGGGGATCCACACTTTAAGGAATGGTATGTGAGTGGGTTTGTTTCGCTGATGAAACTACAAACTGGCAAATTCAATTTTACAGATTTTTTTTTTATTGTGGGCCAGAGTTTTTAATTCTAAGCTTACCCTTTTTTCTTTGCGACTAGCAGGATGTCATTAAACAAAAATAAGTAGACATGTTCTTTCTGTGGTCCTAACAGCTTACTCAATGGCTTACGAGTCCCACCATCTCCCTTGATAAGAGTCATTTCTCCTTGCTTTACCAAGTAGCGTGAAGATGAAACTAAAGGAAACTCCTATAAACAAAGTTATGAACATTTTTTTTCAATTTCTTCAAAAATGTATATTTAAATATATTATTGAAAAATTTATTTACATTTTAGAGTTTCAGTGAACAAACTATGTGAAAATCAAATGTAAATTACTAGAATGGGGTTCATGAATAAATCAATTTATTAAAATTTAACTCATACCTTTACTTTAAACTCAAGATTGGAAGCCAAGAGACAAATTTGTTCTGTCTGTTGCATCTTTTTAGCTGCTTCATCACAACGCTTAGCTACCTAATAGAGAATAAAACACAAGTATTTATTAATCAAAACAGTCAATGATCAATAAAGAAAAAAATGAATAATGCTTAAAGAATGATACAAATAAAATAAAAACCTTTGTAAGACTGTCCAGAGCTTTTTTGGCACTAGCATGTCTAGGTGTGCCTGGTTCTAATCTATGACAAATTGCATCAACCAACAGTGGCATTCGTGTGATCCGTTGCATGGGCAACAAAAGGAAAGAAGCTAGGGGAAGAAACTGACATTCTGGATTCTGCTCTAATTTTTTGACAGCTTCATTAAATTCTGGTCTTTGTCTAAAAATAAAAATTGTTTCTTTTACACAGAGCAATTTAACATAATTTGGTAAATACAGCCATCAAACAAAACAAAACAAAAAACAACCTCAGTGGTCCAATTAATGCAAAATAAACTTGCAGATATGATGTAGAATTGAGATTTTTAACTAAAATAACTCATTGATCATCAATGTCTGTGGTGCACAACCTGCTACTGTGTGAGAGGTTAATGGTGGTAGGGAAAAAAAAATTCTTCATAAATATATTGATGTAAATCAGTCTGGTGGAAGATCTAACTATAATAGAAGGTTCAGTGTGTGTCAAGTGTAAAAAGTTTGTATATCCCTGATTAACATGAAAGTTAGTGATACGAATGATATTAAAATCAACACCAAAACTTTTTTTTAGTTGGGAAAAACACTGTAGTTCTCTTCAACCATTAGAGTCTTAAATACAAAACATTAATCTGCAATAATCTTACATAACAGTAAGAAGTTAGACAAATCTAATTATTTGCAAATGTCGATTTTAAAAATGTCAAAAATACACAGATAGCTAAAACAATACCTGCCATACAAAAAAGCTGGATTAAAACAAACACAAAAATATTGATGTAAATTTTAGACCAGATCAGGATGAAACTTAAACCTTCTCAAATCGTTCAAAAGAATACATTTTTGATTGAAAAAGTAATATTGGTGGGTTTTTAAAAATAATACTTACTTCAAATTATTTAGAATTCTATCCTGAAATGCCTGATTACTACAGTATCTAACATAGGGCTCAAACTTTATTGCAGCATGCTGATATATAATGTCACATACGTCATCCATATGACATGACTCTTGCCATCTTGCTTCCAAATCTTTAAGAAATCTGTATTGGAGAGGAAAGACAAAAGTAAGAAAAAAGTATTAGGCACTAATTTATGATGAAAATTATTTTCATAAATAATGTTTAAATAGAAAACAATATTTGCAAATACAGTTCTCTGCTGCCCTAATTGTAAATCCTAACAATATTAGCAAATACAGTGAAATGTCAAATATTACAAATGCCAGTGTAATGAATTTTTGGGTTTCGAGAAATATTTTTGGGTCCCTTCCCGTTCATCTGTTAAAAAACATCAATTATTACCTTCAGTATTGTGAAAAAAAAAAGACTTTTGCATATATTTTTCCCCCCAAATTAGTGATGTTTTAAAAAATTGGCTTGAATGCAGCATGCAAAAAACAGAGAAATGCAAGGGGTTGATGGTGGTGGGGAGAGTCCATGTGATGGGGGAAAAAAATTGTTAAACCCGGTAGAGGTCAATTAAAAAAAAAAATATAATTTTGTAACTATGCTGACAGTGTAGGACTGATCTTGAGCAAGATGATTGATGGGAGCTTACAAATGATGGGGGAGATGGGGGGTGGGGGAATCAATGAGGTTGTTCACTTATTCTGTAATGCCAAAGTGTTGACACACAGTCAAAGAATGAGAAAATGGTACTCAATTAAAATTACTCAAAGAATAGAAACCGGGATTTAAAATACCAATGAGAAAGATATTAAAAATTTACTTATTTATGTATGCGGTGATTTGAAACTTTGCATTAGAAACTTTATTTATAATTGAATTAAAAACACACCATGTTTGATAAATATTTCAATTACTTTATTTAGACAGTATATGTGATTCATAAGCAGAATTTTAATGCAAGGGAAGTTGTTCATTTTTACAAGCATACACTAATTTAAATGGTGTTAACTACCTTAATTTTCTTTTTACACTAATTTTTTACAGTATAAAATTTCACAAATAGAAAAATTTCGATAAATCCAGCTGCAGTTTAACTTCAACATTTACAAAAATAATGTCTATTTTATAAGAAAAATTACTAATTAGCTTATATCAGACCCATAAGGAATGAAATGCACAAAAAAAGATAGGGAAGAAAATGTTAAAGTTCATCCCCCCCCCCCCCCACATTCAGTGTAAGAAAATATGAATATAACATATAAATGCGACATTTCACAATACAGTTATCTGCTGTCCAAATAATATGCTGCATGTACCCACTCTTCACTTATATCCTTAATGTGTCCGATGTTGGAAAACAAAATTTGGCGATCTCTCCTAGAGATGATACATCTGTCTGAAGACTCCGCTGAAAATTCTGGTGCCACAAGGAATACATTGATAAGCACCTTGAGTGATTTCAGATAGGATGCTTCAGAAGTCATAATTTCAAACATTGCCTGAAATGTTTAGTAATCATATGTAATGTTTCTACCACCAATGTAACAAAAAAAACAAAGTAGCTGACATAATGATTTTCAGCACAGCATTATAAAAAAAATTGTCTAAATAATTACTTCTGTGACGGTCATTGATAATATCTTTTTGCTGTCATTATAAGATTTTGAAAAATGAACGTAACAATTCTTTGATAATAAGGGAAAAAAAGTTACCTCTTGAATTTTCTTCTCCTGATCTGATAATTTTTGTAACAGCCCACTGTCAATAACCTACAAGTTGAACAAACAATACTTTATTTGAAGTTCACACTTTTACTTAAATCATTGGGGGGGGGGGGACTTGATTACTTCTGGGGTTTGGTCCAGATAAATTTTTAGGAGTGAAAAATATTAAATACCAGGTAAAAATGCACAAAAGAATAGCATGCTTTATATCATTTTAAAAGAAATGGGTTGAAGTTTATAAAAATGGCCATACATTTTAGATTAGTCTGTAAAAATAAGAAGAATATAAATTTGATGCATTTTTAAGGGGCTGAAATAATTTTCAACAGAATATTACAATGAGCAAAAAAGCTTTTTTTTATAAAGAACATTCAATTTCCTACACAATGCATTTTATTTCATTCAAAACTTTTACCAGAAATTGACAAGTTATTGGTCATTTATTTTTACTGTTGAAATGAAAAAAAAAGTCCATATAACATAGCATATTGTTTTGAAGTGTATATAATACAGCAAATTTATAGTGTATTGTACGCTAATTTATAGTGTATTGTACAACTAATTTATAGTGTATTGTACAGCTAATAATCAACAAATAATGTAGAACAAATAAGTGCTTAAGTGGGGGTCTCAAATAGAAATGTTATCATCTTTGTATAGGAAAAAAATACCTACGATCTAAATTAGATTAATAATTCTAACACAAATGAAACAAAATAATTAGAAATTTGGCAAAAGAAAGTAAAGATTATTAAAAGGAAGTAACACTGGTAGCAAAAAAACAATCAGATTGCAAGGAAACTAAAAAAAAAGCGATAATAGGCAGAGTTCTTCCTGGATTTCTTCTCAGAGCTGATATAGCAGCTAAAGGTCAGCAATGAGTTAAAAAAGTATATTCATATGTGCTTCCCAATAGAATTACTTTACAAAAGTGATGTTGATCTTATGTGATTTGTGTCTTTAAATAAAAAAAAAAACTATTCCTTTACTATTCAAAATATGCATATTTTGTGCACCAACCTCAGGCATCTGACACCAGAGAGCCCTGTGGAGAGTTCCTCCTCTCTTGAATACATCTTCAATAACAGATCGCCTCTGTGGCTTGTCTTTAGCACTGGCCACCGACAAACCTCCAGAATCACTCTCTCTGTTTTCTTTTCTTGGTTGATCAGTGGCTGATGAAATACTGGAATTGCTGAATGTTTTCTCTAATAGTCTTTCCACATCCTCGTACAATGATTCTGATGAAATAAAAACTGTGTTCTTAGTGTTAATACATTTGAAAAGTTAACAGCTGAAATGTGAAAAAGATTTTTTTTTTCAAAGGTGACCACAAATTTAAAAAAAAAAAAAGATATAAAGAAAAACTTGAATGCATTAAATATTCTCAAAATTTAAAATGAGCATAACAAGAGGGACAAGGTGGCCATTCGGTCTACAGAAATGATTATCGGAGCTTGAAGATCCTGGGTTTAAGATCAGCCAGTTTTTAACTGTTATCAGATTCATGATGGGTGACTGGATATATCTGCCGAAAATAATTCTGATGGACCAGAAGGGCTCAATAGAGAATTTTTATTTTTACTGTCTTCATTACAAAAGATAAACATATTCAGACATTTTTTTTTTAAAAGAAATAATTAAGAGAGCCAGTACACACCTGATTTTTTCTCATTTTCCAGATAATCTTCATCTGACAACTCATCAGCTGACTTATCAGACCTAATGTTTTTGATCATCTTATCTTTACTGTACCACTGATACAGAGGTTCTGACTGAAACCTACTTACATAGATGTCTGCCGTCCTTCCATAGATATGTTCATCTTCCTATGGAGATGGTTGAGATTATTAGTGCAATGATTAAGTAAATATTTTTTTATGATTATTGGTATTAAGTCACAACTGTACTAAATGACAATACATAAACAAAAAATTTTGCAGTATCCAATTTTTATGCCTCAAAATATCTATTATGTTAAAAGAAAGCAAAAATTCTCCTTAACAATTGAAACAGTACTGCAGTACAAGTGTAACTCATATGCAAACAAACAGAAATACTCAAACGTTTACTACCGAATCACACAAGAACACCATAAGGCTAATTCTAATTTGTCTTTATTTTTAAGTAAACTTTTTAACTGAATAAATAACTTTATTCTTATTCTGACCAACATCTGAATTACATAAATACTGTACTTCCATTTTTTTAGTTATATTAATTGCATTGTAAATTTTTAATAGAATGAACTATGATTAAAATTAATAAACTACTAAGCTAAATTAAATTTGTCTAATGCTTTGAATAACTAGAAGATAATGCTAATTACGTTTTGTTATATTAAGAGTTAACTTTTTATGTCTTCCATGATAAAGCTAGTGCACTCTGTATTCTTTTACTAACCACTAAAATAAATGTCTTCTTTATATGAAATGTTTCTTCTTCAGCTATAAAAACAGATTTTCCACCAAATCAGGCCAGATAACCAATAACCTACTAGATTTCAATATATGTAAAAACAAATCACTACACATTTGCTGCACATGGTTTCAATAACTGTTTAGAAATTTTTGTAACCCCCATATACCAATATTCAGTTAAAACAGTAGTAGTGATGTACACATTCAAAAACATTTCTTACTAAATCAACGTAAAGGTTCTCATCACTGCCTCCTCCCTTCAACTCTGGGAAGGCACTGATATCAGGGTAAATATATGATGACGTGGATGAGAAAGTTGAAGAAGATGAGCGGCTGGCATTGCTTGATTTTCGCCTAAAAATAAGGGCAGTTTGTATTCATTACTAAAATTATAATCTAAGCTTTTCATGTCTACCGTAAATAAAAGTAAAAACAAAAAATGAACTGCAAACTGCTTAGGTGTAAAAAGGCAGTTGCTAACTGTACAGCAGCAGAAAATGAATCATACTTTAGAAAATATGATGTAAAATGATACATTTAAAAAAAAAACATACTATTACATAAACCAATAATGAATTATTTCTGTTTAGTATTATCTCAAAATCATTAGTTTTTGTTTATTATAAACAATTTAAAAAGACTTTTAAATAGATGGATGGTTATAAAAAAATTAATGATGATAACAATGACAAATAATTTTTCTGAAAAATAACTCAATGATTTAAAATCAAATAAATGTTTAACAACACACACACACAAATATATTTATATACAAAAAATAAAGGCAGACAAAATGTATGTTTCTATTCAAGCCATTGAAAACAAACCTCTAGCCATGTCAGCATTCTATGTAAATAGTGAATTAAGAGAATAATGACAAATCAAAAGTCTGAAACATCAAAATACAATATAAATTTATAGGAAGCACACAAAAAACAACATCTGAAAACTGACTGTTCTGAGATGAACTGATCTATGGTCTACAAGAGACTTTAAAGTTGAACTGTAAAGGTGTAATCAATTATACTACATGTACTGATAAACATTTTGTGGACAGGACTGTAATATGAGGGGTATTCAAAACAAGAATTAAATATATCACAAAAAATTACAAAATTAATTATATGATACTATTAATTATGAATTATTCTATTTTTTTGATCTGCAAGAATTATAAATTATTTCTCCACACCAACTAAAAATTTTCACCAAAAAAAATAAAAGGAAAAAAAACAACAACAGCAAAAATGACATGTAAACATGGCTAGTATACAAGTTTATTCAAGATTCTTGAAATCTTCTGCTTGCATTAAATTTTAGATATATTCTAAAGATGAGATATTTTTTCATCAAAACAGGACAGAAGTGATTACACAAATGTATCTATTTCACTAAAAAAAAAACAATTAAGCTTGAAAGTTATTTCCTTTATTTATGTGTAGATCTGCTGATTAATTCTCTGACTTAGACTAAAAAGGATTTATAGCAATGATAAGTTAAAAAAAAAATACTGCAAGCACTTTTATTAACCTGTTAAAAAATCATAAACATGCAGAAATCAAAATTTACATCTAGACAGGGACATCTTCATTGACCTTACCCAAATATTGATTTTTTCTTTCTATTTGTTGAACTGAGAAGTAAATGTTTAATCATCAATATAAACTGGAATAAACTTTAATTGTTACAATAAAAAAAAAATCATACTATACAGACTTTGCAGTGAATATATTAGAAATGTATTCACTTTTTAAAAAAAAAAAAGATAAATAAGCCATTACTTACTCAGTCCTTTCCAGCTTGTCTATTGTATTTGAACTCAAAGGATCACACTCAACATAGTCTGCACAAATAAAAAAAAAGTAAGGTTGAAATTTGTCCAAGAAGATGAAACTTATTCCTACACATATTTAAATTGCATTTAACAAATAAAATCAGAAGATAGACAATCAGTACCTGATTTTCCTGCTAAAGGAATAACATCACCAATGTCTGAGCCAAAAGAAAACCTATCTTTTTTCCTTTAATAAGAAAAAAATATGATTTAAAATTCAACAATATTTCCAGATAAGTCAACTTGCATATATTTTCAACATTATAGTAAATACTTATTTTTTAATAATTAAAATGATTTTCTTCAAGAGTCCATGATCAATATTGGGACAAATGAAAATGACTTAATTATTTGTACATGGCATACTAGGGGATTGTGGACACTGCACACTGAGGTAGAAAGAAGGACCCAGGCATTTGAGACCTGACCCTTAGGAAAGTGCTCCAAATTTCATACATGGAGAATAAGATCAACACCTTTGTTAAGGAAAGGATAAACAACCTAGATGGCTTTCAGGAACCATTCCTGACCACCATGAAAAATCAAAAATTGACATGGATTTGGTCATGTATCATCATAATACAATTAAAACTAAACAAAGTAGGGCAGAGGTTTTCAACCTGTGGTCCGCGGACCCCTAGGGGTCCACGAGGAGCTTTAAAGGGGTCCATGGGCAAGTCAAGGGAAGTAGTGATTTTTCTTGTATAAAGTATTGCTTGGTTTGGCTGATTGGTTTGCATTTAGCTAAACAAAAAATACTGTCATTTTCAGGAAGAAACTTCAGAATTAAACTTCGCTGGAATTCCTTATATTTTCTCTGATTCTGAACTGACTGCATACTACATTATTGTGCAGTGACTTTTAATCATTCATCTTGCAATATTTCTACTTATGAGCTCTACATCATTTTAAAACATCATCTCAAAGTTTTATTGTTGATAAATAGTCTGGTCAATCAGTGGTTAAAATTATTATAAACCTAGATTGGCTTAGAAATAATCTTAGACTAAAGTTTTTGATATCAGATTGCTGGTACACACTTCGCATGTTAATTTAAAATTACACCTACAGATTGTTTTGGTTCGAAGTAGATTTTCGTACATTTTTAATAAGAAAGTAGGCCAGTGTGAAATTCTAGCGATGAACCTATTATGCTGTTCTGTTGTCATGTGACTTGCTTATGTGACAAATACTTTTTAAAATGTTAATAAACAATTCAAAAATATTTGATAAGGTTTGTATTTGTTTTATCATAGTAGTCAATTAAATTTTAAAATGTGAGTTTTCGTCATCAGAGTGTGAAATATTTTTACAGATAATTACTTCCTCTAACCCCGTTTCCAACTGCAAAGGGGCAATTATTTTAGGGGGAATAATGGATCGATACGGTTTTACCCTTTCTCACCATTTAACCCTTTTGTAGTCGCCGCGCTTCGCCTCTACTGATTGGCAACTATAGTCGTAGCGTGTCCCCGATTTCGGGTTGTTCCGTTGCCGATAGTGCTACATGTTTTTAATTGCTTATTTTAAGCTTTTAAATCTCTGAACATAGAGAGCGATAGTTATTCTATTTTATTCCAAAGTAAAATGAGTGGTGCAAGCAAGAAAAAAAAGCGTCAATATTCAGAGGAGTATTTAAAATTTGGATTCATACCCGCTGTCCACGATGCGTGGATGCCTTTTTATCTTTTATGCCAGCAATGCTTGACCAACGAATCAATGAAAGCAGGTCGTCTTGAGGCACATTTGAAGGCAAAACATAGTGCTCATATTAATTCAGATTTGAATTACTTTAAAACTTTAAAGACAAATTTTGAAAAAAAAACAACATTAAAGTCCCTATTTACTGCTCATACTTCAACTACTAATCGTGTTCTTGAGGCTAGTTATCAAATTTCTTTATTCATCGCAAAAACTGGAAAAAATCATACTATAGGAGAGAATTTAATAAAACCGTCAATATCATCATATCTTAAAACGGTTCTTAAAAAAGATGACAAAGATGTAAAAGCTATGCCACTCAGTAACAATACTGTTAGCAGAAGAATAGATGAAATGAGTGAAGATATTGAAAAACAACTTGTTGAAAACAACACATTTCTCAGTGCAAATGGATGAATAAACTCAGAGACAATGAGGCAGTATTAATAACTTACGTAAGATATATTGATAAAAGGAATTTTTCTGAAGAAATGTTGTTCTGTAAAAGATTAGAAAGCACCACTACCGCCAAAGATGTATATAGTCAGCTGAAAAACTACTTAGATGTCAATGATATACCGATAAAAAATATAACATCTTATGCTGCAGATGAGGCTCCTAATATGATGGGCAAAAAAATGGTTGCTTAAAATCGATGAAAGATGAGAATCCAGAAATGATTCTTGTGTATTGTGTTATTCATAGGGAAAACTTGGTAGCTAAAAACATCTCGCCTGGTCTTAATGAAGTACTACATTCAGTAATAAAGTGTGTTAATGCTATTAAAGCTAATGCCAAAAGTGAGCGTCTCTTCAAATTATTTTGTGAAGAAAAAAATGAAGACCATGTGAGACTTTACTTCATACTGAAGTAAGATGGCTATCAAAAGGGAACTGTTTGAAAAGATCTATGCAGCTGTTTGATACTCTTAGTGATCTTTTAAGCGACAAACCTGAAATGAAGTATCTGTTAACAATCGATGGTAAAGCATTTGTGAGTTATTTAGCCGATATCTTTGAAAATTAAATATATTAAATAAACAACTTCAAGGAACAAATAAAACACTTGTCGATGCAAAAGCGAAGATATTTGGTTTCATTACTCTCATTAAGTTATGTCAGAAACAGTTTCATTGGCTCCAAAAATGTGAAGTAACTTATACCGCTTTACTTGTTATTGTCAATCAACTGAATATTTTATCGGCTGATTTTAAAGAAAGATTTTCTGATTTAAAACAAATTGATTTTCCAACGTGGTTGATGCAGGCCAATGTTAGTGGATTTGTCTGATATGTCAAATATGCAGTATCAAGAAGAACTCGCAGAATTGCAAAATGATGAGTCAGTTAAAACTTTATTTCATATAAAAGGTGCGATGGCATGGCTTTGTGAGGAAACAGAAATCAAATACCCAAATGTAACCAAATGTGCAAGAAAACTATTGCTACCATTTCCATCTTCATATCTAGCTGAATGTGGATTTAGTGATGTAAATGATTTACTGTTAAAAAAAAAGAAGTCGGCTGGATATAACACGACGCGGAGACTTGAGATTGAAGCTAACCAAATTGGAACCTAATATAAAAGCTCTGTGCAGCATGCATCAAGCGCAAAGATCTCACTAAACTGGAATAATAAATTAATATAGAAATATGTTTATTTATTTTTTTTCATATTAGAATTTCAGTTTAACATTATATTTTTTGAAAATTTACTTATTGTTTTTCGTTAACAAGTTCCTAGTGATTTCTTCCTAAAACCTATTATTTAAGTTTCTCAAGTGAACAATCAATCAATCAATTTTTTGATATTGAAAATTATGTATTTTACATGGGGGGGGGGGGGGCATAAGAATTTGAGAAAGGCTAAGGAGGGGCACGACATGAAAAAGGTTGGGAAACACTGCTCTAACCCTCTTTGTCGCTAATTTTTTCCCTGTGAGATCTGAGTCAACGGGACTAAACTGTTTTTGGTCATTTGTTTATCAATATTTGTAAAAGTAAACTGTTCAAGCCTAGTAGCATGGATACATTTGTGAAGAGGAAAACTGACCAGAACCTGAAATATTATGATCAAGCAGCCAAAGACGAACGAAAAAGAAAACGGGGCAAGTATTATCCAGAATATATACCATTCGGCTTCACCGCATTGGTAACCGATGCTGACCAACCTCTTTGTGTCGTGTGATGCAAACATTATCGAGCAATGCGATGAAGCCTGCAAAATTGAGGCGCCACTTGACCACAGTGCATTCAAAACTTGCCGGTAAAACGAAGGAATACTTTGAGAGGCAGAAAGAGCACTATTTGAAACAGAAAGGCAAACTGATGGCCTGCACTACTGTGAACGAGAAAGTCATATTTGGTTGTTGCATTGCAAATAGCGAGTACCAAAAAAAAAAACCTCACACAATTGCAGAGGATCTAATTATACCGGCAGCGGTCGACATGTGCGAAGTCGTTCTAGGAAAGGAATACAGTCAAAAACTGAAAGCCATTCCATTATCTGATAACACAATGAGCAGAGGAATTGCCGACATGTCAGAAGATGTTCGCTGCCAACTGAATGCACGCCTTCAGCATATCAGACTCTCTATTCAGCTTCACGAAATAACAGACATTGCGAATGCAGCCCAATTGTTGGTTTACGTTCGATACAGCTGGAAAGGTGAAGTTCTTGAAGATTTTTTGTTCTGCAAGTCGCAGCCGGGGTGCACAACCGGTGAAGAACTTTTCCTTGTGCTTGATGCATTTTTTGAGGAATCGGGACTGGCCTGGACACAATGTGTTGGCATGTGCACGGACAGCGCTGCTGCGATGACTGGTCGTAAGTCTGGTTTAATCGCACGAGGGAAAAAAGCAGCGCCTCACATGGCATCAACCCACTGCGTGATTCACAGCGGTAAAGGACATGAATGAAGATCTTGCTGTTGTGTATAACAGGAAAAGCCTTACCACTGAACAGAAAACTGTAACAGACATACCACTAGAATAAATACTCTGAGATTGTTTCATTTTTTGGATATATAGCTATTTCATATGTGAAATGACTTGTACATGTTATGTGCATAACTTAGGCTAGGCCTACAATTTAGCAGAATTTAAAACATAGTCTGGGCGCCTTGGGCTATGGGGGTCCGCCACCTGGGCTTGGAATGTCTGTGGGGTCCGCAACATAAAAAAGGTTGAAAACCTCTGAAGTAGGGAAAGCTGGAATGAGCACATAGGACAGGCTGTCCTGGAAAGAAGTGGATATGATACATTAAAGAATAGAGGTCTAAGTGTTGCGAGTAAACACCAAATAGAGAAATGGAGAGACTTATCCATTGTTCCTGAAAATATTAGATTTCATACAATAAACTTACTTGTTTCCATAAGAGTTTCCGGAAGTTCTCCCCGGAGGAGAAACTGGTACAACAGTATCTAACGGTACGCCTAGAGTAGCTTTGTTAGATAAAGCAGGATTCCTTGGGGGCAGAGGGGGTGAGTTCTCAGGAGGCTGATTTAAAACTTTTGATGTTCTTGGCGGCAATGGCGGAGGGGGTGGCATATTGGAAGCCATTGGAGGGAATGACTGGCTGCCGGCAGATGAGGGCAATTCTTCTGTGTATGAGGATGATGTGGCTGCTGAAGTTGTAGAAATACTGCTTAATGTGACATCATCTCTTGCCAGGCGACCACTGCTTCTCTCACTGCTAGTTCGAGATACAGAGTCAACTAAATCATTATCCAAGTCATCTGCTTCCTCTACAAAGTCTCCTTCTGAATCAGTGCCGGCTGTAAAATTAATAACATAGCTTTAATACAATAAAGCTAATTAGTAACTATTTTTTTATCTGATTTTTCTTAAAATAAAATAATTAAAACCTTCTGTTTTTGTGAAATTAGTTGTACAGTTTGTCTTAAAATAAAATAATTAAAACCTTCTGTTTTTGTGAAATCAGTCATACAGTTTTTCTTAAAATAAAATAATTAAAACCGTGTGTTTTTGTGAAATTAGTCGTACAGTTTTTCTTAAAATAATTAAAACCTTGTTTTTGTGAAATTAGTTGTACAGTTTTTCTTAAAATAAAATAATTAAAACCTTGTTTTCGTGAAATTAGTCGTACAGTTTTTCTTGAAATAAAATAATTAAAACCTTGTTTTTGTGAAATTAGTCGTACAGTTTGTCTTAAAATAATTAAAACCTTGTTTTTGTGAAATTAGTCGTACAGTTTGTCTTAAAATAAAATAATTAAAACCTTCTGTTTTTGTGAAATTAGTCATACAGTTTTTCTTAAAATAAAATAATTAAAACCTTCTGTTTTTGTGAAATTAGTCGTACAATTTGTCTTAAAATAATTAAAACCTTCTGTTTTTGTGAAATAATTAAAACCTTGTGTCTGTTTTTTGTGAAATAATTAAAACCTTGTGTCTGTTTTTGTGAAATAATTAAAACCTTGTGTCTGTTTTTGTGAAATTAGTCGTACAGTTTTTATTTCCATTTATTTTTGTATTATTGTTAACCTATTATGTAAGTTCTAAAAATAAATTACACAATTTTATAAGCAAATCTTCTGAAACTCAATACAATTTATTTGTGAAATAAAAAAAGACAAACAATATTGCCTGAATTAAAAAGTTCACCTGAATCAATTGAAGGTTTTGTCTTTTTATTCTTCCCCTTCTTGTTGTAGAAGATGTTCTTTAATTTGTCGCCTAATGTTTTATTATTTTTCACCTCACCGCCTGAAGGTTTATTAATATGTTCTAGATCCTCATAAAAACAATCTTTATCATCCGTAGTGCAGCTATCACTTTCAGCTTCTACATCTTCATACTCTGTGCCTGAACTGCTGCCATCACTTTGGTCTCCATCAGACTGTGTCTAGACACACAGAGAAAAATTCAATAGATATCTTAAGTTATCTATATACACTTTTAAATGCAATGACACTTATTTAACCTAATTTTCTGTGAATTTCTGATTTTTTTTTCCTTAAGACGAGAGTTATTTCTAAGTTATTTAAGAGACACCAAAAGAAACGTACAGATTTAACCTCTGGATCAGGCACAGTTTCTGTTTTACCCTTTTTCTTGCTGCCTCTCTGTTTCCTGAAATAAAAGTGAAAGATTCATCTAAGTATTGTGAAATATTAATCTTTATTTATACGTTGATTCACTTCAACTAATAAGATGTGGACACAAAGGTAAATTTACATTGCAATGAATTACTTAGGAAATCATATTATATTGAGAAAACTGAATTTTTACATTTGCTTTTGTAAAAATCACATTTAATTGTTAATGTTTGGGAAATAAAAAAAAAAATAAATTAAGTTCTAAGAGAAAACAAAATGCAGCTGAGAGAGTTCAGAGAAGTTTCACCCGCAAAATAATAGGACAACTCACAGCAGTTCATATACTGCTTCATATATATGAGGCATTCATTTTTATGTAGAATTAATATTGTTAAAGGCAGAAATTACATTCTCTTTAAATTATATTAGCATATTAATAAGTGTTAAAAGTTGCATGCTGGTCTACATTCTCATCATATCTAATTCAGAAAACTTCATGGCAATTTTTTCACTCATTCAAATCTTAACTCACAGTAAGTGGGTCAATATTTATTCTATTCAGAAATAATACTTGTAACAATATTTACTGTGCACCATATCCTTCCTTGATCAAAACTAAGATGGAGGAACCAAACCTCCAGTGTGTAATGATAATCATGGCATGCTATATATATATATATATATATATATATATATATATATATAGGTCATATACATTAAAAACAAAACAAATCTGAAATAGGCACTAGAACTTTTCATGGATGCCTTCCAAATTGACACCAGCAAGATCAAATGTTTTAACCCTACTGTATTATTAGGACTGCTACATCAATGAGATGAAAATTACTTTGTTTAAAAACAAAACGCTGCAAGCATTAGAAAACAATTACAGATTTGTGTAAGATGCTCAAAATGCAAGTTTTTTTTTTTTTTATATCTTTACAACTTACAGTCTTTGGATAGCAATTTTTTTTAAATGCTTCATTTGGCTGTTAGAGATGAAAATATTAGTAACAAAACATAAAGAACAATGACAAATCTGACTAAAATCTAAAAGATTAAATTGTTCAACAAGTAAAATATTGTGGGCATGACAATAGACGTTTTTGATAAATTTGTGGGGGGGGTGCTTTAAACAAAAATAACATTTAAAAATGTATTTGGCTCTAGCTTGTGTTTTTTACAGAGCTAACTATTAAAACAAAAACAACTAACTATTTTACTTTATGGTAATTTTCTACAATTTGCGCTCCTAGAAACAAAAAAAAAGTTCCCACATCAGTTCTTTTATAAAAACTTAATAAAAACATTTTAAATAAAAATCAAGCAAACTAGTGGTAGCCATACTGAACAACAAATAATGATAAATTGGCTGCATATATTTTACTTATGACTGGAAAATAATTAAAGGTTTAAGTGAAATGATATCATATAATTATTGTAATGATATTAAAGAATTACTGTACTAAGATGTACTAAGAATATGATGTCAAAAACATTGTTTTTACACAATTTTTTTTTTACACATTACAGATGAAAATATGCATATTTTGTTCAAATGCTTTACTTCAATTAGACATTTTTAATTAGTCATACTTTAATATCGTTGCCTCTAGTAAACAATAGTAATATCACTTTAAATCTCACCTATAAACACCTAACCTTCTGCTAGGAACTTTACCACAATCATTAAGTGAATCTTCCCGAGAATTTACTGAAATAAAAAAAAAGACATGTCAGAAAACTCAATATATTTATGGTCAAAATCTGTGATAAATAGTTTTTGATGAACTGAAATTTGATAATAAAGCTTAAAATATAAGATAAAAAGGACAAGAATCCTGAAAAAGGCTTCACTATCATTCTACCCTGGTTGTTAATTTATAATTATAGTACACTGGTTGTTACTTCATAATCATACTACCATGGTTGTTACTTCATAATCATACTACCATGGTTGTTACTTCATAATCATACTACCCTGGTTGTTACTTCATAATCATACTACCCTGGTTGTTACTTCATAATCATAGTACCCTGGTTGTTACTTCATAATCATACTACCCTGGTTGTTACTTCATAATCATACTACCCTGGTTGTTACTTCATAATCATACTACCCTGGTTGTTACTTCATAATCATACTACCATGGTTGTTACTTCATAATCATACTACCCTGGTTGTTACTTCATAATCTTACTACCCTGGTTGTTACTTCATAACCATACCACCATGGTTGTTACTTCATAATCATAGTACCCCGGTTTTTAACTTTGGATGATGTTTTCATCATTATTATTACTTATGCAGTATATAAAGATGGTGCACAGTTAAGAGAGTAAGTTTTCTGTTTTCAAAACAAAATTATTGATATTTAAAGGAAAAAAAATATGCTGTCTTAAATTAAAAGTAAAAACTATTAAATTATTTTGTGTCCAGAGAGTGTCAGGTTTTTCTTCTCCATGGCCTAGGGATAATGTTTGTAATAGTAGCACTCACTGTGGATGAACACATTCTGTCAATTATGTCCAAGTAGGTGGTAAAAAAAACACATCATTTATTTATAATTAAGGAATTTTGAATGGAAAGTATTCATCCAAGCACAGAATGAGATCATTTAGAAATGTGTTCATAAAAACAACAGCACATTTTATTTTACCATTGCAGAACTAAGTTATAAGTGATTTCTTGTCATAATCATCACATTTCACAACTGGGGCATGAACACAACTAATATAACAGCAATATGCAAATGTGTATATATTTTCCACCACAGTGCCAATAGCAACTACAATGTTGACTTCACACAAATAACAGAATTTTACTAATTCATTGAACATTTTATAAATCATTTAATGACATTATGCAACAAAATAACTGTCACTACCAATTAATATGATATAGTGTGCAGCCTTACTTTTTTTCTTTTTTCAGAAACCATTCTTATGTAAATCACTGACTGGGCTCAAAAGCAAACAATGAATATAAGCCAGTTCTAGAAAAAAAAAGTTTTCACTAACACTTTCAACTGTTGGAGCAGGTTTCTTCTAATTATAGCTCTCAACCACAACAACACTAACAGTGATAAACTAATACAACTTGTTCTTCATACAACACAACATTCCAGAAAATTGTTAAACTACTGACCAAGAGATGGCAATGAAATTGAAAAGAAACACAAGTGACCAAGAATGGTGAGTGTGTGTACACAATGTAACCTACTTTTCTTTTTATCTACACATTGAAATAATGGTCCTCAAATGTTAACACTTCTTGTAGCTGAACAGGCAGAGTACATTTAATAGAAACACTTCTTGTAGCTGAACAGGTAGAATACATTTA
Source organism: Bulinus truncatus (assembly GCA_021962125.1). Lineage (NCBI taxonomy): Eukaryota > Metazoa > Mollusca > Gastropoda > Planorbidae > Bulinus > Bulinus truncatus. The sequence continues at coordinate 564,482 of JAGDYQ010000270.1, read as the reverse complement.
ATAGAAACACTTCTTGTAGCTGAACAGGCAGAATACATTTAACAGAAACACTTCTTGTAGCTGAACAGGCAGAGTACATTTAATAGAAACACTTCTTGTAGCTGAACAGGCAGAGTACATTTAATAGAAACACTTCTTGTAGCTGAACAGGCAGAGTACATTTAATAGAAACACTTCTTGTAGCTGAACAGGCAGAGTACATTTAATAGAAACACTTCTTGTAGCTGAACAGGCAGAATACATTTTATAGAAACTATTCTTGTAGCTGAACAGGCAGAATACATTTAATAGAAACACTTCTTGTAGCTGAACAGGCAGAGTACATTTAATAGAAACACTTCTTGTAGCTGAACAGGCAGAATACATTTTATAGAAACTATTCTTGTAGCTGAACAGGCAGAATACATTTAATAGAAACACTTCTTGTAGCTGAACAGGCAGAATACATTTAACAGAAACACTTCTTGTAGCTGAACAGGCAGAATACATTTAACAGAAACACTTCTTGTAGCTGAACAGGTGGTATACATTTAATAGAAACACTTCTTGTAGCTGAACAGGTAGAATACATTTAATAGAAACACTTCTTGTAGCTGAACAGGTAGAATACATTTAATAGAAACACTTCTTGTAGCTGGACAGGTAGAATACATAGCTTTTCAAAGCTATGAGGAAATAATAATTTTTTTTATTTATTGAGGAAATTGGTTTTAATTTAAAATAAAGTTACTCAACCTGTTTCTTATGTGTGCTCTGCCCCACCAAAACCATTCTAAAACTTTAAGCCTACCCATATAGGGTATACCTAATTTTTAATATTCAAAATTGTTAAAGGTAAAAGGTTCCAGGAATGAAAATTAAAAAAAAAATGTATAAAGGAGAGTTGACATTTTTGAATTGCCCCTCTTAACAATAAAACTGAAACCTCTATGGAGTATGGGGGTGGTTGGTACACTGAAACACAGAATTAGACTATAACCAAACTTCTTTTATTACACTTTGAATGTATCAGATGAAAATATTTTAAATCAACTTGATAAAAGTTTCTTGTGATGTAATGAAGTGAACTGGATGTAAGTTTCTTGTGATGTAATGAAGTGAACTGGATGTAAGTTTCTTGTGATGTAATGAAGTGAACTTGATGTAAGTTTCTTGTGATGTAATGAAGTGATCTTGATATAATATGATTTTTGTATAAGCAATTAACTTTAGTGCCCAGTAGATACCACTATACAACACTCCATTCACTTGTATTTGTTTATCCAGGATAATGAGACAAAAATCTAAAGTTCTCAACAAAAATGTTCTTTACCCTGTGCAGCACATGACATGAAAGTATTAAGTGTACATTTCAAGCCCCTATTGTGAACACACTGAGAAGCACCGGTGGGTAGGTTTAGCAGTGAACAACGGTCCACAAATTACAACTGGTTGTGTACGTGTTTCTATATCTGTCCGTCGATAGTCAGCTGTATCTCGGGTACATAGTGTTGGCCGTGCAGACTGTGAGGCGGCTATCACAATGTTATCAAATATTTCTGGCGTGGGCGTACACATCACGGAGGAAGGGGGGAAACTTGTGTCACGTGTTTAAACTAAGGGCAATAATGCAATGTATTTATTGTACATTTATGAAAGCTTGTTTTTTTTATTGATATTATTTTGAAGAAAAGTTACAGATGAAAATAAAAAGAAAAAAGTCCACTCAGAAAAAAATAGAATGTGTGTCAGACGTATACTGAGGTAACACAGAACTTGTTTATTACTTTTATAATCTATTACCAGATCAAGCGTTTATGCACATAAAAAGGCTGATTTCTTTTCCCTAGACAGGGCCTATTTCTGGGATTTTTACGGGAATAGGCCTGACGTAGTAGCAACAATAGCGGCCACTACAGACAGGGTCTATCTAGGACTCGGGATCAGGCTGCAGCAACAATAGCGCCCACTACAGACGGGGCCTATCTAGGACTCACGATCACAAACCACATCACAGATGTTTTCTGACAAATGATAAAGACTATTAGACAAACTAAAACGTTTAGGTCGTTTCCCTTTAGTGATTACGTACTAATCTATTTCTCGTGAGTTAATTTTCCTGAATGGGTGTTCTGCGGATATGTTTGACTCCCACCAAAATCTAACCTGTGTCGACTTAGCTGTGTGTAAGCTACATACAAGTTCACAGGTGTTTTATACTGTAAGTGGGGGGGGGGGGGGGGAGAGAAACTGCACAAACAAAATGTTCACAACGTCATTGTGCACTCTAAAGTCATATTTCAATGGGAACGCAGGAGGCAAATAAAAATGACATAAAAATAAACAATGTTGAAATCAACCCCGTTATAGCACAGTCAATGGTTTTATTGTTGTTTATTAACAATAGGTCAAACCAAATTGAGATTAACATCTTATATATATATATATATATATATATATATATATATATATATTATATAGTTCAGTGCAAGGTGACAACTAGAGGGTATGCATTAACACTTTCTATAGTTAACGTAAACTTAAGAACCATGCCTATGTAAACAATACATTACACAAAAGAAAAAAAAAACCAAATTAGTCAGAGAAGGTGGGGCTGGCTGTGGGATTCTGGGCGACGAGCAGGAAGTAAGGAGCTGGGAGAAATTTAGTGAAAAACAAGGAAACCTAACTCCACTGATTTCTGGTATAAACCAAGATTTATCTGTCATGAATGATTTAAAAAAAAATGTTGCGCTGAGCAGACCTTTACCCAAATGTCTGTGGGGTGTTGAAATAGTGTATGGAGACGATGATAATGATAAGTTACAAAATTATGGGACAGTTAGTTAAAAGAAAATAAACCCAGCAACCGGTCAGAAAGAAAGAGTGAACAACAGCGGCACAGGTGTTATTCATCATCTGCCATCGTGAATATCTCCCCCATCTTTAACGTGAATGTCAAATTTCGTGACAGCCCATGTGAGATATAAATTAAATCAAGGAGACTTTCTCGCGGCTGTAGACGCTCATTGTTTTACGACTAAATTCACTTGACAAATACTTCGTTCCCACCCAGAAAATAATAAAGTGTTCCGGATGGTGTTGCGTGGTTGAGGTTTACTTGGTCACTTACTCTCTCATCCCACATTGTGTGTATGTGTGTGTGTATGTGTGTGTGTAAACTCAAAGACAGACATTAGTATGAAATAGGTTTGTGTGTCACCAAATCATCTCAATTGAAAGGCCACTGTGTGATATGTATGTACGTGTATTACTGTAATGTGTGTATAATGTGTGATATGTATGTACGTGTATTACTGTAATGTGTGTGTATGTGTGATATGTACATGTATTACTGTAATGTGTGTGTGTATGTGTGATATGTACGTGTATTACTGTAATGTGTGTGTATGTGTGATATGTACGTGTATTACTGTAATGTGTGTGTATGTGTGATATGTACGTGTATTACTGTAATGTGTGTGTGTGATATGTACGTGTATTACTGTAATGTGTGTGATGTGTGATATGTACGTGTATTACTGTAATGTGTGTAATGTGTGATATGTACGTGTATTACTGTAATGTGTGTGATGTGTGATACGTGTATTACTGTAATGTGTGTGAAAGAGAGGATGTCCGCATGCTGCGTTACAAATAACATTGATGCTAATTATGTGATGCAGATAATAAATAATGACCAATGTATCCAGAGATAAGAGAGCTGCATGTTAAACCATGGGAAGTAACGTTACGCCCACAGTCTTAGTGGAATGACTAAACAGTTCAGTCATCGGGACCGTGAAATAGAGCAGGTTGACTTGCCCTGGTTTCAGGTCGAATGAACCAGTGGCTACTCCTGTCACGTGGCAGGCAATGGCCCGGCATGACTTGAAACAATACCCATGTTTATGCAGTTATTATGTTTATACTTATATTTATTAAACAGAGGCGAAAATGGATATTCCTTTTTAATTGATTAAAAAAATAGTCTGAAACATATTGATTCATATTGCATAATTTATGAAACTTTTAATACATGACGTGCCTAAAATCAGGGTCATCGTTTTGTACAATGAGACAAGACAAATGCTGAGACAAGACAAATGCTGAGACAAGACAAATGCTGAGACAAGACAAATGCTGAGACAAGACAAATGCTGAGAAGTGATAGTGCAGCGGGTAACAAATTTCAAGGACCACTAAAGTCTTTCATCCACCCCCCACCCCTTCTCTCGAGACTCAGATATAATTACGTGTCTTTTTTGTGATACTGAAATGTATGTCTCCATCAGCTCTATCGGGAGATAAATACAACTATTATAACAGCAGTATGTAGAAATATGTAGAGTTTTTACCCATAGCAACAATCTTAGTTAACTTTATAACTAGGTTGAGTAAATGATCAAGTATACAGTACGATTCTAATCTGGACAATTGAAACCAGTCATTTTAAAAGCAAATATATTATACAAACTCAATACATTGAATGCCACTCCATTTCAAGTGCTGTAATGCCTTAACAACAATCAACCACTGGTTGGAATCACAAGCTAACAATATATGTGCGTTGCCTTAATACTATATTTGTAAATCGAAAGTAGTGAGTAAGGACACATCAAAAAAGCTTATTATTGCTATAAAATATTTTTCACGCTGTTTTAAAGAGTAAATGGAAAATCACTTTTTTCTTTTAAATTAAAGAAAAATTACTAAATGAAAACGTATGTCCAAACTTTTTAATACTAGCAAAATGCGGACCACCGGTAGCCGATCTTTGGGATAGTGTAACCACGAAACCAATAGAGGGCACTGTAGTTTTAAAACACGTTTTACCGACATTAGTAAGTGACAACTTTTGCAACATATATGGGCGTCCCCCCACCTCAATATTTGTTATTTATATCAGTTTCAAAGTGTGAAACAAACATAACACGTAAAATCGTGTTATAATAAAAGTCATATATAAGTACGTTTTAATTGTGCAGTCTCTTTCTGACTTAGCTATTTATATTAGTTTTTAAAGTACTTATGAATTAGTGATTTCATTGCTAAACTTTAACTCAACACGTTTTAAGTACATATATTAGTTGTGTGTGTGTGTGTGTGTTGTTTTTTTTTTACCATAACATTTTCAAATGATAACTTCTGTCTGAAATAACAATCATTAACAAACGAATCATTTGTCCAGTAGCCATATGGCTTATAATAACTATCAGGGATTTTCCCAAGCAGTTGAGAAAGGACAATAAGGATTTTCAATATAAACCGGACATGTAATATAAATATTTAACAAACAGTGTGTAGCCATGTTATGTTGTGGTTGACTATAAAATAAAAAAGTACAGAAAAAAACACATTTAAACAAACAAAACAAGAAACAAATACGTTTTCAGATCAACATCAACAACAACAACAAACACCAGAATGACCATACTTCCCAATGCACATATTATTTTTATAACGAATTGGGGTGGGGGCCCACAGTTGTATCACTGGATGAAAGGGAGCCCCTGAATGTTGTTAGCGGTTATAATGGATGGTGTGGTGTGTTGATCTTTTCATTTTTTTTTTTTTTTGAGGTATAATTAGTGAAAGAACCCTAGTATGGCGAAAATTGAGACTGTTTAATGTGTGGTATCGCGCATTCATGTAAGACCTTAACAATGACATCAGTAAGACCTTAACAATGACATCGTTAAGAAGTTTATGTCAAATATGATGGGAAGGTCGATGGTACAATCACAATTGATGCGCATGTATTTAAGTGGATGACAACCACAGAAAACTTTTTATACTGAAATTGCATCGCGATTTTAAAAAGTTTTCTACCAATGACTAAAAAACCAGGCCGCCATTTGTGTTATTTATAACACGTGGGGAATTCAGGTCAGTTGTCCAAAAATAACCCATCACATTGAAAGTGTGGCTTTTAAAACGTACATCAGGCCAAAGTATCTGAATGTAACGTTGGACCGAAAGCTTTCCGTGTATCCACACATACAATGGGTGAAGGCCTCTGAAAAGCTAAATATGGTGAAGAAGCTGGCCAGCACAACTCGGGGCTCTAGGAAACACGTCCATGACGTTGGCAGTGCCCTCGGGCAGACGTGTTGAGGTTCATATTTGACATACACTTCATAACATTGTTACATGTGAAAGTATGTGGATCCCGAAGTTTCTTGAAGGGTTTTTCATTTTCCGGCGTTTAGTTTATTTTCGAATGCGGTATAAAAATGATCCTTAGCCAGGGAAATCCCGAGATGAAACATGCACTTTTTAAGAGGCATTAAAAACTTTGTCTAAATAAGTCACAAAGTACTATTTTACAGCTATTTATGAGGATATACAAAACCCATTCAATTAATACAAAAATACTTTTTTCTTCATTGAAGAATGGTTGCGTTGGGTTAAACAAGATTCACCAAAATGACTTTAATAAATTTAGCAGAATTAAAAATTACTGACGATGGAACGATAGACATAATGTATCTTGTCCTCATCACAATATATGCGGCTGAGTTGAACCCTTTCAGATTTTTTATTGTTATGTGATAAATTAACCACTTATGTTTCAACGGTCTAAATGTTTTTGATTTCAAGGGAATAGCAAAGGCCTTTTGTTGTACCATTTCTACAATGTTCCTTAAACAAACGATTTCCCACTTTAAATAATTTGGTATTTCGCTAAACAAACGAACTCTACGCATTCCTAACAGGAAATAAACTTGTGCGGTTTTAACAAATTTAACAAAAAAAGATTGTACAATTTGAATTATGAATGTGTGACTTTTTAAAATCCGTATTGAAACCGACCGATATTAGTTTGTCATTTAATCAAGCCAACCTTAATTGTTTTGCTTGGTATTTCGTTTAGTTATTCCGTTAAAACATATGCAGGGGTAGCTGTAAGGTTTTAAACCCGATGGAAGAAGTGTAGCTAAGGGTTGGCAGATATGCAACGGTAATGATCTATAGCATCCAGTGGTGTCGCTATGTGCAGTGCAATCTCCATTATGGTGGTACCGGCCACAGAGGGATGCCCTGATTAAGATGTTAAAGAAAAATAATAAATAAATAACATCTGAATTTCAAATAATTATAGGCGACCATATTTTCAATCAAATTGAAGAGGTAGGAAAATATCTGCCCTACATGGGGAATTACGTCAATTCCAATCAATCAATTGCTTCACGGTATTTTGTCAATATGCGGCACATACGAATAGAATTGAATGCGGTCCCCCATTGAATCAATTTGTATGTATCACGGTATTTCATCAGTTTAAATAAACTAAATCTTGTTGCAATACTGCATTTCTTTTGTGTATCTGTTTGAGCTGTATATATATATACATATATATATATAGAAAACCGGAATGCGGCTATCACTGACCTATGTTCGTGGTCCCCCCCCCTCAACTGGTAAATTTTATTACGTTGACGTGTTTACGTTGGTTCCAATGAGTCTGACAGACAATGGTGTGTTAGTGAAAATATTGTTCGTATGACTAGCAGAACAGTACATGTGGTGGTGGTGGCTGTATTAAGATAATAAAAAATCTTATGTTTACTTGTTTGAGACAACACTGGGTTAATACCAGCCTATTGATAGGTTAGTTAGAAACCATATAGATGAGCCAGCAAGAAAAACATTCCTTATCGACAAAGCGACACCCCCTTACTGAAACACTTGAAAAATAAGTGAATCTAATGTACTATGACTTGACTGGATGAGAAGTAAAACAAAAAACTAATACACACTAAGTCATATTTGAATCAAACGAGGTAATTCAACATTTTCGACACCTATTAAGAAGAGATCAAGTGACAGGAAATAATTCATTGAAATGTTTCTTATACTGGTACTTGACCACATTCCTCCCTCCCCCGACATTTGAAGCTCCAAGTTGGTAATTGTTTGTTTGTAAAACTAAAACCTTCGTTAACGAAAATGTTGACTTTTCGTCAACGATAACTAAAACTAAAACTAAAACTATCAGCAAGACTAAAACTAGACGAAAACTAAATCTCGTAGACAAAAGACTGAATAAAAACTGAAACTAAAACTCCCCAACGAAATAAAAACTAAAATCCCCATTTATCGTCTTTTCCGGTATAATGTTGACACATGAAAGAAAGAACAACAGAAGACAAAAAAAAAAATAGAAAAATGACAGCCGACGATATAAATTTTGCTTTGAAAGTTTGAAATTGCCATGCGGTTAGATCAAAGAGTGTCGTTTTACAAGATACAGTCGATTCTGCTTAATTGGGACACATCGGGACCGAGGCTTTTTGTCCCAATTAAGCGGCTGTCCCAGTTAAACATCAAATTTACTATTGGCTTCTTGGTTTGGTTTCTTTGAGATATGTCCCACATAAGCGGTGTCCCAATAAAGCGGAATCTACTGTATTTTTTTAAAATTTGTTGATGTTCATGTATTTCTATTCAATTAATTGTTTTTAACCACCCAAATTGTATTGTTTGTTGAACTCGGCATATTATTTAATAATATAATATGTGTTAATTATATGATATTGTTTTATTACAAAGTTTTCAATTTTAATTAAAACATACAGTTTTAGAATTTAATACCATTCAATTAATTATTTTTAATGAAATGTAGTAAATACTAAAAAAATGAATTAATAAATAAAAACAATTTATAAATATAAATAAGCACAAATGAATTAACAACTCAATTAACAAACATACACACAAGAATACAGCAAGGTATATAATTTATCACTATATAACCTATAAACACTTACAGTATATACATTTATATATATATATATATATATATATATATATATATATATATATATGTGTGTGTGTGTGTGTGTATAACTGACAGATGGATAAAAAAATTAAGTTTTCTTTTCTGTCGTTCATTAAAACATTGAACAAATAGTTGACAGAAAGAAAGTAAATGAATGAAAGAATCTAAGAATAACATTTATAGACCTCGGCGCGCAAAGAATCTTCAAAAGAAGATTAAAGCTAAATTTTTCCTTCAACTCGCCGACCGTGGTGTATTGATGGGGAGGTGGCTGTCGTTAATATTGGTAGAGTTGATGGCTGCAAGTAGGGATTGAATTTATGTAGATGACAATGTATTAAAATCGCTATTGTTTTTTTGCAAATAGTGGCACTAGTAAAGTATCGGTATAGAGTATCGAAATTTTTTTGTTTAAATTGTATCGGCGATACACAAATCAATACTTGATACAAAAAGGATCGGCAATACAGCAACCAATAATAAAAAAAAGTATCGCCGATACTGTATTGGCCGATACCGATACTTCGTTACTAACAACCCTGAATATAAGTCATCAAAATAATAGAATTACTTCACTCTTCAAGTAAACTGTTGTTACTTAGTTTAGTTATTTCAGAGTTCTAGGTCTTAGAATAAACACGTTTGTTTTAATTTTGACTTACGTTTTCGGTTTCTAATTGTTATTACGTTTTTAGTTGTTTTTTTGTACATGCACTGCAAGTCTGCTAGTCTACAACATAGTCAAAAATTTAGTCATGGTATTGGCACATAACACAATGTGATAGTGTGACTTATAATGTGACAATGAAGTGAAATGACTCAGTTTCAGTACACTGAGCTGTCATCTCTGTGACTACTATTATTATGCTTCAATCTGTTTCAACAATTGGTCATGAACAATGATGTTATTTGTAATTGGTGTTTACAAGACTAAAACTAAAAGTGAAACTAAAATGAATAAGACGAAAACTAAAACTCTGGTGTTTTAGTCGACGAAAAATAAAACGAAAACTAAAATTGGGCCTAAAACTAAAACTAGACTAAAACTAAAATTATTACAGAAAAAACGAAATAAAAACTGAAACTAAAATAGGACCTGGGACTAAAATAACACTATATGCAAATCGGTAATCTGATCAACCAATCGTAGAAGATGCAAAGTTTAGATAAAGTTATAACTCAGCTCTACAAAATTGTCATAACACGACCTTCAACTTTCAGCCCATAGATATATAGTACCACCAAAGTACTAGATAGATCATCTATAGCATTTTAGTCCTAAACCGGAAGTGGATAGTGGACATGCCGAATCTATGTTTTAAACTAAAATGCAAGAATCATATTCCTTTGTTTCTCTCCTTTTTCCAGTGTAGTAGAAATAAGATATATTAATAGTGCCTCGTAAAATATTTGCATCCTTTTTTTTCTCCAATTAAACCACACATCCTAATTTTAAAAAGATTTTTTTAACCAAGTGCACCCATGCCTACCGGTTCGAAAACCCCAACAATGTGGAACGATACTCGATACAAAAAGAAATCTGAACGAATTCACCGCAGTATCTGAAAGCTGCTAATGAATCCGAACGCATACTTACTAACGTAGCTTGTTGTTCATTCACAGTGTCAACCAGGGTTGTTAGTATCCAAGTATCGGTATCGGCCAATACAGTATCGGCGATACTTTTTTAGTATTGGTTGCTGTATTGCCGATACTTTTTGTATCAAGTATTGATTTGTGTATCGCCGATACATTTTAAACGAAAAATTTTCGATACTCGATACCAATACTTTTCTATTGCCACTATTAGCTATTTGCAGAAAAACAATAGCGATTTTAATACATTGTTTTAAAAGTAATCTTCATAAATTCAATCACTACTTGTAATCATAACCATCAACCCTACCACTATTAACACCACCCATCTCCTCACCAAGACAACTTGGATCACAAGGCTGAAGTTGTAGAAACCATAAAGCGTGCCTGCAGTGCACTGAGTGCAGTTCCCATTAAACTTACTCGGCCGGGTGGTGCAGCTTCAAAACAGTCAACAGTGCAATTTTACTGGGGCCATCGGGGATTCGTCTGTTTCTATAACCTCGGCATTTAAGGGATTGTGTGGTTAGCACAACGCCCAGCCGCCTTTACTTCCCCAGCTTAAAGTCGGGTACCTATTTAAAGCTGGGTGGACTTGTGGAAAAATTCCCATCGGTCTCACCGAGGATCGAACCCATGACACTGTGGTCGACAGTCGAGTATCTACAACACTCGGCCATTCGTCAAGTGCTGAAGTGATTAGCATTAAAATTGTGCTTTGACGTTGTATTTTATAGTTTTTACTTTTTTTTAAACTTCAAAAATTGCACACATTATAAATTTAAATAAAAATATTTTGTTGTTCAGAAAAGTATTGATATTGTATTGGTATCGATTTTGGCAATACATTTTTACTTGAGTATTTGTATTGGTATTGGCGATACTATTTTCATGAAGTATTGGTATTGGTATTGACGATACAATTTAAAAGTATTGTTAACAACCCTGGTGTCAACCGGCAGCAGAAGAAAAAACAATAGAGCATTTTTTTTTCGAAAATGCTCTAATCCATAAAACTAGTTTGATTTCAAAACACAACGTTTTAATTATTGTTTCTTTAAACTAATGCCAGCAACGCAGAACGCTACTTGGATGACGAAGGTTGAACGGTATTTATAAAAGATGTGTACTGAAAGGTATTACAATACCGATATCAGGAAGTATTTTTGTTCATGGTCAGATAGGGATTGTTCGAAACTGATCGTATACATCAGGGACAACTGAGATACAACTCCATTGATTTAATGGCTCAACATCTGGGATACTACCGCATTGATTTAATGGCTAAACATCTGAGATACAACTCCAGTGATTTAATGGCTCAACATCTGGGATACTACTATCATACAACCTCATTGATTTAAATGGCTTACCATCTGAGATACAACTCCATTGATTTAATGGCTCAACATCTGGGATACTACTATCATACTACCTCATTGATTTAATGGCTTACCATCTGGGATACTACTATCACACAACCTCATTGATTTAATGGCTAAACATCTGAGATACAAGTTCATTGATTTAATGACTTACCATCTGAGATACAAGCTCATTGATTTAATGGCTTACCATCTGAGATACAACTCCATTGATTTAATGGCTAAACATCTGGGATGCTACATGCTAAATATGTTCACAGACGGGGAGCTAATCCATCGGCAGTAGGGAGCGACCGATAATCGGGTCGGTATCGGTATCGGACCGATATTGGCACTATCGGTTATTACCGGATCGGCCGATTGTTGTAGGGAACGACCGTTAGTCGAACCGATATTGGCACTATGGGTTAACTATAGGACCGGCCGTTTTTTGGCTGCCGATACATTGTTTTTAGAGCATTTTCGAAAAAAAATGCTCTATTGTCCCCGTTTTGTCTGTCTGTCTGTCCGTCATCACCCTAGATCTCAACAACCATAAGTCCTAGACCCATGATGTATATATCATTTTGTAGGTCTTGGCCTGCCATGTGTGCAGCAAAAGTTCATTTCGCGATCTGACCTCTGAGGGCCGTAAAAGGGGGCTTATAAAGTACCGTTTTTTACTATATAAGCTATATTAACAAAGGAGCGCCATATATCTCAGCAACCATAAGTCCTAGACCCATGATGTATATATCATTTTGTAGGTCTTGGCCTGCCATGTGTAATCAAAAGTTTATTTCGCGATAGGACCTCTGAGGGCCGGGCTTCAGGGCTCCGAGGGGGCTCATATATTATATATATAGCCCCATTCTACACCTTGTACGTTCAATAACCCATTCATTTGGTGCGAAATACTGCACGTAGTTTCACCAAGATTTATTAAGAAACTCATCAAATGAAATAGTAAGCTTGTGTTCTGAGTTTAATTGAAAGTATCAGAGCTATGCAACAATTGACGGAGTTTTCGGACGATTAAATGACTACAATTTCGAATGTTTTCAATTATGAGTCCTATTTCAGTAACCACAAACCACTTGTAGTTAGATTTAAGAGAAAATAATTTTTTTTTCAAATATAAAGAAACGTCTTTATAATATTTTTTACAGATATATGCATTACACAATTGAATTTATAAACATTTCCAAAATTTACAAATATTTACTGAAAGCTAACAAACGTACTGATACATAACATGAAAATGCGCTAACACGTCCTGTGTCCAGAATAGAACAGGCTTAATTGCTTGTTTTTTTTTCACAACAGAGTTGCAGAAAAAAAAATCAGTAAATAACCCAATTCTATAACCAGATCAGACAAGATTTTAAAAAAAAGGAAAAAAAAAAACCCGTACACAGAAACTGTCACGTCTACATAAAATTACATCAGAGATATGACCTTGAAACAATAGGATTGGCATTTCTTAATTCTAATGTATGACCTTGAATGATACAATTAGTGAACATCTGTGTGTATTTTTTTTGGGATGGGAAGTTGGGGAGGGGGGGGGGTAAACAAGACACGCGAGGGCGAAGTGTTACAAAATATGTGAACATGGGTTGACATACGTCATACAGCACGAGAAAAACACGTGTTTGGCATTGTTGTTGCTTAAGGGGCTGTCCATTAATTACGTTAACAAAATAGGGTGAGGGGGGGCGTCAGAAAATTTTTGACAATTGTTGACAAGGGGAGGGGGGAGGTCAAGAAAAGTTGACGTCAACAATGTTACTTTTTTAATTTAATATAATTACTTAATAAATAGGAAAATTAAGCAGCGTTCGTAGTTCTGTGTTTCACACTCCCTTAGCATTCAGTATTTTAATTAAACTAACTATATTCCTACTAATTTTGCCACATAAACATTTTGGAAGCCACCTTTTTAGGGGGGGGGGGTTGACGTTGACGTAATTTTATAGGGGGGGTCTCTGGAAGTTTGACAAGTTGTTGACAAAGGGGGGGGGGAGGTAAAAATCGCCAAAAATTTGTTGACATAAATAATGGACAGCCCCTAAAAAGAAAATATCGGTATCTGTTAAAATGCTGGGGGAAAATATCAGTATCGGACTATCGGTAAAAAGGCATATCGGTCGCTCCCCAATCGGCAGTAATAGTACCGGTACAAAAATATCGACAAATACCACAACACTTTTTTTTGTACTAAAATATATTGACTGTTACCAAAGGGCGTTTGTCACATTATCACCATTCTATACTCTTGTGTTTTTTACGGGACATTTATTTACATATTATATTGGAATAATAATATTCATTTCCAGTGTGCGTTAAATCGAAAGCGAAAACAAGAATTCAAAAATGGCGTCATCCCCTGTGTCTCGATTCAATTATTCTTTTTGAAATATCTGCAGTTTTCAATAGTTTCTGTGCTTTTAATTATAAAATGTAAAAGTCCCCAATATTAAAAATTAATAATTAGCATATAATATCATTCAAATCATTGTAGTTTTTATTACAACAGAGCATTTTAACATCGTCAAACGTAAAACAATAGTAATTATCGAAAATCTCCGACGTCGGCGACGATAAGACTATTGACCGTGTTTTCGTATCTAATTTCGTAAATAAAGTTCTTTTTAAAAGTCGATATAATATTTAAAAAAAGAAATTCTGCAAATTTCTATACTAATTAAGTTCTCAGCTTTTAAAATATTTATGATTTTAAATAAATACGGCTTTGAATTATTTCTTAATTACAAAATAACAATATAGACCTAAAAAACTAGGTCAAAAGGCAATGAAAACATAACCGAGGAATATTTTTCTAATAGTACATTAAAATAGCACAATTAATTTGTGTATCGCGGTGGCTGAAAGGTTATGCGACTTGGCCATGAATCCATTTTTTTTGCAGACTCTCCGGGTTCGATTTCTCCCAGATACATTTATTTTCATTGTTTTTTTTTTTTCAGAATGTATCCTTTTAGTTGTTTTAATGAAAGTAACTAATTAGATCTCTTTGATATTTTTTTTTTAATTTAAATAATTCATCTTTTAGGATGTTGTAAGAAAAAGAAACAACAACTAATTAGATTTTGAATTATTTCATAACTTTAAAAAATAAATTAACACAGAGGCGTAACTAGGGTGTGGCCCAAAACATTAAGTACATAATCTCATGTCATGGTACCGAATGTCAAAATGCAGGGCCCCCAAATCCTAGGTTCTGCAATGGCTTTACAAGTCTATCTTCCTGCGAAGGCTTTGCAGGGTACAGCTAGTATTGGAATAATGCGTGACATTGGACGAGTTGATAAAATATAGAAGGTCCAGTTAACCTTCCGCCAATGTCACCACCACACCACTGTGGCCAGTGATTCAGTTGTGTGTGTGTGTGTGTTTCTGTCCATCCCAAAGTCTCCCGCACCGCTCGATAAATGATTCCACTCCGGCCGCTGGTCACTTTCGAAGCCCCTCCAGCCCCACGTCACTTTTCTTGAGTGACTCCCCCCCCCCTCGGACATGCCACCTAAATTATGTGTAACAAACAACAGGGCCTTCTACCTGACCTTTACCTCGCTGTACATGTATTTACTGTACGACACGATCAGCGGGGTGGGGATGGAGGCATTTTATGAGCCTGGCCCTTCATGAAGTCGGAGGTGACAGAATGTAGAACTGCTGGCTACTGATGTGTGACTACTTGACGTTTTATTACATCAGTCCAAGTACATGTGTCAACCACCAACCACACAATTCTATGTACCAAGCTCAGCGGGTGTCAACACACTAATGCAATAAAATCTTATGTTACATATCACGTGTCAAGATACAACACTGGCGTGTTTTTTTTTCTCTACATTCTTCGATCTTGTAGTGTGGCGATGAAAGCTAATGGGGAGGGGGGGGGTTCGTTTACTAATTATATAAAAGCATGTTTTATTTTATCAAGTTTTTTTAACACGTTACTTGATTGTGTAATTACATAGACTGGTAACCGTGATGCCAAATTTTTATTGATTCACGCAGCTTCAGTGGTCCCCAACCATAGGGCCGCGGACCGGTCCGTGGATCAAATGGTACTGGGCCGCCCCAAAAAAAACCTAAGTTATTTCCTTTGTATTTACTGACGTGTATTTCTCTCGGGATTTAGCGACTTTCCATGGATGAGCTGAGAGGTTAAACCAGAGCTGATCGGCAGTGAGCAACATAAATAAAACAAATCTAAAATATAAATAATCAACTTCGCCCCTAGACTCTCCCCGGACCGCGGTGAAATTGTCAATCGTCGACCGGTCCGCGGGGAGAAAAAGGTCGGGGACCACTGGTCTAGAGGAAGTGGGGTTGGTGTAAACCTCAACGCAGTTGAACGATTATTTATATTTCTCAAGTGTGTGATGCAAGCAAACGAGTACAAGTATGTACTCTGAAGATGTGTTGAGTTAAAAAAAACAAACATTAATTTAGATATCTACATAATATTGTGTTTCTCTTTCGAGCAGCAAAATGTGTTCGTCCATTCAACTCAATCACTCTCTTCTATCTTCCTCCGCCAATTGCTTTTAAAAGCAGCTCAAAGAATGCCTAGTAGAAAAACGTTGTACACAGCTCAAGACAATGGACCTGCCCCCACCCCTCACTAGGCGAAGAATTGTTTATACCGTATATTAGTGACTTTCTAAATATCGTTCTACACAAGTAGATTGTTTTTTTTTGTGAGGATATTGTTAATAGATTACACTGAGCAACAATACGGTACGACGCAGATTTGATGAAATGGCTCAAGACATTGAACATTCGTCATGTACAGCTTGACGAGTCAACTTTGCCAGTACTCTTGACATATGTAAGATTTATAAATGAAGACAAAATTAATCAAGAGTTATTCTTCACCATTTAGCCTCGTTACCAAAGGACAATCAATATTCCAGTTGTTTAGAGAGTTTTTCATAGAAAAATACATACACAGCATACATTTTCTGTAGCCATGGTTCTCAGCAGGTGGTACGCGTACCCCTAAGGGTAGGGAAATGGTTATATACGACATATAATTTTGCTTAAAACAACCAAGAGTTAGAAAAAGGTTGCCAGTTTGCTGTTCTTTGGAGGGGGGGGGAGGAACCCGCGAACATATTTTTGCACCCTTTGGGATACAGTCGCGATAAAGGTTGAGAACCGATGATCTATAGAGTTGCTACTGACAGTATGAGAGGACGATTGCCATATATATTTGGTGTGCTGACAGTATAAGAGGACGATTGCCATATATATTTGGTGTGCTGACAGTATGAGAGGACGACTGCCAGATATATTTGGTGTGCTGACAGTATGAGAGGACGATTGCCAGATATATTTGGTGTGCTGACAGTATGAGAGGACGGTTGCCAGATATATTTGGTGTGCTGACAGTATGAGAGGACGATTGCCAGATATATTTGGTGTGCGCTGTGTTATCCACCACCAATATATTGGGTACTCGAGAAACCAGTAGCATCTAAACAAATTTACCTTTCATTTTTATCCATAAAATATTTGCCTTTCAAGTTTTGGTGTAAGTGGTTTGGGGGGGGGGGGCAATCGGCGGGAAAAGTTTGAGAATCACTGAGTAAACAATTCAACTCCCATAGTTTATATGTACAGTAAATACTATGTAAGTATGTATTCAATAGTTCATTAGTTTACTCTCTCTCTCTCTCTCTCCTGGTCCACTAAATTATCAACACTTTAGAAAAAAATAACTTATTTGGTAATTTACTTTTGATTTATACATCATCACATCACTAGAACGTATGGACAAAACGAGAAAAAATTGTGTGTCCAAAAGACTCAAAATCAATCAAATATAAGATTATGTTTCTGTTGTATTGTGATCAAGTTGTCACACACACCGCCCATTTCACCAGCCATCACAATTGAATGTTGGTTTTGAAATATACAATAGGTTCTTTAGTAAGAGAGATTATAACTGTAGGGGATCATAACCTTTTGGACACGGTGCTTCACTGCATACAATGAATGATCCCCTACAACAGGGGTACATAACCTTTTGACACGGTGCTTCACTGCATACAATGAATGATCCCCTACAACAGGGGTACATAACCTTTTGACACGGTGCTCCACTGCATACAATGAATGATCCCCCTCAACAGGGGTACATAACCTTTTGACACGGTGCTTCACTGCATACAATGAATGATCCCCGACAACAGGGGTGCATAACCTTTTCCCCCCTGACGGCCGCCAAACTGAGAAATATACACTGTACATTATTTTGTCATTACCACCATTTAGCTCTCCAACGATTGCATGTGGCAGAAAGGCCGCAGGCTGTACATTCACTCCTACAGTTTCTGACACCACTTCATCTTAACAGTTTGGAATGAAAGACAACGGTAATACGGATGCTACTTTTGTCTAAGAGCTGATTCTATATACGACAGACAGCATAATGTAATATGTAAAAGCAAAGCCATTGCAACCCATAGTCCACAGATGAAGTGATTCCTTGTGACAGACAATCATGCTAAGTAAAAAAAAATACTGGCAATGATCCGGTTTCAGATTGCTTGCTAATCGATCATTCCTAGTGCTAAAGGTAATTCTATTCCATGCTCTTAAAAAAAGAGGCGACAATGGCTTTGGCAATCTACTTATTCAAGAAGGTGCAGCAAAGTGTTATTCCCATCTCTATAAACAGTCACAGGTGTATACTTGACTAAAGTATCTGACTTTGTTGGGCTGAAGACAGAAGAATGTATATGTTTCTCATCCTGCTTCATATTAAAGAGAATATCTAATGATACTGCAGCTGGTCAACCACCAGAAGTGTGATTCATAACTATACCCCCACAGTATCCATAGAAAACACTGGTCAGCATCGGTGAGTTCAGTTGAAGACAGTATCCACAGAAAACACTGGTCAGCATCGGTGAGTTCAGTTGAAGACAGTATCCACAGAAAACACTGGTCAGCATCAGTGAGTTCAGAATGAAGACAGTATCCACAGAAAACCCTGGTCAGCATCGGTGAGTTCAGATTGAAGACAGTATCCACAGAAAACACTGGTCAGCATCGGTCAGTTCAGATTGAAGATCGGTCAGTTAAATTAAAGACAGTAGTATTACAACCCTTTTTATGATGACACAATAATCAAAATCAAGGCCGTAGCCAAAATTTTGTTTTGGGGGGTGGGGGGCGCTGTGCGGAAAGTTTTTTTATAAGAAAAAATTGGAACACAATGATTAAAGAATGTTTTTAAAATATTTATTTATTATGTGAACAAGTATTTAGTTAATCACTATGTGATTATTATATACAATTAATAAATATTATATTTTTACATAATTTTTACGTTATGCATATTGATAGAAGTATATTTTATAACAGAATTTTATTTTGGAATCAATCTGGGGGGGGTGCAGCCCCCGGCTACGGCCTTGATCAAAATGGTGCTTAAACTTAAAGGTCAAATGGAAAGATAGAACCGAAGATATTAAGGATATAAAAAAGTCAGAAACCGAAACCAGACATATTAGTTTGTAGGCGTCTGCACTAACCCCCATGCCTGTCGTTATTGCTCTGAAAAAAATAAATTTATTTTACATAATGTTGGTTGTTCACACAGAATGTTCCACAGGTCATACACAAGAACAACTGACGAGAATGCCTCAGATAGCGATTCAAGCCTAGAACAGGGATGGGCAACCGTATCCTTAAAAAAAAGATATTTCATAATAGCAACAACAACAAATAGTGTTGTGCGGCCTTCAAACCAATCACATTGGAGCAACAACAACAAAAATGCACCACATACAGTGGCAACATTTTCTTTTAGGAATCCCTACAAAATGCCACACAATCTGCCAGAAAGTAGGCTTAGAGTAGTCTTGAGTAATGTCAAAAAAGCGTGACATTGGGAAGATAGGGGTCAAAAATGAAGAACAAATAGCGTTATGTAAAATTGAACAACTGTTTTCGGAAAAAAAAACTGTGACCTTTGATATTGCTGATTTTCTTTAACTGGCCCAGGATTGTCGAATGATTGCCCAACCAGTCTAAAACAATAATTTCAACAGTCTATAAATATAATATTTAACATTAAGTATACAATGGCTGCAGTTTATAGGCCATGCTGGCATCTGTTAATGTCTTTATACTAGTTTATGTAAGTCCCTGAATTTATATGACATTATATTATAAGGTGATAGTAGATAGTATCACAGGATGAAAGTATATGTATGACCTATACAGTCTTTTGGTAATTGTCTATGATATCCACAATTTTTAAAAAGCTGTTAGTGATTATAGTAAGGCTAAACAGCTGACAAACATATGAGGTCTCAGATGATAGAATCTGTTCAATACTATAATGTTAACAGTAGTTAAGAAGCACTTGGGGGGAGGGGGGGGGCACCACAGGATAGGCCTATACACAAACCTGACATATTCCACTTGATGGCTGTTTGGCCACAGTGGTGTCTCGATTTGATTTCAGACATCTACTGAGGAAGAGATCACATGAAATGTCCATTTTACAACCTGGGCTTGGGAGCAGCACCAACATGGAGTCATTCTGGAAAATGGGGGGGGGGGGAGGGGGGAGGAAGGGCCTTGGGTAGGCCAACCACTGGAGGCAAGCCAATCGAGCAGGCTTACAACCAAAAAAGACCTCAATATAACTTTGAAACAGCTAAGGCTATTACTTTTAAAACGTGTATAGATACATGAATGAAAATAAATGCATCCAATCAAATGAGGTCAAGAGTTAAAAGACACAATGTGATGATTAATTAATTATTACAATATTTAAATTATGTAAAACTTCAAAATCATTAAACAGATCATGCAAAATTAATTAGGGAGACAACAATCTTGAGAATGTCAAACTGAGAAGGTAAAAAATAAATTAATGACAACATACCTGTTTGATTAACTGTTTCATAAATGTCATCCTCCACATCACTGGCTGACTTCTGTTCATCTTCCCCAGGTATCCATTGATAAAAGTTGTCTCCACCTACATCACTTGACGCTGTGGAACTCGTCTGACTTCTGGCCTTTTGAATTTTCCATTTAGGAGGCCCATCAACCTCTGGATTCATTTTGTTCACCTGCTTGACGAAATCAGAAACTTTCAACCCCTCTGTGAAAATTGATTCCTCTTTCTTCTTCCTTATAATGATTGGCACTTCATTTTCTGGGTCCGACTTGTGGAGCTCGCGGGCCTTCTGCTGTAGTATGATGTGATCCGTTTCAGATTCTGATCTGAGTATGGTCTCCGTGGGAACTCCTCTCTGGAAATCAAACATGAGCCGCTCAAATCGCTCACTACTTATCTTGCGGGATAACCTCTTGTTGTCTGCATCTGTAGTTCCTTTGTTCTTAGTCTGGTCACTGTCCTCCTGCAAGGACTTGACATTTCTCAGCTTCACCTGAGTGAACTCTGGTTTATCGTTGTTGGCAGGGCTGGGTGATGAAATTCTTTCCACCTTGACTTCCAACACCTTAGTCCCTGAATCTTTGCTGTTGGCATCTTTTGGGGTTGTCTGAGTTTTGACAGCTTCTGCTGGTTTGTTTTTGTAGGTTGTGACCTGTTCTCCAGTGTCCAGTCGTTCAATTTTAATTTCCCTGGCTACTAACCGACTAGTTCTCTGCACTGGTGGACTGTTCTGTACAGAGCCGGGTCTGCTGGTATCAACACTATCTTCATTACTTTTTTGAATTTTTAGTTCTCTAGAAGCCAATCGAGTCGACCTCTGTACTTTAGGACTGTTTTCCAAAGAATTACTTTTTCCTTTTTCCCCTGAAATGCTGACATGAATAGGATCAGAAGTGTTCCTTTTAACAAATTCTGTTTTTCTTTCAGTGCCATTCCGTAATTTGTTACCTACTGTTGTGTTTGGAGCAACGTGCACTGTGACCTCTGAACCTGTAGATATTATATGCATAACTGGCAGTTCAAGCCTGCCATCTTTGTCTTTTTCAAATAAACTTTTTGAATCACTGGAATTCAACAAGTTTGTGGAGTTGCGACTAGAATGAGTAGAGTTGTTCTTCTGAGCTGGATCCCACTTCTTTAATGAAGTTGAAGAAACTGAGGCTGCGGATTCTAAGACTGATACATTTTTGATTGTGCTAGATACTGAATTAACTTTGGAAGACTGTGGAGCTGAAAAAGGCCTGGCTGTAGTTAGAGTTAAAGAAGAGATTACTTTTGAAGCTGTGGTCACAGCTGTTGGATTGCCATCTTCTTTTGTTGAAGTCTGGTGAGATCCGAACTTTGAAGACTGTGTCACAGCGGCAGTACCCAAAGAATTAAATTTTGAAGACTGCTGAGTATTACATGTCAGTGTGGAGCTTTGTTTGAGGGATGACTGCTGAGTGCTTAATGTGGAGCTTTGTCTTACTGAAGACTGAGTTGTGGATGCAGTACAGATTTTTCTCTGTGCAGCAGCTTGTAGTGATGAGCTGAGATTTGAAATGGTGACATTTGATGATTTAAATCCAGAAGACAGGGAAGCAGCTGAAGATTCACTCCCCTGTGCAGATACTTTTCTATCTGAGAGTGGGCTGTGAGAAGTTTTCAATTTAACTGATGAGGGAGCAGATGGTTTGTCTGCATCTCCAGCAGCAACAGAAGCGCTACTCGGGTCAAATTTGGCTTTCAGATCTTGCACACTAGCAGGTTTCAAAGGTGTGTGTATGGATGTCCTGGGTAATCTTGCAGATGGAGTGGAGACTGGTGCATTATTTGAAGCCATTACTGCATATAAATCTTATAGCATTCTGCCTTGATGTTCTAATATCAAAGGCTCAAAAGTTTACATTAAAAAAGTAAAATGCTTTTGAGTTAATCAAAGAATGCAGAATTTAGGGTGATGCCAAACGCTGGAACATACAGATCTAATCTACTGGAGAAGGCCATGCATTAAACTTAGGTCATGAAATGCATATGATCTCTTGATGTTTAAAACATCCCAGAGGACAGTTCAAAATTCACTTAAAGAAAATTTAAAATAAGTTAGTAAAGATTATGTATCATGTCATCTGCATATAATAATAAATGACTTTAACAAATATCAATGTTAGTATTTAATGCATTGAAAAAAAAAAAAACTTTCATAAAGTTAATGGTAAGCTTACTCAATTTTTAAATT
Organism: Bulinus truncatus; assembly: GCA_021962125.1. Classification (NCBI taxonomy): domain Eukaryota; kingdom Metazoa; phylum Mollusca; class Gastropoda; family Planorbidae; genus Bulinus; species Bulinus truncatus. The sequence continues at coordinate 541,581 of JAGDYQ010000270.1, read as the reverse complement.
TCATGCATTAAGATTTATGTTAATTATGTTTCTCATTGCAATACCATTATAATATTTTAGTGAAATTAAAACTTATCAGACACATTAGAACATTAAGTGAAAGTTACAAGTTCCCACAATATTATTCATAGCTTTTCCCTTTCTTATCTATATTTTGAAAACCACTAAACACTTCTAAATATAAGAGGCATAGGAACAATTTGAAATATTAGTTTTTGAAGAAAAAGAACCAAATCAAACGATTTCTGATGTCTATTTATTTTTTTCAATTTTACAGCTTGACATAGCAGTAGGGCATAATAACTCTAAACATTTCTAAGGCTGCTACAAGTAATATTTTGTATTAAAATTAATCATATTTATAAGCAGCATCTTACACAATAAAAGTTCACAAAGACAGGAAATATAATTACATGAATGATTTTTTTTTTAATGTACACATGTTTTTTGTACTGTATCAATGTCTTACTTGAAAACAACAGAAAAACTACTCCATCACAAGCAGTGAGCCAATTATAACTTAAATCTTATACCTATAGTATGAAAGTATTTTAAATTTATGATCACCAGTTAAACAGTCAAGAAGTTTAAAGTAGTCATTATTTTGCTGTAAAGCATGATCATAAATTTACAGTAAATGCTCATTTTTGAAAGTCCTGAAGCTAAAATTATCTGTAAGTTTACATCCTGATAATTTTTTTTTAAATACATTTTACGGTAACATTTCATCTACATATCTTATTCTAGATCACAATACCAAGTATCATCATTATCTATATAACTGAAGATTAAGTAAAACAACTAACAGATCAAAGATTAAACTTTCATTACAGAGAGAATGTCTGAAAGGACCTGGTACTTCATCAGATATGTGTGCTAGCTATCTAAGTATCTATTGTTTCAAATCCTCATATAAATCATACATCTGTATGACACAAGTTAGAGGTCAATATAATATGACAATGCCATTAAAGGAAATAAGAAAGCATTGATTATTTTTTTTCTTTTTGTTTGAAAACTCATAGAAATCAAATGTACATGTTAAGTTCTTGGATAGTTTCAAATGAAAGGAGGCAAAGCAATTATATCTTTTTATTATCTTTCTTCTAATGTTCTATGAATGTTTTATAACAAAAAATCATCAATATGGCAATAGGTTAGACGAATGTTTATATTGATATTGATTAGGCCTACAGGCAGAAATGATTTCAACATTATGACATGAATATGACAATACAGGCCTAATTAATAAATGAAACTATTGAAACTTTACAAAAACAGATTTTTCTATCAAATTGCAATCAAATTACATCCCCTATAAAAGTAACAATAATAATTGTATCTGCAATTACTTACTACTTAGTCAACAAATTTACATTAAATGTGTTCAATGGTGTAGAACATTGTTGATAGTAATAGTTGGAAATGTGTATCTAATTAATTTTATCATAGCACTACTCATCAGTACTGTCATACAGGCACAGATCCTGACAATTGTTAAATAAATGAATCTGAATATCCCATTTAAAGTATTTGCCAAAAAAATTGTGATCTTGATGTTCACCTTTTTGTGTGAGAATTAACTAAACAAAGTAAATATTTTAAATTTATTTGTAAAATAACTAGGCCTATAAAATTATTATGTGCTATTTTATCGTTGGAAACAAGCGACTCAAGGAGTCAAGACTCAAGTGTCAACACTTGCAGTGGCAGTATATTCTTTACGATGAAGAGTCTGCTTGCTTTGCACTTAACTATTTAAACTAAGTATACAATGCAATACCTCTTTTGAAAAATTCTGAATGTAGTAGATTATCTGCTAAGGCAGTGCACTAAATACACAATAAATTTTCATTCATGATCCATCAAGAATGAGTCACTCTAAAATCGGTTCCTACCCAGGTGAAAATTAGATCCTACTTTCGATTCCGTCAGAGGGCGCCAGCAATAAGTTCATTTCCGTATTGTTGATATTCGCATTTGGGTTAAAGTTCAACTTTCTTTTTTTTCCGCAGACGTTAAGAGCCATAATAAAAAAAAAACGGACAACTTTCTGGAGACGCGTGATTAAAGTACATTTTTTTTAACGGATTGCCGGTTAGTTGCGGTTCTTTTTTTTTTTTTCGGAAATATAAATGTGCAAGACTTACTTTACTAAAGAAAAGAAAAACGTTGTAAAAACTGGCTCGTTCGAGACGCACAGTTTTCAAGTCAGAAAGAGCCGTACACGGTACCCGCATTTGGATAGGCCTGCTAAATAGGCAATCGAGTAATTTTCGGTACATGTATAGGAATACTCTTATATATTTTTTTTTTGCATTGCGTGGGAACAGTCTATAAGTATAACACTGTGTAGCCCAGTGTTTCCCAAAGTATGGTACGCGTATCCCTAGGCTACCCCCTCCTGGTTGCGCCACTGGCTAGATGTACGCGAAGCGTTTGTGAGGGATACGCGATGAGGGGAATTTCAAACCGTAAAAATAAGAAATAATTAGAAAAAAAAAAAGATTCGCTTACATTATTGCCGCGAACATCAGATACGGATAAACAGAATGGTGGTATTGTGCATTGCTATATCGTAGCCATGATTTCCCTGTTGAAGAGCCCCGCGGAAACTGAACAATCGCAGCAGAAAAAAAACCCATTGCTAGAAATCACATGCAATGGTAACCGGGGACTGCAACATAGCGACCGCATACAATTCTTCATTAAAACATTTTTTATTTGTAGCGTCGTAATGGGCTGTGATTCTGTACTCTACACCCGGAAAAATTACCATGGTCCTCATCGAGGATCGAACCCAGGACTCTCGGGTTGACAGTCGAGTATCTACACCACTCGACCATACGTGGAAAAGATGGCGAGAAGTATGATCTTAATTAATAAAGTACTCGTTGAAGGAATTCAGAATGTTGCCCCCAATGTCATTTATGGTATAATCTGGTTGCAAGTTCAACATGTGTATCCACCTATAACAGAGAAAAACTCATATTTTCATATCAATACTATAACCCATACCAGGGCCAGATTAAGTCATCTTGGTGCCCTGGGCACAAACCCACACGGGTGCCCCCTTCTGCCCCGAGCCCCCGGTCCTCCACTGAACGCTTCTTTGTTCAATATTATGCAAAATACTAACAAAGTAAAACATTTGTCAACACATTTGTTTATATCCCTATCACTCATGTAAAACCTGCAATAAATTAATAGTTTATATAGTTTTATAATCATAATAAAGAAGCATACTGTAACTTTTTTAATAGATAAGAAAGTCAAACAGAGCCCACATTTACATTTTTAAGTTATTTTTTTCAAGATTACGTTTTTGAGGGCATCATCAAAGTTAATTTTGCGCAACAAGTTTGCCTCAAACATCAGCAGATAGGCATATAAGGAATTAAGCCTTTCTTGTTTCATTGTCAATCTACTTGGATTTGTTTGTACTTTCAACTGAGAAAAAGAACTCTCATTTGAACAGTTCGCAACCATTAATGTTAAAAATATGCGCAAGGCGATTTCAACTTATGGAAAAGCACACTCGATGTTGTCTCTAACTATTACTATGTATAATTCTGCATGACTGAACGTGTTGTTTTCAGATTTTGATGTACGAAACTTGTGGCGAATATATGAGTGGAATTTTTATAGCTCAGTATATAAATTATTGTTCATATCTTCAGGACAATCATTTATCAGTCCTTCACAACAATGAGATGTTTGTGATACATCGATCAAACAAGAAAATCGAACCTATCCTCGTCTACGCATCTCTCTCTCTCTCAAGTTTGTCAACAATGGCGTAGAAAGCAGATATACGAAAT